>NC_061160.1:51880608-51955608 GCF_022113875.1 Hydra vulgaris | reverse complement strand
TGCTGCAATTGCCAATTGAAACCATTACTTCCATATCTATCAACAAAACAATTCTCCAGTAAACAGACGTCTGTTTATTACTGCTAGGAACCATTGTAAAAAGTTTTTGACTAATGCTAAAGTCCGCTATGCTCAGGTCATGAAATCTCGTATTTCATCACAAAAATTAGATTCTCGTGACTTCTGGAGAATCTTTAATCGTATCAATAATAAGGGCAAAACTGTAATTCCACTTCTTTTGTATGGTTCAGACTTTGTCACCTCACCTAAAGATAAAGCTGAATTGTTTGCTAAGAACTTTTCATTAATATCATCTCTTGATTCCACTAGTTGCGTTCTACCTGATATAGCCGTCAAGCAGGTTGGTCCATCGCTTGAAATTCGTATCACTCCAACTTCTGTATCTAAAGTGATTTTCTGCTTAGACTCTTCTACAGCTTGTGACCTGGACAACATACCTGTTTTAGTCTTGCAGAAGTGTTCTCCAGAGCTGTCGTCTATCCTTTCAAAACTATTCAGAGTCTTGTTTTCCAGCCTGCTGGAAAGCAGCGTCTGTTGTCCCTATTTTCAAAAATTCTGGAGAGATATCCGATTTGTCGAACTACCGTCCCATTAGCCTTCTTCCTATCATAAGCAAGGATTTTAAATCTTTAATTAAGAAACACTTAATATCTCTTCTTGAATCTAATAACTTACTTTCTGATCATCAATATGGATTTCGATCTTCTAGTTCTACGGCTGATTGGCTAACAGTAATAACCAATAGGTTTTATCGTGCATTAGATAAAGGTGGAGAGGTTAAGGCCATCGCTCTTGACATTTCTAAAGCGTTTGATAAAGTTTGGCATGCTGGTCTTCTCCATAAGCTATCAACTTACGGTGTATCTGGAAACATCTTTAAGATTATTGAATCCTTCTTTTCCAATCGTAGTACAAAAGTTGTCCTTGATAGACAGCATTTTTCTTCTTATTCTGTAACCTCAGGGGTTCTAGAGGTTACAGAATAAGAATCTTTAATGTAAATTAAAAAGAGTTTAGGGCCAAGGTTCAATCCTTGGCCCTAAACTCTTTTTAATTTACATTAAAGATTTTCTAGATATTCTAATATCTAAGGTGGCATTGTTTGCTGAAGATACTACCATTTATTCTTGTCATGATAAGAAGCCAACTTTCCCTGATTGCTTGGAGGAGGCTTTTGAACTTGAAAAGGACCTCACTTCTGCTACAGCATGGGACTCACAGAGGCTAGTGAACTTTAATTAAGATAAAACTCAATTTTTTTTCAGCCAATCGTTATCGCGATAATTTAGACCTTCCTATATTTATGAACAGTAATGTACTCGATAAGTCATCTTTCCTTCATCTTCTAGGATTAACTCTCACTCCTGATCTTTCTTGGAAAACATATATTAAATTCGTTGCAAAATTAGCATTTGCTAAAGTTGAATCTCTTTGTCGAGCTCGACACTTTTTTTACTCTGAATTCTATTATCTATCTCTATAAATCTCAAATCCGACCTTGAATGGAATACTGTTGCCATATCTGGGGCGGATCTTCTTTTGATGCCCTTTTTCTTTTAGACAAGATGCAAAAAGGCATTGTAAACATAGTTGGACCTGCTCTTGCTGCCAACCTTCAACCATTATAACATATCCGTAATGTCGCTTCTCTTTCTCTTTTCTACAAATACTATAATGGGCACTGCTCTAAAGAGCTAGCGTCTCTTGTGCCATCTTATAAAATTAACTTTCGTGTTACTTGTCGTTCAATTAAGTCTCATCCTTTTTCTGTTACTATTCCTAAATGCTTCAAAAACTCTTACTCGTCTAGTTTTTTTCCTCGAACATCAGTTCTTTGGAATTTGCTTCCATTATCTTGCATTCCTTATTCATATAATTTGTTATCTTTTAAGTCGTCTGTCAATTGTTATCTTGCTCTACAATCTTCATCTTTTCTCTTCCAGTAACTTCCCACACTAATTGGTGGTTGAGTGCAGCCTTGTTGGAAGCGAAGATATTTAAAAAAAAAAGAAAAAATAATATAAATATATATATATATATATATATATATATATATATATATTTATATATATATATATATACATATATATATATATATATATATATATATATATATATATATATATATATATATATATATATATATATATATACATATATATTTATATATATATATATATATATATATATATATATATATATATATATATATATATATATATATATATATATATATATATATATATATGTATATATATATATATATATATATATATATATATATATATATATATATATATATATATATATATATATATATATATATATATATATAAAAATTCTTTGATCTTATTTCGATTATGAAAAAACAAAAATAAAATGGATTCTAACGAAACCTTAAATATTGAGTCTAGTTTTTATAATTTTTTTCAAACAAATGATTTCTTATTAGATGATGAATCTGATCCTGATCTTAATTATTTTTCTAATTCTGGTGCTTTGCAAAATAAATGCAACTACTTTTATACCCATGAAATTAAAGGATTTCTTGATCAAAATAATATTAACTCAATTCACATTAATATCCGCAGTTTAAAAAAAAATTTTGAAATCTTTCGTAATTTTATTGAAGAAACTTGTAATCTATTTAATATAATTTGCTTAACAGAAACATGGTGCAGTTCGGATGACGTAAATTTTTTTACCAATTTTGAACTGCCGGGTTTTAATGTAATTTCATTAGCACGAAAAACAAATAAGCGTGATGGAGGCGTTCTTATTTATGTTAAAAATAACTTACGATATTTTACCCAGCATGAAATGAGCATCTCTGATGCTGATAAAGAGGTTTTAACGATTGAAATTTTAACCAATAAAATAAAAAATAAAATTCTAAGCTGTTGTTATCGCCCACCTTCAGGTGAAATTAAAAATTTTAATTCGTTTTTATGTAATGACGTTATTAAAAAAAGTAACCACGAAAATAAATTTATCTACTTAGTGGGTGATCTGAATTTAGATTGTTTTCAATACCACGTCAATAATAACATTAAAAGGTTTTATAATGGCATTTTTGAAAATGGTGCGATTCCCTTGATTAGCAAACCGACAAGAATTACTCAATCAAGTGCCTCTTTAATTGATAATATTTTAACCACTGATGTTTTTAACGAATCCTTAAAAAAGGGCATAATTAAAAATGACATATCTGATCATTTTCCTATTTTCTTTTCTATAAATATAGATAATAAATTAGTTCCTAATGAAAAACGAGTTTTCAAAAAGCGATTTTTTACAAATGAAAACCTTAAATCTTTTAAGGAACAATTATCTCTAATTGATTGGAGCATTATTAACACCTCTGATGATATAAACTTAGTTTATAACTCCTTTTTTAAATCTTTCTATGATATTTATGAAACTAATTTCCCTGAAGTTAATTTAAATCTCAAAGCTAAAAGTATTAAATCGCCTTGGATTACAAAGGGTTTGCGGAAGTCTTCAAAAAATAAACAAAAATTATACATTAATTACTTAAAATCTAAAACAAATGAAAATAAAATTATATATAAAAATTACGCTAAACTTTTTGAAAGCCTCAAGAAAAAACAAAAAAAAAATTATTATTTAAATTTACTAAATATATATAAATTAAATTTTAAACGCACTTGGTTTATAATAAGAGAAATTACTGGCAGCAAAAAATGTACATCTCACTCTTTGCCAAACACGGTTAAACATAATAATGAATTTTTATATGATAAAAGACAAATTACGGAAGAGTTTAATAAATATTTTGTGTCTGTAGGACCAAATCTGGCAAAAAGAATTCCTATAGCTAACGGTTTAATGAATGATCTACGTTTCCCTCTAAACTCTTACTTGGACTCTTTTGAATTATCTTTTGAAGAGTTTGAAAATGCCTTTAAAATGTTAAAATCTAACAGAGCAGTAGGCCCTGATGGTATTAATGGCAACATTATTATAAGTTCATTTGATGTTTTAAAAGATATACTCTTTAAAATTTTTTCAATATCAATTAAACAGGGAATTTTTCCACATGCTCTAAAATTAGCAAAAGTCATACCAATATTAAAAAGTGGTGACATTGAGAATATAAGTAACTATCGTCCAATTTCACTCCTTTCTGTATTCTCTAAAGTTTTAGAAAGAATTTTGTACAATAAAATTTATAGTCATCTTACTTTAAACAATTTATTATACAGGAATCAAATATGGATTCCAAAAAAACAATTCTACTGAACATGCCATTCTACAATTTACAAGAAATATATCTGACTCATTTGAAAATTCTCTATTTACTTTAGGTGTTTTCATTGACTTGGCGAAAGCTTTTGATACTATAGATCACGAAATTCTTTTTAAAAAGTTGGAGTGGTACGGAATTACTGGAAAAATATTAATTTAGCTAAAAAGTTACCTAAATAATCGAAAACAATTTGTTTATGCGAATGATAACGTATCATCTAGTTTGTTAAATATTTCATGTGGAGTTCCTCAAGGATCCATATTAGGACCTCTCCTATTTTTAATATATATTAATGATCTACCAAAAGCTTTTAACCTAATGACAATTATGTTTGCTGATGATTCTAACCTATTTCTTTCTAATAATAACATTTTTGCACTTTTTAGCAATATGAACATTGAACTAGTCAAAATTTCCGAATGGTTTAGATTAAACAAACTATCACTAAATATTGATAAAACTAAATGGATTCTTTTTCATCCTTATGGTAAAAAGCACCAGCTGCCTAGCAACTTACCTTTTCTATTTATCGATAACATAGTTATTAATAGAGTTTTAGTGACAAGATTTTTAGGTGTATATATCGATGAAAATCTTACATGGAAATGCAACATTGCTAACTTGTGCAGTAAAATTTCAAAGAGTATAGGCATTTTATACAAAATAAGAAACGTTCTTGATAAAAATACCTTAACTCAATTATATTATTCGTTAATTCATTGCGATATCAACTAAGCAAACATTGCTTGGGATAACACTTATAAAAGTAAACTTAAACCTCTCTATCGGCAACAGAAGCATGTAGCACGCCTTATAAATTTCAAGGACCGTTTTGCTCACGGCAAGCCTCTTTTATATGATATGAAAGCACTCAATATATATGAGTTAAATGTTTTTAATATTCTTTGTTTTATGTATAAATGCAAGACCAACCTATCACCCGTTTCTTTTCGTAACTTGTATTTACAAAGAGATAGAAATAAATATATTCTAAGGAACGATAACTTAATTCGACAACCATTTTCTCAAACTAATTTTGGAAAATTTTTTATTTCATTTCGCGGACCATTTTTATGGAATAGTATAGTTCTAAATACTTCTAAAGATTTTTCTCAAAAATGTAATTTTGATTCTTTTAAACAAAATCTTAAAAAACTCATTTTTTCAACTGAAAATATACTATTCTACTTTTAAATTTTTGAAAATCACTTGTCTATATTAGTATATGAGTATATTTAATGTACATTCTTTTTTATTTATTTATTTTTTTATCAACAAGCAATTATTTAACATGTTTTATTTTAGTGAATTATTTAACATGTTTTAGTTTTTAAGTTTTAGAACTCTTCTATTGTAATATTGTATGTTTATTTATAATATTATATTACGAACTTTATATACTTTTATTAATAAATTTAATTTTGTAATAAAAAGAAACTGAACAAAAATAAATAAATACAAAGAATGAAAACATTGAAAAAAAAAATAATAATAATAATAAAAAAGAAAAAGAAAATTAAAAAAAAAAAAAAAAACGTTCAAAAGCGGTTTCTCTGTGACAAGACCTGATGGTCTTCTTTGAGTATCCGCGTTCTTTATATTTATTAATATTCTTTATATTATTATATTATTCTTAACGATATCTTGACTTGTTACCTTTTCTTTTTTTATTTTTTATATTATTTGTATCTGTATCATAAATATTGTAATAAAGAACAAAAAAAAAAAAAAAAAAAAAAAAAAAAAAATATATATATATATATATATATATATGAATTTTCTTTATTGTTCTATATATTTTTATCTGGTTGTATATATTGAAAAAATAGTATTTTAATAATCTGATAATATGAATACGCTAATTTAATATTATTATTATTAGTCGAGTTACGTCATTTTCTTGGCTTTTCTATTTTAAAGTAGTTTCT
Organism: Hydra vulgaris; assembly: GCF_022113875.1. Classification (NCBI taxonomy): domain Eukaryota; kingdom Metazoa; phylum Cnidaria; class Hydrozoa; order Anthoathecata; family Hydridae; genus Hydra; species Hydra vulgaris. The sequence continues at coordinate 51,949,389 of NC_061160.1, read as the reverse complement.
AGGCTTTTCTATACGCGGTTTTTTTTTTTAATTTTATTTACTAACAACGCGTATTACGGGTTGCTTACTGCTAGTATTGATTAATATTTAAAAAAATTTTAGATTCTAATTGCATTTCAAAATACGATGCTTTATGAAATCTTAAGCAAGTTCAATGAAATGATGACAATTACTCATCTCAGGTATAATAGTAATATACAAAATAATAAATTTAAAATTATTTACAATCAACTAAGTTAAATAAATATATACATAGGCAAATGTGTTATTATTTATTTATGTTGTGGTGCAATGACATGTTCTATTATGAGTCTGTGCTTTTTTTCCAGAGTTTAGGAAGATCATTATTTGTTAAACTTTGTTGCTATATAATTGACAGCGCTGTCAATTATATAGTACCACTTGAACAAAGTTTATTTATATTTACTTCATTGTGCCTATAAGCTTTATTTACTGTTACTAATTGTATATTTATTTTTTTAAAGAACAAATTATTTGAACTTTTTAAATTTTTTGGACGAAGTTAAATTGTCTATCTATTAGAAACTTTTGGGGACTGCTTATTAGTGTTTTTTGAATACTAAGGTAGACCTAGTTTTCAACTTTTACTGTAAACTTATACAAACTATTTTTGCAACATTCTTGTTGCAAAAATGCTTTTTTATAAGTCTGAGATATGTCTATTTTATTTTTTTCTAGGTTTTCTAGGTTTATAATTGCTATTTGAGTTGCAAATCAATGAAGCTTGTGTAATGGCAACATTCAACTCTTATCAGGAAAAAAAATTTACAAAACTTAGTATAAGACAAATTTGTTGATAAGGTAAAAATCTTTTTTTTTTTGTTAATATTTAGGCAATAATTTACATTTTTGTTGGTGGCTAATATTTTTGTTTATTATTTTCAGCTCGCAACATTGTTTTCAGACGATAAATAAATCTAAATTTTATTTGGAAAAGAAGTAGAATGGAACTTTTTTTTTTTTTTTTTTCTATTTTTATGCTATATTTTTCTATACAATGTTCTTATATCCGAAGATATTGTTGGCTTAGCATGGGAACAGCCACAAATAGTCATTAAAACTAATCCAAAGTAGCGTCCGTTATTGACCAACATTTTTGCGTATTTTACATTCAAAAAGTGACTTTTAGATCAAGTCTGTATATCTGTCGAAAACCCAATTGTAAAGTTAAAGCGATGCTATAGCCGATGCCATATCTCAATCTCTCTGTGTATATATCTGTCAAAGATCAATCTACAAATTTGTGACATTTTCTCTATTTCTTTTTGTTAAGGCTTTACCTGAATATTTGCTACCTATTATTTTTTTCAAATAAAATATTGAATTTATATTTAAATATATATAATATGACACCTATCAATTTCACCAAAAATTGTTATTTATACGTATAATTTAACTTTACTAAATAAATAGAAAATAAATTAAAATAATTATAAAATATTATTTAAAAAAATATAATTAGGTAAAATAATAATAAAATGTTTCTTTATTAAAATATAATTAAATAAAATAATTATAGCGGAATTATTATGATAACAAGTTTTGCATAAACTTCTCATATTATGATATCAGGATTTGAGTTCAAAGTGATATCAATGAGTGATTTCATTATGATATCATATTGATTAGCCTTAAATAAGGCACAAATTACTCACTTTGAGTTTATAACGAAATTAGACAACAAAAGCTACTGTATTTTAATTTCTTGGAAGTTATTTCTTGGAATTCCCATAAATAGTGCTTTCACATAAATATGATAAAAAAGACATTGAACCCCAAAATAAGAAAACTTTGCCATCATATCAACTTGAGGTAACTGTTGGCAGAATCTCTTTTCATTTCACAAAAAAACAATTAATTCTTAAGCTCAACATAGCAAAGATAAAATTTCAGTCAAAATATATTTTTTGGATTGTAAAAATAACTAGATACAGCAAAAGTGCAATTTAGGCGCCGGTACAATATCGGCAACCTTACCCTATGTGTGGATTCCACACATCAGACTTGTTTTAAGTGCATGATATACGCACTTTTCGTTACTTTAAATCACCTCAAAACAACTTTTTAATAACCAACCCTTATGATCATATAAATAAAATATAAAAGTAGTAATAAAAACAAAAATACAATAAATACAAGTAAAAGTTTCTATGAACTATTTTCAAAAAATAAAGATTTTTTTATTAAAATTATAACTATTTAGAATTGTACTTTCAGTCGATTTTAAGACAAATATCCAAATGAGCATTCAATAAATGTTCAGGTAATTTTGCAGGGCAAGCAGGACATTCGACTAGCATTTCATCATTATCTATCAGTATAATATCTTTATTTGTTCCAAGTTCAGAGATATTGCTAATTTTATTTTTTTGCTGTGAATTTGCTTTCATCTTTGATTCCAAGGTATCTAGAAATGTCTGTTTGTTAGCTACCTTAACATCATCTAATGAAGAAATCGTATAACCTTTGCCACTAAAAATTGTATGCTGAATAGGAACTTTTGCAAAAGCACTTACATCAGACGTTGGAAGCAATTTGGCTTTCTTATCTGTTTGTTGAAGAGAATTAGTTTTTTTTATTTTTAAATCTTTTAACGAACTATTCGCACTGAATGAAATTTTTCTTTTAGAGAGATTGTTTGATGTATTATTTGAGGTTGAAAGCCAGTCATATAATTTGTTGTTCTTCGCTTCAATGTTCTCTTGATTACTCAAGTCAATTGATTTTTTCATTTTTTCTTTTTTACTTTTTCCTTTTGTATAACTATCTGGCTCTTTAATCTTTATAAACGAGCCACCACACTTGGTTGCGTGCTCCGTCCACCATGTGTCTCGAGTAGAAGGCGCCCTATTCATTGCACGACGTACTACCCCAAAATATGGTGGGCGCTTATTACAAGGACCATCGCATTTCCACCAGTGTTGTCTGTAGTTGTTAACCTAAATAAAAACCTAGATAGTAGTTAAAGTATTTATTTTTAAATAAAAGATAATCACTGTCCATAATTCATTGCTTATTAACTAAGCGTATTACTCGACTTGTAAGTTTTTTTTAGATAAAATTAGGTCGAAAGATTTTGTTTTTTAGGGGCATACCCCTTTAAAAATTATCGTTCAAGTGAAACCTTATTGTCAAAACTAAAATCGATCATATAAATGATCTTAATAAGCAAAATGAAATTGTGAATTACAACCACCTATAATGACTGAAATAAGAAAAAAATGCACTTTGTACTGTCCGAATAATCTCAGGTTATGAAGGAGTAATATCAAAATAAATGTAAAATAAAACTTTGTTTCTTGATAAAAAAAAAGTTTTTTAATTTTTTGGTATTTTTATTTAACTATTGGTTTCCATGTAGCACTACATAGAATATGAAAATTTTTTAAATAACAATTTTTCAATACTAAACCAGCAAATTCTCAAACTAAAAATACTTTATAATTTACTTTTTCAAAGTTACTATTAAACATAAAATTTTTTTTTAAATTAAACATAAAGATTTTTCAATTAAATTAATAAAATTTTTCAATTAAATCAATAAAAAAAATTTTTTAATTAAATTTTTCAAAGTTACTATTAAACATAAAAAAAAATATAAGGAAATTGCATCTTTATGTAGATATAGTCAGGGTGTTAACCAGCCTGATGGCACCGCGTATAACGCGGTATTCCCAATTGGTTTCAATTTCCCAAAGGTTCATAAGATCATAGTAAAAAAAAAAAAAAAAATTAAATCAGTCTTAGATTTTAAGTGTCGCGCTACACAGTTAGCAAAAATCTGAGCTGACCCTTAAGTCAGTTCCCGAGAAAACCGCAATATACCTATGAAAACTTATGACCACGAGATTCCAAAAATGTAAAAATTTAAATCATCTGCCTACGTCCGAGAACGAAAATCAATTTAGAAAATTTCCTTTATTAAACTAATATGTGAAACGACAGCATGCCCAAAGTTTTGCATTTTTACATTATTCATAATGAAATAACACAAGCAACATATATAAAAATACTTTAATTCTACATGACTTGACATGGAAACTCTCTCTTAGATTCTTTTCTCCTTAAAAGATTTTCAAATTTCATGAAACATTTTTTCTCTAATGCTGTTTATTCTTAGATAACTCCTTGCGTTGGCTAAAGCTCATATCAAAAATTCTTGCTGAATCAATAAGGCGCATAAGAAGCCTTATTTCATATTCTGGAAGACTTATTAGGCGTTTGTATCTTTCCCAATGTAAATTAAAGCAGTGGTGCATTGCTTCTGTTGTTTGTTTGTTATAAATTCCAAGTGGCATCTTTTTCTGTTTGACAAAATCTTTAACATGAAAAAATACTGCATGAACTTTTGGTGTGATTTTTCCAATGGACAAGGATTGAAAGGAATTTTTGAAAGCATCTTTTAATTTCTTCAAATCGCACATGCAATTTGTTGCCAAAACATGATGATACCACATCAGCAAATTTTCGCATGGCATCAATGATGGGAAAAACTTAAAAAGATTTGTCCTTTTCAGCAATAGTTTGCAGAAGATCCAGAGTTTTTTATTGCAGATTTGCAGAAGATCCAGATTTTTTTATTGCAGTCATTGCCTGAATGACCCCCGTGAAAGGGCTGTTGCTTTATTTGTAAAGCTTGAAGCCAATCATCTGCTTTTGGCCATACAACTTTGAAAATCTTGAAAAGATGATTCACAACACCAAGTAGAAAATGTAACTCCATGGGTGGAATAAGATCCATTAAAGAATAGGCTCGTGAACTATATTTCCAAACTTCTTGGCATTTTTGGTGTTTGAACCTGCTGCAGAGAAGGCACGGAATGAATCTTTCGTAGAGCCAAATGTTGTTGGAGTCCCACAGTTTGCAATATTTGAGCTTTCAGCAGTACACCATGTGCATGGATGGGAAGAAGAATGGGCCTGCAGGCCATATAAAATAACCAATTTCATATCACATGAGATGATATGAAATTGGTTAACATTTCATATCATCTCATGTGAATTTCACATCCTGGATGTCAAGAAGAGAAAGAATGAGCCTTATATTTGTATAATTTTCTTGAACGCCTTCAGCCACAGCCACAAGAAGTTATCTTTTCATTCCAGTATCTTTTGATTTTTGGCATATAAGCAATTGTTTGCTGGGAGGTGAATAATCATTGTGCTGTGGTTCCAATTCGGAAACTCCAAGACAGACTTTTAAAAATCCTCCACCCCCATCAATCCCCATTTTAACTATATAGTTTGAAAAAATCTTGCGTCAAAGAATAAGATCTTCAATTAGGGAGTTCAGGCTTTTACAATGTGCAACCACATGCTTTGAGTTGTTTTGTCAGAGTTTGTAAATGCCATTGCTGTCTGAGTGAAGCTGTCTTCAAAATTTTTGCAGAGATCTTAAAACTTTTTAACGAAGACTGCAAAACATTGATTGTGCTAACATTATTGATTGTTTGTGCTAGCTTTCTGATACCATTGTTGGACAAGCCTGTATTTATTTGCACCTGAGCGAGATCTTTGGCTGTTACAACTGGTTGATCCTTGAACAGCTGTTTTGCACTTGATGGTCCTAAAATACAACAAAGGTTATGATTTGTTATCCTAAATGAAATGATAGGTAATGTTTGTCCACTCTAGGCTTGTGAAAGTTTAATGGTTCCAAGAGGAGAAATTTCCTTGTTTGTGATTGTTGATGGTGCAACATGCTCTGCAACTTTACCATCATTTGCAGCTAAATATTTCATGTTCTCTCTAAATTTTGCAGTAGAGCATTGATATGGTAGCCCCCTATCAATTAGAGTCAGACATTTTGAGCACCTTCTGTCTGATTTTTTTTTTTCTATTTTTGTGGTTTCGAGAGGGTGTTTTTCTGTCAATTTCATACGGCCAATACAGCAAATTAAGCATTCACAAGGATTTTCTCTTGTGGGAATTTTAACATTTATCCTTTTAAACTGAGAGAGCTGTGGCAGTTCCACTTTTTTTTTTTTTAACATCTTTGCTTCCAACAAGGCTGCAAGCAACCACTAATTAGTGTTGGAAGTTACTGGAAGAGAAAAGATGAAGATTCTAGAGCAAGATAACAATTGACAGACGACTTAAAAGATTGCAAATTCTATGAATCAGGAAAGCAAGATAATGGAAGCAAATTCCAAAGAACTGATGTTCGAGGGAAAAAACTAGACGAATAAGAGTTTTTGGAGCACTTAGGAACAGTAACAGAAAAAGGATGAGACTTAATTGAATGACGAGTAACACGAGAATGAATTTTAGTAGATGGCACAAGAGACGCTAGCTCTTTAGAGCAGTGCCCATTATAGTATTTGTAGAAAAGAGAAAGAGAAGCAACATTACGACAATGTGACAGTGGTTGAAGGTTGGCTCCAACTATATTTACAATGCGTTTTTGCACCTTGGCTAAAAGAGAAAGGGCATCATTAGAAGATCCACCCCAGATATGGCAACAGTATTCCATACAAGGCCATATTTACATTTTTATGAATCCCAATATTTTTACATTTTTGGAATCCCATGGTCATAAGCTCTCACAGGTATATTGTGGTTTTCTCGGGAACTGACTTAAGGGTCAACTTAGATTTTTGCTAACTGTGGCTAGACAAGTAAAAAACGCAATTAGAAGCATGCCAAAAAAATGAATTAAATTGATTTATTTTTTTAATGTGTAAAAACGTGTCGTCATTAACAAGCGTCCATTAACATGATCATTCGTTCAAGAGTTTAAGAAAACTTTTTATTTTTATTGACGTCAGTTAATCTTGAGTTAAGATTTTTTAAAGTTTAATAAATTATTTTATTAATTTATTTTTATTATTCAAAAACTCTTTATTTATGTTTTTGCTGTTTATCTTACGTTAGTAAAGTTACAAAGAAATTTGCATAATAATAAATATTATACTTTAAAATAAGTTAATAACGTTTTTTTAATAAAAGATTATTAATACTCTCAGTAAAATAAATTAGCAGGTAAAGTAAATTGGAAATAACAACAAAAATAATCAAAAATAAAACTTGCAATGAAACGTATTATCTATGTTAAATTTACGTAAAACGTAAAAGAAGATAATTAAATAATATTATATGATTAATTATTAAACAATATTTATAAATACAAAATTCTTTTTTTAATTTACAAATACAAACTTTATGTAGATATTTAATGAATGTAATGTAAATTGAAAAAAATAATAATAATAATAATAATTTTGTATTTAAATACATTTTTTTTATTTAAATACCTAATTTACTAGATATTTAAAATATGCCAATTAAATTTAGTTGCTGCCCTCAGGCGGTGAAAGAATCTCGCTTTGCCCCCTATATGTCTTTGTTACTTATTTAACTTAAAGTAGCATATTGCAACTAAAGTTCTTTTAACAAACATATTTGACGGAAATCGGCGAGCCAACCAAGTTTTTCAATTAAAAGTTATTAAGATTTCGAAAACTTTCATTTAATTTTTATTTAAAAGCTATTGATTTAAATAATTTTTAAACTGTTAAATTTATATAATTATAAAAATTATAATATAAAATATGATGAACAATAGGACATTTGTAAAAAAGTTTCTTAAGTATTTTAAAATACTAAAGTATTTGAATAGTTATATGGTCAAATATATTTCTTCAGAACTAATCGTTTAAACCTTTTAAAACTGGATCAAAGTTTCAATGAAATTTAATTATACATTCATTAAAACAGCAAACTATTGTCTTCAGTTCTTGTTTTCTCTCTACTTTACTGCAGCCGTTTTTCATAGCGTCTTATGTAAAAAAAAATCAATTTGACTTTTTTTACCAAATAAGCTAGTTTAGATGTCTACAAACGTTTTTGAATACATATTTTTAAAGAGTTATAAAAAAATTCATAAAAATTATTAGTTTCAAAAAGTGTTTTATAAAATGTTTTTCCAAATATTTTTTTTTTAATTACGTTTTTCTCGAAATACGCAATAAGCCTATGGACAGTGTTCTATCACGCGCCGTTAAAATTCGCGGTCGCCATATTGTATGCCAAATAAAATAAACAATGCGAGTGTTTATTAGCATAATGTATTTAATTGCAATTATTTAGATAGCATACCTTATTGTAGATAGATTTTTTAAGATTTTTTTTGGGTAAATTTATGGAGAATTTAATTCTCTATCTCACGATATAATTAATTTATTTTTCCTTAAAATAAAACTCTAAATAAAGTAACTTGTTTTCAAAAGTGTGTTATTAGTAAACTGTACATAATGCACTCTAAAGCATTCAAAAATAAACTTGATTATTTGTGTTTTACATTTGTTTTAATATCTTCTACTAAGTATTATAACGCATTATATTATTTTATTATTTTGTCAATTTGCTAACTTATATAACTCAGACACAGTGAACACATTTTAGTTGATTAAGCATGCTAAATAAATTATTTTAAGCATGCTAAATAAATTATTAAATTGTTTTAATATATAAAAATTCTATGTATATAAATAATATGCTGAATTACTTATTAAATTGATTTAGTATCTTCAAAGTATTTAATAATAACAATAATAATTGGCAACAAGTGAAACCACCAACTTAGCAGAATTTTTCATTTTAGAGGCAATCAACACTCGTGCAAAAAACGTAAACAAGTCGAGAGGACCCAATTGATTATAATTTTATTAAAATTGTTGAAAATATATGTCTACCTTTTTGCTGTCATGTCAAGAATATTTTCCATAAAGCATAGACTTTTTATTGACAAATTAACATATCACATGGGTGCTGCTCATAAGTTAAAGTTTAAATTTAAAAGTTTGCTCAGAAGAAGTGTTTTTAAAATGAATCGTTCTTTACATCCAATTCTGCTGCAAATAAAAGTATATGTAGTAAACAAAATTGATTGAAAGATCTGCATTAGCTCTACGAGAAGTAGGAAGTAGTGGACAGGAATCAAATTCTAAAGTTTTCTGAAATAATTTATAACATTTCAAAGACTTCTATAAGTAGTACTAGTAAATACCTAATTGATTTGTAAATAATAAAACATTTACAAAGAATACATGTATCCATTCAACCAAGCTGTTATCGTATTTAGAAGATCCATTTCAATTCATTGATTAGAGTACAATGAGTTTCTCAGAAAAAATGACTTTGTCATTTAAAGATGTTGTAAGTTGTGTACCTTATGTACAATTAAATATATTACCACAGAAAGTAAAGTGTGTTGGACATGTGCAGTTTTTTTCTGATTTTGTTAAATTTGACGATGGGCTTAAAAGTTTTATTGATTACTGTAAACAACTGGAACTTAATAATGTGTCTCGATAAAGACTTAAAAACACAACCTTGTGTTGATACTATAAACAAACATGATTCTGAACGTTTTAAGTTATCTGAATTTTTAAGAAATCACTTTTTAAATACACCTTGAAAATATGCTCAAATTGACACAAAAATGGTGTATCAGCACATTTAAAAGAATATACATTACAACTTTTTTTAGAATTTTGTACTATACACAGTACAATCTCTCTAATTCGAATTTTGTATGTAAAAATAAGTTTAAATTAAAGAGATTTTTTAATTATAGAAAGTTAATTTATTTTCATTATACATTGTAAAAAAGATAGTTTTCAAACGTGTGTAACACGTGTTTTTTTGCCATAGAAACTACCTTAATTAAATTATTTCATCTTCAACAGCAAAACTATGCCAAGTACTTGTTTTGTTAACGGTTGCTCAAGTAGAGCTGACCGTGACAAGATGTCTTTCCATAGCTTCCCCGCTATTATAAAACATCAAGATAATAAAACGCTAGAGTTGTCAGCTAAGAGGCGCTGCGAGTGGATTGCAGCAGTTAATAGACAAAAAAAACCAACCAAGTTCTCGAAAATATGCTCTGCTCACTTTAATTCGGGTATGAAATTGATAGAGTTCTGCCATATTACGTTACTTGCAAAGATCTATTTATGTACACTATATATGTTTTTAATATATACGCAATATTTATAGGTAAACCAGCTGCATTATATGACGTCACCAGTCCTGACTGGGTTCCTAGTTTATTATTGTCTGCATCAGTAAGGCAACCACAAGATAAAAAGACAGACACCTTTACTCTCCACAGAACTTTAAAAGTTGCAAGGTAAGTCATTTATAAGTTAGTTGACTGAAGTTGTGTTGCGTATCCTAAGTAAAAAATTACGCTGTTATAAAAGATTGCACTGTCATTTTTCAAAAGTGCATCTTGAATAAGTAAATATTTAATGGAATTTTAAAGTAAATAAAATGACGCTTTAAGAAAAATTTTAGTCCTCAGTCTCTTATGACAACTTTGTTGCCGACTGTTGAACTTCAACATTGACTTACAGATTTATGTCACTTTCAGATATTCTCGAGCGCAAATTAGAGCTGAAAAAAAGACCATGTATACTGCCGCAGAGGATTTGCTACATTTTGCAGAGGGAGCTGCTAGTGAAACAGTTAGTGAGGTTTCAATCAGCAATTTTAATGCAAAACGTAAAACATGCACTTTTTTGTTGAAAGGTCCTGTTTATAAAAAGCAAAGTAGTGAAGTCGAATTCCTGACGATTGATGATAGTCTCTCAGTGCAAAATAATGAAAGTGAATTCCTGATGCAAGATTATAGACGAGTTCTAAGTGAGAACATTAAGTTAAAGGAGAAGCTCCTCTCGTTTGAAGTAACAGTTGAGTCATTTACCGATGATGATAAAGTTCTTTATTACACAGGCTTGCCCTGTCGTAAAGTGCTATTAGCTGTGTTTCAGCATGTCGAAGCGTATGTTTCGTTAACAGCGCGTTCGCGACTATCTAAGTTCCAAAAATTAATTCTTGCGCTAATGAAGCTTCGTCTTGGAACCCCAATACAAGACTTAGCATTTCGATTTGACATTTCCTATTCCGTTGCTTCAAAAACTTTCAAGAATATTTTGCACATACTATATGTTCGTATGAAACCTCTGATTTACTGGCCAGAAAGAAAAGAATTACTACAATCTATGCCATTATCGTACAGACAACACTTTGGGCTTAAGATAGCTGTCATCATAGACTGTTTTAAAATTTTTATTGAAAGACCCTCAAATCTTATGGCTAGAGCGCAGACATGGAGCAACTATAAAAGTCATAACACCGTAAAATATTTGATTGGCATTGTTCCACAAGGCGTTATTTCTTTCATTTCCCAAGGATGGGGTGGGAGAACTAGCGACAAGCTTATCACCGAACAATGTGGACTCCTTGAGAAGCTCAACCCTGGGGATGTAGTGCTTGCTGACCGAGGCTTTAACATAGCCGACTCTGTTAATCTTATGTGTGCTGAGGTTAAAATTCCAGCATTTACAAAAGGAAAGAAGCAGCTATCAGCTGTTGATGTCGAAAGTACTAGAAAAATTGCCCGATCGAGGGTCAACGTAGAAAGAGTGATTGGACTTGCCAGAAACAAATACACTATATTGAAGGAAATCTTACCAGTCGACTTTTTGATGTGTGAGGCCGACAATATACCAACTGTGGACAAAATTGTTACAGTAAGTTGTGCTCTTACCAATTGCTGCAAATCAATCGTACCTTTTCATTAATACGGAAATTATGTAAAATCATCTAAATATTTTGGTAAATTATATAATATTTGTGAATATAACTTATAATTATCTTATATTAATGTGAAAAATTGTTTTTTTTCTTAGTTTTAGTTTTTTTCTTTTAAATTACTTTTAACTTCTTTTCTTAAATTTCTTCTTTTCTTTGTTGTTATTGTTGCCTTTAGATATTTTTATGGGTTGTTTTTTTTTTAATTTTTTTTTTATATATATATATTATCAAACACCCTATGTATATATATATATATATATATATATATATATATATATATATATATATATATATATATATATATATATATATATATATATATATATATATATATATATATATATATATATATATATATATATATATATATATATATATATATATATATATATATATATATATATATATATATATGTATATATATATGTATATATATATATATATATATATATATATATATATATATATATATATATATATATATATATATATATTATATATATATATATATATATATATATATATATATATATATATATATATATATATATATATATATATATATATATATATATATATATATATATATATATATATATATATAGAGGGTGTTTGACAAAAACAGAATTATCCAATGTTGAAATCAATGTCTTCAGTAACCATTGCAGTGGAAATAGCGGCTTCACCAACTGATGTAGTAGTACTAACTTTTTCAAGTATGGAAGGTTGTGCTCTCGAACCGTTCTTTTCTAGGTCTACACAAACCCAGGGGTACAAGGAAGATGAAAACCTAGGAACGTAAGATTCAACAAAGACAGGTACTATTGACAGAATACTTGGTTTAACACCAGTGTCATGCAGAATTTGAAAAAAATTGTTCATTTCCGTAGCGTTGGGTGGTTCTACAAACGGAAGAGGCAGCAATTGATATTGTCTAACAGGTGTCTGAGATAATTTACTATCAAGAATTCTTTTCATGTTTGTTGCCGATGTAAAATTAATGTCTTTTAGCCTAGAATATTTTACTTCCTTTACATTTGATGGTAACATCCAATATGCCGCTTCTTCAGTAACAGTTTGGCTCTTTTCTAAGCGCACAGAAGCATCAATTGCAAAGAGCGTGGCACTGACATGAGTACATGTTTCAGCCAAGCCTGCCATACAGTTGCAGTGTGCAGCTAAAATATTTCCACTCTTTTCTGCAATAATCCAAGGTTGTAGTGGTGCCTTGCTGATACTCTGAGAGTGTCTCACCTGAACAAAGATATGTATATATATATATATATATATATAATATATATATATATATATATATATATATATATATATATATATATATATATATATATATACATATATATATATATATATATATATATATATATATATATATATATATATATATATATATATATATATATATATATATATATATATATATATATATATATACATATATATAATTTAAATGTAATATATAGCAGGAAGTAATCTTTTTAGACTCTTTTTTTTTAGTTCTATTTATAAAAAACATAATAAGGAACAAAATAAATATCTCAGTGATATTGATATTCCTTCAATAATACATTTATTTAGATATTGCATCAATAATACAAATATTTAGGCTCTTCCATAAATAAATTAATTGTAGGCATACAATATCTGTTAAACATATGTGCATACTTAAATTGTTGTTATTGCTAATTCATACCTTGCTTTTAACAATGACGCGGTTATTCACAACATAGCTTCCCAAATCAGAAACCCAACCGCTGACGAACTGGTGGTATGCATCCAGAGATTTGTAAGATTTCAATTCATCCATTGTATAGGCACTTTTTGTGTAGACGCAATAATTTACTATGTCTGGATAATCCACGGAAGGAAGTGATTTAGGATTTGTGTCCATATCGTTAAGTTTTAACTTATACGGGTCTACCCCACTAACAAGCTGTATTTTCTCAACATAGCGCATTGCAGCTGCGCCCTGTAATGTTTGATAATATTCCTCCATTTTCACAACAATATATACAGCTAAACACCTATCGTTGAAATACAAAAAAATATTTAATATTACGGATTTGGAAATAAAAATTCGATGACTTGCTGAAAATCCTTTTTTGTGAAGGCTTTCATAGACATTTATTACTAGTTTTAAGTTTTTTGGGTTTTTCCTCTCCCACCTTAAAATCTTGAAGGCTTACTATTTTAACGGTTCCTATAGAAAGAAAAAAAACTACATTTTTGTTGAGTTTTTGAAACAGATTTTTCTTAATAGTGGAAATGTACTGAACAAAATTAAACAATCCAAAAAATGTTGATTATATATTTTTTAAATATGCTGATTCGACATTTTTATGCAAATTTGAGCCTATTTTCCAGGTGAATTAATGGAAAAATTTTTTTTTTGAGGAAATGCAAAAATGAAAGCATAAATAACTAATAAGTCACAAAAACTTAAAATCCTTTTCAAATGGAAGAATCTTTTTCTTCAGCTGACATTATTCAACTAACACTTTCTTGACTCGAGATTCAACGAACACTTTCTTGACTTGAGATTCAACGAACACTTTCTTGACTTGAGATTCAACTAACACTTTCTTGACTTGAGATTCAACGAACACTTTCTTGACTTGAGATTCAACGAACACTTTCTTGACTTGAGATTCAACGAACACTTTCTTGACTTGAGATTCAACGAACACTTTCTTGACTTGAGATTCAACGAACACTTTCTTGACTTGAGATTCAACGAACACTTTCTTGACTTGAGATTCAACGAACACTTTCTTGACTTGAGATTCAACGAACACTTTCTTGACTTGAGATTCAACGAACACTTTCTTGACTTGAGATTCAACTAACACTTTCTTGACTTGAGATTCAACTAACACTTTCTTGACTTGAGATTCAACTAACACTTTCTTGACTTGAGATTCAACTAACACTTTCTTGACTTGAGATTCAACGAACACTTTCTTGACTTGAGATTCAACGAACACTTTCTTGACTTGAGATTCAACGAACACTTTCTTGACTTGAGATTCAACTAACACTTTCTTGACTTGAGATTCAACGAACACTTTCTTGACTTGAGATTCAACTAACACTTTCTTGACTTGAGATTCAACTAACACTTTCTTGACTTGAGATTCAACGAACACTTTCTTGACTTGAGATTCAACTAACACTTTCTTGACTTGAGATTCAACTAACACTTTCTTGACTTGAGATTCAACTAACACTTTCTTGACTTGAGATTCAACTAACACTTTCTTGACTTGAGATTCAACTAACACTTTCTTGACTTGAGATTCAACTAACACTTTCTTGACTTGAGATTCAACTAACACTTTCTTGACTTGAGATTCAACGAACACTTTCTTGACTTGAGATTCAACTAACACTTTCTTGACTTGAGATTCAACTAACACTTTCTTGACTTGAGATTCAACGAACACTTTCTTGACTTGAGATTCAACTAACACTTTCTTGACTTGAGATTCAACTAACACTTTCTTGACTTGAGATTCAACTAACACTTTCTTGACTTGAGATTCAACTAACACTTTCTTGACTTGAGATTCAACTAACACTTTCTTGACTTGAGATTCAACTAACACTTTCTTGACTTGAGATTCAACTAACACTTTCTTGACTTGAGATTCAACTAACACTTTCTTGACTTGAGATTCAACTAACACTTTCTTGACTTGAGATTCAACTAACACTTTCTTGACTTGAGATTCAACTAACACTTTCTTGACTTGAGATTCAACTAACACTTTCTTGACTTGAGATTCAACTAACACTTTCTTGACTTGAGATTCAACGAACACTTTCTTGACTTGAGATTCAACTAACACTTTCTTGACTTGAGATTCAACTAACACTTTCTTGACTTGAGATTCAACTAACACTTTCTTGACTTGAGATTCAACTAACACTTTCTTGACTTGAGATTCAACGAACACTTTCTTGACTTGAGATTCAACGAACACTTTCTTGACTTGAGATTCAACTAACACTTTCTTGACTTGAGATTCAACGAACACTTTCTTGACTTGAGATTCAACGAACACTTTCTTGACTTGAGATTCAACGAACACTTTCTTGACTTGAGATTCAACGAACACTTTCTTGACTTGAGATTCAACTAACACTTTCTTGACTTGAGATTCAACTAACACTTTCTTGACTTGAGATTCAACTAACACTTTCTTGACTTGAGATTCAACGAACACTTTCTTGACTTGAGATTCAACTAACACTTTCTTGACTTGAGATTCAACTAACACTTTCTTGACTTGAGATTCAACTAACACTTTCTTGACTTGAGATTCAACTAACACTTTCTTGACTTGAGATTCAACGAACACTTTCTTGACTTGAGATTCAACGAACACTTTCTTGACTTGAGATTCAACGAACACTTTCTTGACTTGAGATTCAACGAACACTTTCTTGACTTGAGATTCAACTAACACTTTCTTGACTTGAGATTCAACGAACACTTTCTTGACTTGAGATTCAACTAACACTTTCTTGACTTGAGATTCAACGAACACTTTCTTGACTTGAGATTCAACTAACACTTTCTTGACTTGAGATTCAACTAACACTTTCTTGACTTGAGATTCAACTAACACTTTCTTGACTTGAGATTCAACGAACACTTTCTTGACTTGAGATTCAACTAACACTTTCTTGACTTGAGATTCAACTAACACTTTCTTGACTTGAGATTCAACTAACACTTTCTTGACTTGAGATTCAACTAACACTTTCTTGACTTGAGATTCAACGAACACTTTCTTGACTTGAGATTCAACGAACACTTTCTTGACTTGAGATTCAACGAACACTTTCTTGACTTGAGATTCAACGAACACTTTCTTGACTTGAGATTCAACGAACACTTTCTTGACTTGAGATTCAACTAACACTTTCTTGACTTGAGATTCAACGAACACTTTCTTGACTTGAGATTCAACGAACACTTTCTTGACTTGAGATTCAACGAACACTTTCTTGACTTGAGATTCAACTAACACTTTCTTGACTTGAGATTCAACGAACACTTTCTTGACTTGAGATTCAACGAACACTTTCTTGACTTGAGATTCAACGAACACTTTCTTGACTTGAGATTCAACGAACACTTTCTTGACTTGAGATTCAACGAACACTTTCTTGACTTGAGATTCAACGAACACTTTCTTGACTTGAGATTCAACTAACACTTTCTTGACTTGAGATTCAACGAACACTTTCTTGACTTGAGATTCAACGAACACTTTCTTGACTTGAGATTCAACGAACACTTTCTTGACTTGAGATTCAACGAACACTTTCTTGACTTGAGATTCAACGAACACTTTCTTGACTTGAGATTCAACTAACACTTTCTTGACTTGAGATTCAACGAACACTTTCTTGACTTGAGATTCAACGAACACTTTCTTGACTTGAGATTCAACGAACACTTTCTTGACTTGAGATTCAACGAACACTTTCTTGACTTGAGATTCAACGAACACTTTCTTGACTTGAGATTCAACGAACACTTTCTTGACTTGAGATTCAACGAACACTTTCTTGACTTGAGATTCAACGAACACTTTCTTGACTTGAGATTCAACGAACACTTTCTTGACTTGAGATTCAACGAACACTTTCTTGACTTGAGATTCAACGAACACTTTCTTGACTTGAGATTCAACTAACACTTTCTTGACTTGAGATTCAACGAACACTTTCTTGACTTGAGATTCAACGAACACTTTCTTGACTTGAGATTCAACGAACACTTTCTTGACTTGAGATTCAACGAACACTTTCTTGACTTGAGATTCAACGAACACTTTCTTGACTTGAGATTCAACTAACACTTTCTTGACTTGAGATTCAACGAACACTTTCTTGACTTGAGATTCAACGAACACTTTCTTGACTTGAGATTCAACGAACACTTTCTTGACTTGAGATTCAACGAACACTTTCTTGACTTGAGATTCAACGAACACTTTCTTGACTTGAGATTCAACGAACACTTTCTTGACTTGAGATTCAACGAACACTTTCTTGACTTGAGATTCAACGAACACTTTCTTGACTTGAGATTCAACGAACACTTTCTTGACTTGAGATTCAACGAACACTTTCTTGACTTGAGATTCAACGAACACTTTCTTGACTTGAGATTCAACTAACACTTTCTTGACTTGAGATTCAACGAACACTTTCTTGACTTGAGATTCAACGAACACTTTCTTGACTTGAGATTCAACGAACACTTTCTTGACTTGAGATTCAACTAACACTTTCTTGACTTGAGATTCAACGAACACTTTCTTGACTTGAGATTCAACGAACACTTTCTTGACTTGAGATTCAACGAACACTTTCTTGACTTGAGATTCAACGAACACTTTCTTGACTTGAGATTCAACGAACACTTTCTTGACTTGAGATTCAACGAACACTTTCTTGACTTGAGATTCAACTAACACTTTCTTGACTTGAGATTCAACGAACACTTTCTTGACTTGAGATTCAACGAACACTTTCTTGACTTGAGATTCAACGAACACTTTCTTGACTTGAGATTCAACGAACACTTTCTTGACTTGAGATTCAACGAACACTTTCTTGACTTGAGATTCAACTAACACTTTCTTGACTTGAGATTCAACGAACACTTTCTTGACTTGAGATTCAACGAACACTTTCTTGACTTGAGATTCAACGAACACTTTCTTGACTTGA
This sequence comes from Hydra vulgaris, assembly GCF_022113875.1. Classification (NCBI taxonomy): domain Eukaryota; kingdom Metazoa; phylum Cnidaria; class Hydrozoa; order Anthoathecata; family Hydridae; genus Hydra; species Hydra vulgaris. The sequence continues at coordinate 51,930,999 of NC_061160.1, read as the reverse complement.
GATTCAACTAACACTTTCTTGACTTGAGATTCAACGAACACTTTCTTGACTTGAGATTCAACGAACACTTTCTTGACTTGAGATTCAACGAACACTTTCTTGACTTGAGATTCAACGAACACTTTCTTGACTTGAGATTCAACGAACACTTTCTTGACTTGAGATTCAACGAACACTTTCTTGACTTGAGATTCAACTAACACTTTCTTGACTTGAGATTCAACGAACACTTTCTTGACTTGAGATTCAACGAACACTTTCTTGACTTGAGATTCAACGAACACTTTCTTGACTTGAGATTCAACGAACACTTTCTTGACTTGAGATTCAACGAACACTTTCTTGACTTGAGATTCAACTAACACTTTCTTGACTTGAGATTCAACGAACACTTTCTTGACTTGAGATTCAACGAACACTTTCTTGACTTGAGATTCAACGAACACTTTCTTGACTTGAGATTCAACGAACACTTTCTTGACTTGAGATTCAACGAACACTTTCTTGACTTGAGATTCAACGAACACTTTCTTGACTTGAGATTCAACGAACACTTTCTTGACTTGAGATTCAACGAACACTTTCTTGACTTGAGATTCAACGAACACTTTCTTGACTTGAGATTCAACGAACACTTTCTTGACTTGAGATTCAACGAACACTTTCTTGACTTGAGATTCAACGAACACTTTCTTGACTTGAGATTCAACTAACACTTTCTTGACTTGAGATTCAACGAACACTTTCTTGACTTGAGATTCAACGAACACTTTCTTGACTTGAGATTCAACGAACACTTTCTTGACTTGAGATTCAACGAACACTTTCTTGACTTGAGATTCAACGAACACTTTCTTGACTTGAGATTCAACGAACACTTTCTTGACTTGAGATTCAACGAACACTTTCTTGACTTGAGATTCAACGAACACTTTCTTGACTTGAGATTCAACGAACACTTTCTTGACTTGAGATTCAACGAACACTTTCTTGACTTGAGATTCAACTAACACTTTCTTGACTTGAGATTCAACTTTCTTGCTCTTAAGATTTTCCCTCTTTTTAAACTTTGATTACTATTTTAATAATGTTATGAGGTTTTGCAACTATATTAAATGATGAATGGCCTTTTTTCCAATTTTTTTCAATTCTTTAGGCACCACAAGCCATAAATAATACTGCAACAGCTTCATATGCTTCTAGAAGTGTTTATTTGGTGGCACAAGATCAACATACAACATACTTGAAATACATGTAAAAGCCCTTGAAATGTTACAACTTATTTCATAAATTTTTTGATTTGATTCGTATCCTCCACTTCCTACTTATCTTAAAGCCAACGAAGACCTTCATATCAAACTTTCATCAAATGCATACACTATTCTTCGTTGCAGGATTCGATGTAAAAAGCAGCTACTTTTAAACAAACAGCTTTTAACTTTAAATTTTAACTTAGGAACAGCAACCATGCAAAGAGTCAAATTGTAAATAAAAAGTTTATGTTTTATGAAAAACATTCAAGAATGCCTGCTAAAGTTAAACATAAGTTTTCAACAATTTAAAGTTTATAATAACTATAAAGTTTATAGAAAAATCGTAATCATTTGGATCTTCTATAACTTGTTTGCATTTTTTAGCACAAGTGTCCATTGCCTCTAAAATAAAACATTCTTCTAAGTTTGTGGTTTTTATTGTTTGTATTGTATTGCTAATAAATATTAAACACTTTTAAGATACTAAAACATAATAAACAAATCAGCATATTATTTATATACAGAAAAATTAAAAATATTAAAACAATTTAATACTTTATTTAGCATGCTTAAGCAACCAAATTATGTTTGCTGTATATGAGTTATGTAAGATAATTCAAAACAAAAATTAAATAAAATGTCTTACACAGATAACATAAGATTTATAAAATTTAACACAAATAACTTTATTTATTGTTATTGGAATTAAGTTTAAGAATGTTTCGGATTATACTATTTACAGTTTACTTAGTTGCTAAGGTTAATTACCTTGTTTGACAGTGTTTAGAAAACAAGGTATTTAATATTGAGTTTTAGTTTGCACAAAAAAAAATTAGCTATATCATGAGAAAGATAATTAAATTCTACATAAATTTGATCAAAATAATAAACTTTCTAACTGTTTTTTCTATAGGAACCACATTAATAAATAATAGTAATTAGCCTTGCGTTTAAGCTCCTATAACTAATACGCATTTGTTTGACCTACAATATGGCGTCGGAATAACACTGTTTATATCGTGACGTCAATCGAACACTATCTATTAAGGCATTTTGAAAAACGGCTACAGTATATCAAACAAAGAGGAGAAACGATTTAAAAATGAAAACTTTAGAAGATTGCCCATAATGAAAGAAGCTAAATAATTAGAATTAAACATCACCCAACAAAAAAAGAACATTTATTTTGATGAAAATTTTGTTTATATCTAAAAATTGGAAGTATACTCACCTTTTTTTTTTAGCCGCACCTAAATTCCTAATTTCGCAAAAACGCTGTATGAAATTTTTTCCTGGGTAACACCCTGATAGTGTGTGTGTATATATATATTTTTTTCCTGGGTAACACCCTGATAGTGTGTGTGTGTGTATATATATATATATATATATATATATATATATATATATATATATATATATATATATATATATATATATATATATATATATATACAAATTGATGCTCCCCACCAGCACCACCTTTTTTTAGTTTTTTTTTAATTTTGCCAAAAAGAACTTAAAACATTTTCGATAACTGACTATGTTCACATTTTTAACAATTTCCTTTTTTAATTTAGTTTAATAAAACCTAATGATGTAATGTTATTTTTAAAAAAATATCATATATGACCTTACAACCCTTTTAAAATGTTTTCCTTAAAATAATCCCAAATAAACTTCTTAAATATATCTAATAATATATTTAACTAAGTATTTTTAAATAGTTTTATATATAGTTGTTTATACTAAAACCAAGTAAAAATTATTCAAAAGAAATTCACCAACAACGCCCCCCTTCCTCCTTCATCCTCATGATACCTCCCCTTCCCACATACACAATCCACTCCCCTGATCGTGATATTTTTCTGCCTAAAACAATTAACTTTTAGAACTATACTTTTTAATTATAACAAAGAAGATTTATTATTAAAATTTATTTTTATGGCAAACAATAAATAAACTGTTATAAATTAAAATTATTTACGCTAACTGGGGCTAAACTGGGACTAAGTACAAAGAATTTCAAAATTAGTCATTTTTTTTTAAATCATGACAACAATTTGAAACAATTATTTAAAAGGTATTAGTAATATAAATTAAAACATTGTTTAAATTTTCAAAAATTTAGTTTTTGAATGGCTTGTTTATTTATCTGTGGAAGAATTTTTCGGTGATGTTCAACTGCACAAGAAATTTTTTCTGCTCTTTATCTTTGGTTATGGTTTTTCAGCATAGTCTTGAGTTATTTTTACAGCTTGTGTATGTATCATTTGCAGATTTCAATGATTTAATATGCTAAAACATGTGTTGAAAATTGGGCTAACCAAACACCATCTTTGTTTGAATATCCAAATAAATTTAGAGTACTCGGTTTCAAAAGAAGAAATTGTGGAAAGTCTAAATCGTGTTCCCAGTTTTCTTTTATATTTTAAGAATTATTTCAGCATCTATTTGTTTTGCATTCAGCAACATTTATTTGTTTTGCATTCAGTAATTGCAAATCAAGTTGGCAAAATTCTTGATGATCATCTCTTTATATTTTTCGAGACTTCTGGTTAAGTAAACCAGGTGAAAACATTTTCATTTCTGCTTATTTGATCTTTAATACTGGTTCCTCAATTTTAATTTTTCTAAAAGTGGTATCTGAACTTAATGAAAGTTTAAGCCATACATCATTTTTAAAGTGTCTAAATGGCTCATAATTTGGGGCCCAACATTCACCAAAAATCGTTAAACAGATGACAAAACTCTTTGAGATATATCATCTGCACACCAAAGTAACTTTTTATTAAAGTGTTCTTCGATTAACTTTGCAGAACCATTTATCCATCCTGAATTTGATGAAATTGTGTCAAAAATCATTGCTACAAGTGTTTTTTCTAGTTTCCAGGCTTTTATAGCACCTATGATTGCTGTTGCCTGACTTTTCCCAGTTGTATTGTGAATCCTGGACACATACAACAATTTTCCTTCAGGTACACTTGGTTTTCCTGTTACTACAATAGCCAAGCGTTTTATTTTACTATCTACCTCAGATACCAGCTTTGAATCCCAGTGAATGGAAGACTACATGGTTAAAATGAATGTTTTATTGATGTTATTGGAAACTTGCTGTCGAATTTTATTACCTGATCTGCTTGCAGTACTTTTTGAATAGATATTTCATCCAAATTGTGATCTAATGCTTCAGCTACAGCTAAAAATATCCCAGATCTTTCTCTGTTTGATGGATTCAGCCATTAATGAAACTTTAGGGTGTTATATTATTCTAATTTTTTTTTTCTGTCTAGTAATAGTAATTTCTATTTTATTGGATTCTTCATCATCAAATTCTGACAGTACATTGGATCTATTTTTTTTATATATTTTCTTTTCTTGATTTCTCTTTTTCAATAGCTTTTAATTTCTATGATTCTTTTTGCTGCTTTCTTTTTACTTTCATAGAATAGCTCTTACCTAATGCACCCAAAAAATGTTTTTTTAATTGACACTAATCTGAGAGAAAATCTAGCTCTGATAATTGACTATTGTTGTCATGAAAGGTATCTTTTCTAATCAAATCTTCTGCATTTGATCCTGCAATGTCAAACAGAGATGACAACTTATTAATATAACATTTTTTAACTCAGAAGTATAACTTTTTTTTTTCTAATTTTAATCTAGGTTCTCCCTAAGATGTATCAGATGCAGTATCATTCTAACTTTTTTTAATTTATTTTGTTTGAATTCCTGCCATTTCACAAAATACATTCACTTTTTTGCAACTTCTTTCTTACCATTAAATAAAGTTTATGTAGTAAAAATAAATGTTATGTTACTCAGTATTTATGCATGTAATATTACGATGTACTTATATAGTAATAAAATTAATTTTGTCTCATAAACATAAATTACACAAGTTTATATAGAAATAAATTTATTATACTAATATCAACATATTTATGAACACTTTTTTGTCGAAGTATTAACATTCATTTATTTTATGTTTTTATACTGATTTCTATAAAGATGTAAAAACTATTGATGTAAATTAAAGCTCAACGTGGTATCAAATCATGATATGACCAAGAATTGAATTTTTATACATATAGATTGTAAAATTTGTTATTGCTTTAATATTTTTGGATAAGAATGAGGAGCTATGTAAGAAAAACAAGAAAAGTAGCCTTCTCTAATAGTTCAATGGAGGTAGCTGTTGATCTCGTTTTAACAGGAGGGTGTTCATTAAACATTTAACCAGAGGGTGTTCATCAAATACAGAAAAAAAGAATCTTAATTACAGCACCCTTTGCAGGTAATTTATGCTCATGTATTCTGCACCAATAAGTATTTGTCCTACTTAGTTACTTTTAGAATTTCCTTTTAGTTACAAGTTTGTAACTAAAAGGAAATTCTAAATGTGTGTTTTTATGTATATTAAAAAGGAATAAAAAAAGGAGAAATCATTACTATGAAACCTAATTTTTCTACAAGAAGAGTATTTACTGAAGAGCAAGAAAATATTTTGGAGCAGTATATTGTCATCTGCTCTCAAATGTGTCAGACAAATGTTACAACAGACTGTCAAAATGACAATCTGTTGTAAATTTAAGATCTATTGCTTTTGATATAGCTACAACAAATAATATAAAAGTTCCCAGTAACTGGAATAAAGAAAAGAAAGATGAAATAGAATGGATAAGCTCATTCTTAAAGCAGAATTCTTTAAGCATTTGAATGCCAAAAGGATGTTCTTTGTCAAGAATGACATCTTTCAATAATTACAATGTACAAAAGTTTTTTACTAATTTAGAGGCATTTTATTTAAGAGAACCAAAATTTGGTGATGGATTTTGCATTTGGAATCTTGATGAAACATCTACCACCACTGTACAAAAATGTAATAAAATCATTACTAAAAAAGGCATCAAGCAAGTTAACACTGTGACAAGTGGAATACGTGGAGCTTTGGTGACAAGTTATTTGTTTATAAGTGCCTCAGGTGCTACCATTCCACCTGCAATGATATTCCCATGAAAAAAGTTTCAGCAACATATACTTAATAATGCACTTTCTGGATCTATTTGTCTTGCAAATTCAACTGGATGTATGAATACAGAGTTATTTGTAAAAGTAGTTCAACATTTTATATCAAAAACATTCCCGTCATTCCTTTTATGTTTCTGTATTTGCTCCATTCAAAGTTTATTATAATGATGCAACAAAATCTTGGCTTCTAAATCATCCTGGAGTGCCAATCACTACTTACAAAATTGCATCTTGTGTTAACATCGCATATGAAAAAAGTTTTACTATTACAAGCATTCAAAGTTGATTTAGGAAAAGTGGAATACTTCTTTTTGACAAGAATCTATTTTTAGAAGCAGATTTTTTATTTAGTGTTGTTACTGATAGAAACAATCCAAATATATATCAAACAAACACTGGAGAAACTCTGAATACCAATAATTTGTTATTTGTCACCAGAAAAACTTCAAAAGCTTTTTGTCAGTTCCAAGCCAAGTCCAAGTCAAGCTAACAATTCTGAAATTATTAATTTTGTGAGCCCTTCTTAGTTTAAAAGATTTCTGAAGGCCACTCAAATAAAAAATAAAATAAAACCTCATGATAAAACTAGCAGTATAATAGCAACAGAAACACCAACAAAAACTGTACTCGAAGTAAAGGAATTTTATAATTTTTTTATTATCCTGTTTCATCATGCCCCATAGACTGTATGAAGGTAGGCATGGGTTTGATACAAAATTCAATTTTTACTCAATAAGTTTTTACAAGTTTGACCTCTTTTATTTTATTAATTTAAGAATTTAATTTTGAAGGTATAATGTTTATCTACTAATTGCACTAATTCGTTAAAAAAAAAATATGTTTAAAAAAGTAGTTACAAAACAAAAACAAAAATTGTATCATGGTGCCCCATTCTCCTGTACTTATTTAAGAGTTCAACTGTATAAGGTGATATTTTGATTTGCAGTATTGGACCTAATTAATAAGCATTGCTGTCATCTCTGTTGTCACCACTTCATCAAAATCATTATCATCATCATCATTATCATCATCAATCATTGTCATCATCATTGCTGTCATTAATATCATCATAATCATTCATAAAAAAATGTTTATGATTGTCATAATAAACTTGTAAGTTTACTTATGACTGTACTATTACTTATGACTGTTAAAAAATTTACCTCATCATGAAAAGTGTGATAAACCTAATAAAAAAAATAATTAAAAAAATTTTTTTAAAAACTTATGACTGATAAATAAAATAAAATTTAAAATTTAAAAACATATATATACATATATATACACACACACACACACACACACACACACACACGCACGCACACACACATATATATAAACATACAGATATCTTTGTTCCTGTCTGTTTATTAATGCGATACATGTGCTTGTGAAACTCATCTCCATGCCCATCATGATCCTAAAAATTAAATTTTAAGGAGTTAAATAACTTTGAAATTTTTAATAAAAAATTTGCAACATTTTATTTAAATTGTATTAATTACTAAATTTATTTAAAAAAAAAAAACAATTATAAATACAATAATGTTTCTATTTACAATTCAATATTAGGGAAGACCTGTGTACCTAAGGTTGCTTTTATTCAATATTATAATAGGGGAGACCTGCTTACCTAAGGTTGCTTTTATTCAATATTTTAATAGGGAAGACCTGTGTACCTAAGGTTGCTTTTATTCAATATTATAATAGGGAAGACCTGTGTACCTAAGGTTGCTTTTATTAAATATTATAATAGGGGAAACCTGTGTACCTAAGGTTGCTTTTATTCAATATTATAATAGGGAAGACCTGTGTACCTAAGGTTGCTTTTATTAAATATTATAATAGGGGAAACCTGTGTACCTAAGGTTGCTTTTATTCGATGCACAAAATCTCTGGTTTGTTAAAACTGTGAAATTGATATAGTAGTATCATTACTCTTTCCAATACTTCTTTTATTGGTTTTAGGTTGAATGAATTTAACCAAGGTCATTTTACCTTTGAGCTACTAGGTAATGCAATATAGTAAGATGTATCTAAATGACTTTTTATAAAACTTATTTTTGAACATTTGGACTTAAATCTACAATAAAAATAACTATCTTTTAAATATATATATTTTTTCTAAACTAAAATATTTAACTATTAAAAATAACATCTAAAAAAAAAATTTAAATCAAAATAGTTTATATAAGTAAAGCTATTTTTATTTATTTACTACAAAATATTTTTATTTATATATTACAAAATTTTTTCTCAAAAGATTGAAAAGTAAAAAAATTGATTGTAGATTGTAAAGAAAATAACTACAGTTGTACCTTGATATATGTCATTAGATTAAATAACACTGTATAGCCCAAAGCTTTTTTCTCAGAGATTTTAAACTGATTGGTATAATCTGATATATATAAAAACTAAATTGATACAGGTATATATCTGATCACCTGAATGGGTAAGAAAACCTAAAACTAAATATGGAAGGTTACTTTAGGTACATAGATCTGACCCATTTTAAAAAATAATTTACTAAAAAAACTTACTTTGTTGTTATCGGTAACAAAGAGAAGTGCATGGATCATTTCGTGCTAAAAACAATTTTTTATTTGTTATAAATTTTAAATAACTAAACAGAAACAGTTAAATGTTCAAAGAATGAACAATTTTTGAAACTCTTAGAAATGGTTCAGAAGTAAAACAAGGTTTGAAAACCTTAGAAATTTAGAAAAAAAAATTTTTTTGGAAATTTTAGAAATTATTAAGAAAAAAAACAATTTTTGAATAGCTTAGAAATGGTTCAGAGAAATTTTTTGGAGCTCTTAAAAATGGTTCAAAAAAAAACAAATTTCAGAAATCTTAAAAATAGTTCAGAAAAAATCAAAAGCATCAAAATAGTTGTATTATATAATTAACATAAAAATAAAAAAATGGCTCCAGAAACTGTAAGACAACTTGCTTACCAATATGAACACAAAAGCAAAAAGAACATGTTAGCTAAGTTGACTGAATAAAAATCAGCAACATAAGATTGGTTGAATGGATTTATAAATCACCATAAAGCCATTAGTTTTGTGCTACTGCCTTCAATAAGCACAATGTAGGCCACTTTATAGAGAATTTAAAAAGTTTACTAGACTGGTACACTTTTGGTGTAGAACAAAATTAGAATACAGATGAGTTAGGGATTACTACCACCCATAAGTCGAAAAAAAGTAGGTAATATAGGTACTAAGTAAGTACGAAATATGATTTCATTGGAGCTAGTTTGAAACATGATTTCAGATGATAGATGATGAACCACCAGAAACAAAGAAACCTCACACCCTAGTAGCTTAATGACAATTACAAATTTTTTATTGTTCTTGAAATTCTTTTTAATACATGCGAGATGTTTTAAAACAATTTTAAGAACAATAAAACTAGTTAAATTGTTTTTGATAATCATAAGTCACACTTAACTATTGAGTCATTTTTCATTCTTTGACTGTTCCACCTCATACCTCCCAAAAATTATAACCTTGAGGCTGCATAATATACAAAACAATTAAGTTCTATTATAACGCAGCACAGATAATAAAATGGTTTTTCACCCTAGGTATCCTCTAACTATATACAATCTAGCTTCATGTAAATTTTGGAATTGCAAAAGAAATTCTTATAGGAATGCCAAGACTTCAAAAAATAGATAAAAAATTTTAGTTTCTAGGATATATATATATATATATATATATATATATATATATATATATATATATATATATATATATATATATATATATATATATATATATATATACCCATATAGTGTAGTCGAAAAAGCGTTTTAATGTAAAAAAAGTCTCTTACGACTACAATTTTAATTACCTCGTCTCTTAAGCTGTTTTTGATTGTCATCGAAATGTCAAAGCAATTAATTTATGCGGAAGTACATTAAATTTAATTGTTTTTTAAAAAATTTTTAAAAAACCGCAATTATAACGACTAGAAAGTTTTTTTTAATTAGTGGTGTTTTTGTTATTGATTTAATAAAAAACATTTTTAAAACATGCCTAAATGTTGCTACATCGACTATCTTATAGCCTGACTCGCAACGGAGTGCTGCTACATCGACTGACAAATAGCCTGACTCGCAACGGAGTGCTGCTACATTGACTGACAAATAGCCTGACTCGCAACGGAGTGCTTCTACATCGACTGACAAATAGCCTGACTCGCAAGGGAATGCTGCTACATCGACTGAGGGTTTGGTTTGGCCAGGCAGTCTATCAATTAAAAAAAAAAATTTAATTTTTAAAACTTTTTCTGGTCTGGTTTATTAACGCGCTCTTTAAAACTACAGTTTATGGGAAACTTTTTTTGATGCTATGCAAGAGACATGCAAGAGTATATATATATATATATATATATATATATATATATATATATATATATATATATATATATATATATATATATATATATATATATATATATATATATTATCACATAAAAAAAAAAGCAAAAAAGTTATGAAAAAAAATCATATACATGGTTGCTAATAATAATTTATACTTTTTTTTTTACATGATCGATTGCATTGTTTTATTTGGTGGCCTATAACTCAATCTAATTTTGAAATTTCGTAAATCATAGATTATGATGTTTTTGATTTTCAATCGAAAATATATATATATATATATATATATATATATATATATATATATATATATATATATATATATATATATATATATATATATATATATATATATATATATATATATATACACACACACACATAAATACTAGGGTCCAGCGAGTCACTTTTTTTGGTTTCGAATCAAATCATGAATCAAAATGGGCCTTGATTTGCAAATCCAATTAAAGCGAATCAGAATTTTGAGGATATCTATGCTTTAGCTAAACTTAGAGTTCCTCAAAATGCTGATTGGACTTGTGATTCATTTCGATTTGCAAATCAAGAACTCCCTTGAATTGTGATTTAATTCAAAACTAAAAATGGTGATTTAATAAATACATACATAATAATAAATACATAAATATATAAATATATAAAGATATAAATATATATATATATTTATACAACCCGCATATATATATATATATATATTTATACAACAATTTAATTTTGGAGAAGACTATATATATATGAAGACCTCAGTGGAAAAACCGGCGTTGTCACATTTAAAAAGTTATGAGAAAGAATTTATTGATCATTAATAAAAGTTTTTTTATTAGGCAAAGAAAATTAAATATGCGAAAAAAAAAAAAATATATATATATCTATAAATATATATTTAGAATATATTATAGATATATATATATATATTTTTTCGCATATTTAATTTTCTTTGCCTAATAAAAAAACTTTTATTAATGATCAATAAATTCTTTCTCATAACTTTTTAAATGTGACAACGCCGGTTTTTCCACTGAGGTCTTCATATATATATATATATATAGTCTTCTCCATTTAAAATTTGATACTAACGCACGAAAATATGCTGGCAGGATGGTTATTTTTAAGTTAGCCTGCATTAAAAAATTCTTTTTTTTCCTGCTTTTTAAATTAAAATAAAACAGAAAGAATGCTTTGAATAAATACTAGTTAAAATAATTTAAAAAAAAAAACTAGTAAAAAAAAAAAAATTTATAAAAGTTAAACAAAAAAACAAAAATGTTTTGTTGCAATTTAAAACAATGCGTTTTTAATTTTTTTGCAAGCGCTTTATTATGCACTCTTTAAAGTTTTTCGATCGTGTGGGCAAGCGTGAAAAGACTTGAATATATATATATATATAAAATATTTATATATATATATATATATATATATATATATATATATATATATATAAATATTTTATATATATATATATATATATATATATATATATATATATATATATATATATATATATTTATATATATATATATATATATATATATATATATATATATATATATATATATATATATATATATATATATATATATATATATATATATATAAAACTTATATTGCATGTTTAGATAACATGTCTAATGTCAAACTGAAATAGTCTGCTACCTGCTTCAATACATACATTAACTGACTAATAAGGTAGAAAATGCAAGAAGTGCTGCTACATCAACTAATGGTTTGGACTAGGACAGCTATCTTCTTTAAAATGATTCTTCGTTTTTTCTTTATTTTCTGAAAAAGTTGTATTGAATAATGTAACCAAAAAAGGTCAACAAATGCATATCTATATAAGCTTTAGTATATTTACAGGGGTCAAAATAAGTGCTGGATATCAGCACTATCCAGACTATTTTGAGATCTGTCTGAAGGGCTCAACTAATGGTTATTCATTTTTTCTGACAAGATGAACAATTGCTTTTCTCTAGCAGGTTTTAAAAATAGTAAAAAAAAAAAAAAAAGGGCTGCAATGTTTGGCATCTATAAGTGCATAAGGAGTGAAAAGAACATCTAAAATGGACATGGCAGGTAAAACAAGGCCCCCATGCCATGGCATGGGCAATCATTTTTGCAGGCTTTTTTTATATGCAGATATAGAAAATGAAATGATTGTGATAATTATGTTTTTTTTATTTAAATGATTGATTATTTTATAAATATTAACTTGTTTCGCGCTTATTTCTTCGTAATTTCTCATATAAAAAGTTCATTTATTACTCTTCTTAGTAAATTTTCTAATTTGAAAAGTTTAAAAATTACACTCTCAAAGCAAGAAACTTAATTCTAAGAATAGTAATTCTAATAAAAGTAATTAAGACTTGAATTACATACTTACGTGTTACTTGACTCGAATGTTTTACATACTTTTACTTTTTGTGTTACATAATTCAAATTTAAACAAACAAATTTTTATAAGATTAGAGAGATTTAGTTAACTTAAATACACTTGAAAAAAAACCTATTATTAAAGTTATCTAAGTTGATTAAAATATCAATAAATCCTAAACCAATATAATGGCAAAAAATAAGTACTTATTTACAAGTGATGAGTCAGTTGCAGCTTTAAAAACTCATCCTAAAATAGACCAAGAAAGTGTCAAGGGTACTAATATTTTTTTGGAGTTGATTATAGATTTTCGAAAAATAGTGGCTGTTAAATGTCCAGGTGGAAATCTTAGATATAGGGATGAGTTGCATAATGTAATCAGATCTTCAGATGGATGAGTTGCGTAATGTAATCAGATCTTTAGATGACTTAAAAAAATTGGTTTTTATTGCAACAATGGCTGAAAATACGAAAGCAACGTTTTGTAAACAAGTTTACCAGCCTGCTAGAGATACAATCAGTTCACTTTCACATAATTGTAGTGGCCTAACTGATTTGTCTTGCCATCTTTTATCAATTGGAAATAAATATGTAGTTTTAGTTTGGTTTTCTTCTGATCCAATTAAAAAATGCTTCAGTAAATTAGATCAAGCATCAGATTTATTTTACATCTGCTAAATTAGTTATTGAAAAAGTTTGTTTTCAACATGATAAGCTGGTGCTACAGCTAAGTATTGACATAGAAAGAAATGATGGTCATGACTTTCTTTTATATCTTGAAGATTTAGATGATAGAGAAATTGATAATATTTACAATTTAGCAAATCTAGAAGATGGTAGAAATATAGAAATTTTATATTCTATTCTCTATATTGCTGGTTACATTCAAAAGTGTTCCACTGAAGAAATTAGAGATGATGCAATTACATACTATGAAAAATATTGAACTCATTTGAATACTTTATATAGTAGAGGACTAAATATTCCATCTGTCATTTTATCTCAATGGTCTTTATTTTGCTACATATTTTTTTCTTTACTAGATAAAAGAGTTTGCAAAACATTTCTGATTCAACAGTTAATATTTATTGCAGAGTTGTACAAATTTTTTATTTCAAAGAAACAATACTAAACGCTGGCAAACATTTTTTTAAAGAACTGTGCATTACTTCACACTCCCAAAAGTAATAAAGAAACTCAAAGAAATTAAGTTTATATAAATGTTTTTTTTTCTATTTGGTACAAAAAAAATGTTATTGTTTTTTTTTTGTAACATTACTTATTATTTCTTTCAAATTAAAAATTACTTATTATTTCTTTCAAATTAAACATGTTTTAACTTTACAAGCATTTTTTAAAAACTTTTTAATATTTAAAAAAGTATTAAAAAGTTAATAATTAATCTCAACAATCTAATTTTGGAATAACAAATCAAGAATTTTTTCAAATAGACTTTTAACTATTTGTATATTTAATCTTAGCAAAGCTGTAACTTTTAATAATTCACCTTTTTTTTAAATCAGCTTTCAATCTAAAAAATTAACACACGAGGTTGAGATTATCTATAGAGACGGTTCCAATTAAACCAATTTTTCAAGAACTAAGTGAGGATGCATTACTTAATAAATTCTTGCATGGTTTGACTCAAAATGTCAGTGAGTGCCTTAATTCACTAATTTGGTCTCATTGCCCAAAGAAAATTTATTGTAGTAGAAAATTTTCACAAAATGGTGTATGTTCTGCAATTTTAAACTTTAATGGTAGCTATAATGGATTGAAAAAAGTATTTAGTGATCTAAATATTCCTGCTTGATATTTTTCCGATGTAAATTCTGCAAAAATACAAAAGAATTTAAATGTTGAAAAAAACATTTAAGGCATGAAAGAAAAGTTTACATTGATATCAAAAAGGAACTTGAAGGTGGTGATTGCTATATCATAGTGTGCTATGCAAAATGGTTTACATGTGACTCAACAAATCACAAAAATTGTGGAAGAAAATGTGTGAGTACATCGCTAGAAGACAGATTTTCAAAGAATATTGTTAATAATGAGCCCCCACAACATCTGCAAAATTATCATAACTTGCTATGGAAAGGGGTAGCACAAATGAAAAGAAAAGAAAAGACAGCACAACTGCAAGTAGAATTAAATTTTGTAAGAGTTTAAAAGAAAAGACACCAGAATGGTGGGGACGAGTAATTTTTATAAAAGAAAGTAAGTTTCAGCAAATTTGAGTCATGGGCTATAATTATGCTAGAAGACCTGCAGAAGAGTGCCTAAATCCAATGTATACCATAAAAGCAGTACAACATCCTCCTTCAGTTATGGTATGGGGAGCAACCACAGCACAAGATAGATCACTTGTCTTTGAAAAAGGCACAAAATAAACCCACAATATTTTCTATGTATGTTGAAAGATAAATTGAAACTGCAAATGGAAAACCAACATATTTCAGCAAGATTCAACACTTTGTCACACAGCTAAAATAGTTAAGAAGTTGTTTACTGATAAAAATATTTATTTATTATCCAACTGCCAAGCTCACTCAATCTTAATGTTATCAAAAACTACTGGAATATTATACAACATAAAGTTGCAGCACATCAGCTAAAATTTGAAGAACATCTTCAAAAAGTTCTAAAAGAAGTGTGGACAAATGAAATCGCACCAGAAATTTGTAAAACATTAGTGCATAGTATGCTAAGAAGAATGCAATTTTCAATGATAAAGTGCATCCAACCAAGTATTGAAATTTAATATTTGAATCATTTAAACTGTATTTTTGCTATAATTTGGTGCTATAACTATTATTTTATTGAATATTAACAACTGCTGATAAATTATTAACTTTTATTGTTTTGTTTTTACATTTATTTTATATTTTGTATTGCTTTTATTTTTATATTGATTTTAAATTTTATATTGTTTTTATTCAATAAACAATTTACACTGCAACATTTGAGTTAAGTTACTACTACTGTATATTAGTAAGAGACTGGGGTTGAAATTTGACCAGGGCTGGGACCATAAATATTGATATATACTAAAGTATATTTTAAATTTATTTATCAAATATATATATATATATATATATATATATATATATATATATATATATATATATATATATATATATATATATATATATATATATATATATATATACACACACATATATATACATGCATATATATATATATATGCATATATATATATATATGCATATATATATATATATGCATATAAATCGTCATGATCCAAATATATCATCATCATCATTATTATCAATATGCTTTAGCATTCCCCTAATATAAAAAATCTCAAGCACTTTCTTTACTTAACTAAAGCGGATCTAAACCATATGTAATGCACTATTGATATGTTTTTCTGATCTCTGTCTAAGATTATGACTTCTTTTCTTGTTTTTTTTTTATATTAATTCACCTCCTCAAGGCCGAGAAAGCCAGTATAATCAAGGAAGCTGTTTTAGTTGTGGTTAAAACCCTCAATACAATCTCAACTCTATAACTCCAAAACACGAAGTTTGACAAACAAGGCTGCTGCATGGAAAAAAAAGATGAGGGCGGTACTATATGGGACATGGTGGGGATTGAACTTGAAACTTCTAGCTTATGTGGCAAGCGCTTTACCACTACATCACTACTACATTGTTACCATCTTGTTAGAGTTATACCACAAAACCATTTGATCATTCTTTTCTCTTTCAGTAAATATTACACCATATAAATAATTGAATATATACAAATATGTAAAGATATTGTATGCCAGCATCTATATAAATAGTAAAGATGTTTATATCTATCTATCTATCTATCTATCTATCTATCTATATATATATATATATATATATATATATATATATACATATATATATATATATATATATATATATATATATATATATATATATATATATATATATATATCCATATTGTGTATACATAAATGCACCTCTTAACTAACCTCCTGGATCCAAGCAGATATGTAAGCTTTTATTCCTTCTCTTTGGTGTTAAATCAAGCCTCATTCTACTCTGCATTTTTTACCTTATTGTGCAGTAATATATTAAACTGTTAGAATTTTTTCTTATTTTTTACAAAAGCATCTCTATTGAGAACTAATGTCTTTTTATTTTTGCGAGAAGTTAACGTAAAAAGGTCCTGTCTGATGCTAAGCTCCATTATTCTCAGTTTACTAAATTTTCAGATGCTAAAGTCAATTTTAATCCTCTAAGGCTTGTGGTTCAGACAATATTTCCATCTTACAAAAGCGTAACAAAACGTCTTACAAAAGCGTAACAAAACGTCTTAAAAAAGTATTTTCCAAAATTTTCTTTAATCCTTTCTAAACTATTATTAAGTGCTAAATAGGTGATTCCAATATTTAAAAAATCTGGAAAATACTCTGACCTATGCAACTATCCTACAATTAGAATTCTCTCTAGTAATAGTTTCTTTGTATAAAAGTTTATTAAAAGTATTTAAAAAGATTATTAAATCATTTTTTTCTAACCGCAGAATTAAAGTCGTTCTCCAAGCCCAACACTTTTCATTCCAGACACTCTATCTTTGCACCTGTATCATTTCTTTCCTATTATAATTATCTTCCTGACAAAGAGGTTCTATTTTTTTTTTAACATCAGCCCCCAACAAGGCTGCAAGCAACCACAAATAAGAGTTGGAAGTTACTGGAAGAAAAAAGATGAAGATTGTAGAGCAAGATAACGATTGACAGACGACTTAAAAGATTGCAAATTATATGAATCAGGACAGCAAAATGAAGGAAGCGAATTCCAAAAAAGTGATGTTTGAGGAAAAAAACTAGAAGAATAAGAGTTTTAGGAGCACTTAGAAACAGTAAAATATCAAAGTACTAACAGTGCTATGTTGCGCATGGATGGTGTCCCTGTTTGTACTTTTGATGTGCATTGCCAAGGCCACATTGGAGCCCTTTGTTACGGCTTAGGGTTTATTAATAGAAAAGAGGCAATTGCTTGGGCTATAAAACAGTGTACTGAGTACTATCTATATTTTGAGTCAAGTTCTTTAACAAATTTAAAAATGAATAAAGTAACAAAAACTATAAAACACAAAAAACCACAGTCATCACCAAGTTCCCTAAACCTATCATTCACTAACATTCATGGTCTTCGAAGTAACTTTTCTTCTTTTGAGTCTTATCTCTTTCAAGGTTCACCAGACCTACTTGCTCTTTGTGAGACTAATTTGAGTTCAGCTGTCTCATCTTGTGATCTTAGTGTTGATGGTTATCTTCCTTTAATTTGTTAAGACTCCAATAGTCACATGCTTGGCCTGGGCATTTACATTTGAAAGAATTCATCTATTTGTTTGAATCCATAGACTACTCATTTGAGTGCTTTTGTTTAGCATCACTTCACTCTATCACCTTTCTCTTTGTTGTATATCGCTCTCCCTCATCTCAAAACTGCACTCTTCTTGATGTTATTTCTGATCATATTAACCAAGTCATCTCTCTTTATCCATCAACCAATATTGTTGTTGTCGGTGACTTCAATGTTCATCACACTGAATGGCTTGGCTCTAGTTTCAGTGACTCTGCAATCATTAAGGCCCACAACTTTTGCCTTTCTCAAACTCAAATAGTCAACTTTCCAACTCGCTTTCCAGATAACCCGAATCATTTACCTTCTCTACTTGACTTATGTCTTTTTTCTGATCCTAGTCAGTGCTCAGTTTCTCCACATTCACCCTTAGGTGCCTCTGATCACAGTTTGATCTCTCTAAAACTATTATCTCATTTTTCTTTATCATCAGAATTCCCCTATCATCGAACATCTTACAACTACCTTAAAGCTGACTAGGACTCTTTCCGTGATTTTCTTCCTAATGGCCCCTGGATAGAAATATTTCCTCTTCCTATTGACAAATGTGCTTCTTACATATCTTCATGGATTCAGGCTGGCATGGAATCCTTTATTCCCTCTGGACGACTCCAGGTCAAGCCTCACTCACCTCCGTGGTTTTCCTCGCATTGTGCTGCTGCAATTACCAATCGAAATCATTACTTCCATATCTATCAGCAAAACAATTCTCCAGAAAAGAGACATTTGTTTATTACTGTTAGGAACCATTGTAAAAAGGTTTTGTCTCACAACAAAGCCCGCTATTCTCAGATCATGAAATCTTTTATTTCATAACAAAAGTTAGGCTCTTGTGACTTCTGGAGAATCTTTAATCATATCAATAATAAGGGCAAATCTGTAATTCCACCTCTTTTGTATGGTTCAGACTTTGTCACCTCACCTAAAGACAAAGCTGAATTGTTTGCTAAGAACTTTTCATCAATATCATCTCTTGATTCCACTAGTTGCGTTCTACCTGATATAGCCGTCAAACAGGTTGATCCATTGCTTGACATTCGTATCACTCCGACTTCTGTATCTAAAGTGATTTTCTGCATAGACTCTTCTACAGCTTGTGACCTGGACAACATACCTGTTTTAGTCTTGCAGAAGTGTTCTCCGGAGCTGTTGTCTATCCTTTCAAAACTATTCAGAGTCTTGTTTTCCAGCCTGCTGGAAAGCAGCGTCTGTTATCCCTATTTTCAAAAATTCTGGAGAGTTATCCGATTTGTCGAACTACCGTCCCATTAGCCTTCTTCCTATCATAAGCAAGGATTTTGAATCTTTAATTAACAAACACTTAATCTCTCATTTTGAATCTAATAACTTACTTTCTGATCATCAATATGGATTTCGATCTTCTCCTTCTACGAATGATTTGCAAACAGTAATAACCAATAGGTTTTATCATGCATTAGATAAAGGTGGAGAGGTTAAGGCCATCCCTCTTGACATTTCTAAAGCGTTTGATAAAGTTTGGAATGCTGGTCTTCT
Source organism: Hydra vulgaris (assembly GCF_022113875.1). Taxonomy (NCBI): domain Eukaryota; kingdom Metazoa; phylum Cnidaria; class Hydrozoa; order Anthoathecata; family Hydridae; genus Hydra; species Hydra vulgaris. Next base: position 51,911,034 of record NC_061160.1, on the reverse strand, counting down.
CTATAAGCTATCAACTTATGGTGTATCTGGAAACATCTTTAAGATTATTGAATCCTTTCTTTCCAATCGTAGTATAAAAGTTGTCCTTGATGGACAGCATTTTTCTTTTTATTCTGTAACCTTAGGGGTTCCTCAAGGTTCAATCCTTGGCCCTAAACTCTTTTTAATTTACATTAAAGATCTTCCAGATATTCTAACATCTAAGGTGGCATTGTTCGCTAAAGATACTACCATTTATTCTTGTCATGATAAGAAGCCAACTTTCCCTGATTGCTTGGAGGAGGCATTTGAACTTGAAAAGGACCTCACTTCTGCTACAGCATGGGACTCACAGTGGCTGGTGAACTTTAATTCAGATAAAACTCAATTTTTTTTCAGCCAATCGTTATCGCAATAATTTAGACCTTCCTATATTTATGAACAGTAATCTACTCAATAAGTCATCTACCCTTCATCTTCTAGGATTAACTCTCACTCCTGATCTTTCTTGGAAACCATATATTAAATTCGTTGCAAAATTAGCATCTGCTAAAGTTGCATCTGTTTGTCGAGCTCGACACTTTTTTACTCTGGATTCTATTATCTATCTCTATAAATCTCAAATCCGGCCTTGTATGAAATACTGTTGCCATCTTTTTTTCTTTTTTTTTTATTTTAATTTACCTCCTCAAGGCCGAGAAGGCCACTACAGACAAGGAGGCTACTTATTTGTGGTTATAACCCTCTCTCAACTCTATAACTCCGAAACACGAACCTTGACGAGAAAGGCCGCTGCGCGGAGAAACGAGTTGAGCGCGGTACTACCAGGGACGTGGTGGGGATCGAACTCGGAACCACTCGTTTATGAAGCGAGCGCTCTACCACTACACCACTACCGCATATCTGGGGCGGATCTTCTAATGATGCCCTTTCTCTTTTAGACAGGGTGCAAAAATGCATTGTAAACATAGTTGGACCTACTCTTGCAGCCAATATTCAACCTCTGTCACATCGTCGTAATGTTGCTTCTCTTTCTCTTTTCTACAAATACTATAATGAGCATTGCTCTAAAGAGTTAGCGTCTCTTGTGCCATCTACTAAAATTCATTATCGTGTTACTCATCATTCAATTAAGTCTCATCCTTTTTCTGTTACTGTTCCTAAGTGCTCCAAAAACTCTTATTCATCTAGTTTTTTCCCTTGAACATCAGTTCTTTGGAATTAGCTTCCTTCATCTTGCTTTCCTGATTCATATAATTTGCAATCTTTTAAGTCATCTGTCAATCATTATCTTGCTCTACAAACTTTATCTTTTCTCTTCCAGTAACTTCACACAAAAATTAGTGGTTGCTTGCAGCCTTGTTGGAAGCGAAGATGTTAAAAAAAAAAATCACAATTTTTTTAACATTCCAATTTTGATAAATAACAACCCTCTCACTCTCAGGCAAGGTCCAAAAGCATATTGTAAATGTAATTAGGCCTGCTTTGTCTGCTAAAGTTAAGCTACTCTTCTATCATTGTAAGGTTGCATCTTCTTTTTTCTACAAATACTATCATGGTCACTGCTCAAACGAGCTATCATATCTAGTTTCATCAACCAAAACTCATTATTGTTTGGCTTGTCATTTAGCAAAGTTGCATCCTTTTACTGTATTTGTCCTTTCCTGCTACTTAGTGCGTCAGGAAAGCCCGTGCAATTTGTTAAAAAACTCATGTATTTAAACAAATTTTATGTCATTATTATATATCATTTTAAAGAGAATTTATTTCTCTACATTTTGGTTACATTTATATTATATTGCTTATATAATAAAAAAACTATTATAATTTTAGTAAAAACACTTTAAATAAAAACTTTATAAAATGAATAAATTTGAATATAGAGCATATATTAAAGCTTGTGCTCTGCTTGAAATTCCATCAACTGAGATATCCAACAAACTTGAAAAAGTTTATGGGGACAAAGCACCAAAATATAAAATAGTTGACAAATGGGCCACTTTATTCAATAATGGAAGAGAGAGAGTTTAGAAGATGACCCACACTCTGGATGCCCAATTACCCTGCATACACCTGCAAATATCGAGTTAGTTTGACAAATAATTGAAGATACTCATACAACTTTTCATGATATTATGGAGCAATTATCTATTAACTGATAATTGCTAAGTGAAATCATACATGACTCACTAGGGCTGAGAAATTCATCATCACATTGGATACCCCACCAATTAACAGAAAAAAATCAAAAGGAGAGGGTTAAAGCTTGTCGTGAAAAGTTAGCGAAATTTGAAGAAGATAAATGGCAATTGTGTGATGTTATTACTGGTGATGAACCATGGTTTATTTTGAGACAGATTGGGCGCATGTCATCTAATACCAGCTGGGTAGCCAAAGGTGAATATCCTAAAACAGTAGTACAAAAGGCCTATTTTGAAACAAAAAACATGTATTCTTTAAGACAACAGGCGATGTTCATATTGATTATTTATTATATTTAGAAAAAGACTATAACGTCTAATTATTACATTGAAAATTGCTTGAAGCCAATCTTAATCAAAGAAATAAACAAGCAAAGATCTACCTCAGGTAGAAAAAACATGACAATGCTAGACCTTATGTCACAAAAGCAGTGAAAAATTTCCTAGATCAAGCCACATTCAATATAGTTCACTGCCAACCTTACTCACCAGACTTTGCTCTATCAGATTTTTGGCTATTTGACTGCATCAAAACTCATCTTGACAATCATACAGATGTTGAAAGTCAAAAAAGACAAATTGTGAAAATATTTTAGGCATACCTATTGAAGACTATAAAAAACATTTGAGAAGTAGTTAAAAAGGATGCAACTATGCATAAATAATAATGGCGAATATTTTTAATAAAATAAAATAAAATCACGAACTTGCACAAACTTTCATCACGCCCTGAGTATATATATATATATATATATATATATATATATATATATATATATATATATATATATATATATATATATATATATATATATATATATGTATGAATGTATATATATATACATATATATATGTATATATATATATATATATATATATATGTATATATATATATATATGTATATATATATATATATATATATATATATATATATATATATATATATATATATATATATATATATATATATATATATGTATATATATATATATATATATATGTATATATATATATGTATATATATATATATATGTATACATATATGTATAAATATATATATATAAAATGCGGTAGTGGTGTAGTGGTAAAACCGCTCGCTACATAAGCGAGAGGTTCCAAGTTCAATTCCCACCATGTCCCTGGTAGTACCGCGCTTAACTCGTTTCTCCGCGCAGCGGCCTTGTTCGTCAAGGTTCGTGTTTCGGAGTTATAGAGTTGAGAGTGGGTTATATAACCACAAATAAGTAGCCTCTTTGTCTGTAGTGGCCTTCTCGGAGGTGAATTAACAATATATATATATATATATATATATATATATATATATATATATATATATATATATATATATATATACATTTATATATATAAATATATATATATATATATATATATATATATATATATATATATATATATATATATATATATATATATATATATATATATATATATATATATATATATATATATATATATATATATATATATATATATATATATATATATATATATGTATATATATATATATATATATGTATATATGTATATATGTATATATGTGTATATGTATATATGTATATATGTATATATATATATATATATATATGTATACATATATATATATATATATATATACTATATATATATATATATATATATATATATATATATATATATATATACATATATACATATATATATACATATATATATATATACATATATATATATACATATATATATATATATATATATATATATATATATATATATATATATATATATATATATATATATATATATATATATATATATATATATATATATAAACAGGCTGTCAAGCAGCAAATTTCAAAAAAAAATGACAAAAAATGACGGTATTTTGAGAATAAAAATGACAAAAAATGAAAAAAAATGACTGATTTCATTATAAAAATGAAAAGTTCAATAATTTTATTTTGACAAACAAACAAAATCATCCGCCATCACTAATTTCTTTTAAAAATGAAAATCTCAACATCTTTTTATTGTTTAACACACAATAAAACGTTTTTCTAAAGTCTAAAATAATTAACATAAATAAATAAATTTTGCGAACTAATTATAACTGAACCAACAGTTCAAGCTCTATTGTATTTACAAAAACTTTCAAACTTTTAACAACTACTTTAATTTTTTGCAACGCTTAATTATTCTATCCATTTCACTTTTACGTTTTAAACCAATATTTTCTCTCAACTTTTTCTGTGCATTTCTATGAGATGTAGCATTTTCAAGACTTCTTTTTGCGCTGTTTATTATTTCATGGGCAATTTTTATACCCATCATGTCTTCCTTAATAATGACACTTTGAATAGATTTTGCTGCTTCATCGAGCATTCTCTGAGCAAGCTGAAACTCAAAATCTGCATTTTTTTCATCATTCTTTAGACTTTTTTCCTGTTGATCTAAATTTTTATTTTGATTTTCAACTTGTTCAAGCATTTCTTTCTGTTCTTTTTCTTTATTCATTAGTTCTTGCTCATGAATATAATTTTTTCTTTTTTCTTTGTCTTCTTCAGCTTTTCTTTTTTTATATATTTTATGAGCATTTTGAACAGCTTGAACAACGTCTTTGGAGAGTGCATCGACATTATATGCTCCTTTGCAATTTCTTGCATTTTCTTTTGATATTCTCAAAGCCATTAATGTTTTATCATTTAGAATTACTCTCCCAGGAGTCAATGTATTTTTGTTATCAGATAAACTTCGCTCAGCACTGGCATTTCCATTCTGAATTGTTAAACAGCTCTTAACAACTTTACTGAGATACCCATACTCTGTTTTCCATATTCATTGTTACTTTCAAAAACTTTAGCCCAATAATGGTCTACTTTTTTTAGTTTTTTTTGTATCAGAATCTATATACCAGTCTTTTGATATATTAGCTGCTTGGTATAATTTTCATTCATCTTTCACAAATGATACCTGTACAAAAATTAAGATAAAATTGTTATGGAGAAAGTGTTAACATTTAAAATTAAAGGAAAATTTAATTATATTAAAATTAAAATAGTTCGTTAACTTATAATTTACAAACAACAATTTCTGATTAGTAAATTAAACTAATAATTAGTAAATTTTGAAAATGTTAAATAATATATTATATGGTTAACGTACTCTGCTATTTTAATTATATAGTAGATTATGTTAACAATATATATACTTATATTATTTAAAATTTTCAAAATTTGCTTATTATTAGTTTAATTTACAAATCAGAAATTATAATTATATATATATATATATATATATATATATATATATATATATATATATATATATATATATATATATATATATATATATATATATATATATATATATATATATATATATATATATATATATATATATATATATACTACAGTTATTTAATATAAATTTATTTAAATATTCACCTCCCTTTCCGTAATTACATGTGGCATTGTAACTGCTATTCGCCCAATTTTATATTGCCTAGTACACTTACTTATACATATTTACCATGTACACATTTACCAGGTAGCAAATGTGCAACTGGTAAATGTAGCAAATGTGTACCTATCAAAAATTACCTTGTTTTTAGCTTCCTCACCAAAGTCCATTTTATTCAAATCAAGGTGGATAGTTGAATCGGAAGAATCAATTTTTAAAAGATCTTTGGTAAGCTTTCCATTAACAGCAGTCGGCTGAAGAAAACGTTTCATTAAAGATATTAAAAGATTTCATTTTTAAAATAAAATATGAACAAGTGGTCCTTCATCTTGAAATTTTGTCAAGTATTTCTCAAACAAGGGAGCTAAACCAATAAAGAATTTGATGGACACAAGTAACTCCTAAAATAATCAATTCTCTATTATATGTAATAACTCAAAAAAAATAATAATAAGAATAACTTTAATTACATTTTCAGTTTCCTTAAGACTTCTTTGAATCCGAATATAACGCTTGTTGTTTGTCAGTGTCTTTTATACTCCTTTTGTTTTGGAACATATTCCAAAAAATATTTTTTGGTGTCTTCCCACCTTAATAGAACCTTTATAAGTGAAGAAGAAAGAGTAAGCCATCTAGTATTGATAAAACGAAGAAACAATGTTTCATCGTCAATAAAAATGCAATCTGATAATTTTTTAAAATCTTCTATTTTACAGGGTGCATTCTAAACAAAAAAAAAATTATAGAGACACTACACTTTATTAGCTAGTCGTATAATAGACTATTAGAATAAAAAATAATAATAATGTAAGAAAAATTACTTCATAGGTAAAATAAAAAATTCTCTATTAGTATTAACTGCAGTAAAATCCCGTTAAGTTAGACTCTCACAAGGAATAGATAAATAGTCCAACTTAGCGAATGTCCAAATAAGCTGAGCTTTTTGTATGTATAGAAAGCTCAAGTGGGATTGAAAATCTGTCTGACTTAGTACAAATCCAACTTATCCAAGGTCCGAATTAATGGGATTCTACTGTATAAAATTACTCAAATCATTACCTTGAACCAGGTATGTAAATCAAATGCAAGCTCAGCATCCTCACCGACAACATTAATTGCTTTTCGAAAAGCATTATGCACTGTGTGCAAAGTGCAACTTACAAATGGTAACAAGCCAATAAAACCATTAAATACTGCTGAAATACTAAAAAGACAATCCCATGGTAAATAAAACCTTTCATTATGATGTAAATCTGCTAGCATTGTTTTGACATCTTCTGTTGTTGCTCTGCCAAAGAACAGCGATGTTAAATATTTTGTAACAACTTGGTTTTCGTCTTCTTACCAAAAACGACATAAAAGATCTACTTGTTTTCTTTGTTGTGAAGTAGTTGTTTCATCAAACATTAAGTGAATGCACCTTGACTTAACGTGATACTATCACATAAACGCTTTTCCAACAATGGCCCAAGGCAATCTTGCAAAATATATGAAGCTTTTTGCCAACTCATAGTAAAACCTTGACTTATTTTACTATCTAGAAACATTCTTTGGAACAATATTGATGTGTTGTCACAATGTCTTAAGACAAGATCATTCTCTGCCACTTTAAAAAGCCACATGGCTTCTGCAGCAGAAATTTTTTCATTTATAGAGAACTCTAATTGTATAACTTTTTCTCCCCCAATAGAGTTTTTATTAGAATCTACATATAAATAACGAGCAATTTTTGAAAATCTTAGATCAGACACTGACTTATGTTTAGGTTTTGAAGAATGCTGATATAGTGCTTGGAAACCAACTGAACTGAATTTTAAATCACTTTTGCATAGTTCACAGATAGCATATTCAGAGTTTCTTTTTTCAGCCCATAATTGGATTTCACTAGATTTTTGTCTAACTTTTCCAACCACACATCATTCCACTTAACCATTATACTATATAATCTATTGATAAATATACTAAAAACTAAATATAAAAATCACTAACTTTACTAATTCTATACTATAGAATGATTTATTTTTTTAAATAATAACACCAATTTAGCAATACAAATGGATAATTAAAATTAAAATGTGAATATAAAAGATTGTAACTGTTATTATAAAATAATTTTGAAAATTAAATAAAAAACTAAGTAATATAATGTCTAAAACAACTTAAAAATATCAAAAACAGCAATTCTAAGTATTTTTTTATAAAAAAAACTTTAAAGTGTAAAAAGTTCAAGAAAAAAATGTCAGAATCTAACAAAAAAATGAAAAAAAATAACGAAAAAAAAAAACTGAAAAAAATTGAAAAAAATGACAACTTGACAGCCTGTTAGGACTATTTGCGTCGAGCAAAAAATTTTTTGTTTGAGTATATTTAAAGATATTTTTGAGCGGAATTTTAATGAAGTAATTTACAATTATTTTAACATTTAATAAAGTATTTTAAAAACCGCACACAGTTGATATAAACGTTTGAATTACAAAAAAATTAAATATGCTTATTATTTACAAGTAGAAAAAATTCAAATTAAAAAAAAAGTTTAAATCTTTTTAAGCGAACATTTTAATAAATTTATTCAGCAATAGCAAAATTGTCGAAAAAACATGAACAAAAACACTTTCTTTTAGTTTTAGATTTTTAACTTAAATAATTATTTTACGGGGGTTTGTAAGGTTTTAAAATTATTCCATAGATTTAAAAATATTTATTAACTGTTAGACGTATTTAAAGTATTTAAGAGTATTTTCGAGGAAGCATTTTAAAAATTGGTAAGCGCAAATAAAAAAAAATAAAAGGATTAATACTAAAACGAATTCTACTTGATTCAATAAAAAAAAACAGTTATTAAAATTTTTGTAAAAATTAACTCAAAAAAAATTTTAAATAATAAAACTTAAATAATAGCAATTGCTTTTTTGTAAAACGTTACCGAAACTCTTTTACTTATTTTACTAGAAATAAAATTCCTTGTAAACATTAAAAATCTATTAAAAACGCTCGTTAAAGTTTTTTAGTAATATGAGTGATTGTGCTTATCAACTGCTTTAAAATATTAGCTAATGCACAGTTTTTAATTGTACAATATTAAAATTTCCAGTTTATTACACGCTGACTTTTTAAAAAGGAAAAATAATTATTTGAAAAACTTTAAATTACATATTTGAGAAAAAAAAATCAAATATTAGCATATTTTATAATCTTTATTAAATGTTTAGTTTTAATGTTTTTTATTCGTTTAGTATAGACAAAACGTGTCAAACGTCGAGAAAATAAACAAATGTTTTTACATTTTAAAAAACGAAACATTCAAAAACATTTTTAAATAATAACATTTCTACATTAATGACTTAAAGTACTTTTGCGGTAATTAAGTAAATTGGTGCAGGTAATGTTGATAAATATGAAAAGCAAATAAAAAGAATTTAATGACGTCAAAAATCATGTTGTGCTTATGCGTCACGCAGTTTTTATTCATCACAAGGTCTGATAGTGGTAAAATACTGGAATTATGGAGACTAGCAAATGTTACGCCAATTCACAAGAGTGGATGTCATTCGGATGTTTCAAATTACATACCCATTTCTATAGCATCAGTGGTCTGTAGAGTAATGGAGAGCATCATAAAGGACAAAATAGTAGAACATCTTTCAACAAATAATATAATATCAAAGGATTAACACGACTTCGTTAAGGGAAAATCATGCACGACAAACTTGCTTGAATCATTTGATGTAATTACAACAGCTACTGACTCCAGTTCATATAATAACTGATTCCAGTTGATATAATATTGAAGTGGATAATTAACTATTTAAAAGATTGAAAACAGTGTGTCATACTAGGAGTCGCCATTTCAGACTGGCTTCATGTGCTTAGTGGAGTTCCTCAAGACTTGGTTCTAGGGCCATTATTGTTTGTAATTTTCATATATGACCTGGCATTACAAATCAAAAATAATTCAAAACTTTTTGCAGATGACACAAAAATGATTGGAATCATAAAAGATATAAACGATTCGATCAGTTTACAAAATGATATTAGCATTATATCAAAATGGTGAGAAACATGGCAAATGTCTTTAAATGAGAGCAAATGTAAAGTAATTCACATTGGGAAATCAAATCAAAAGTATAATTATCAGGTAAATGGGCATCAATTATTAAAGGTAGAGTTTGAGAAAGACCTAGGAGTGATCATCAACGCTGATCGTGGGACCGGCAAATTTATTCCATAATAGCAATGTCAAATCGTATATTGGGTCAGCTTAAAAATTTATTCAAATACATTAACATTACCACTTTTAATATGCTCTTCACGCCAATGGCGAGGCTACATTTGGAGTACGGTGCTTCAGTATGGAATCCGAATAAATTAAAAGATATCAAAGCAATTGAATCAGTCCAAAGAAGGGCAACTAAACAAGTCCGAGAAATTAGTGGTAAAACATACAAGGAAAGGATCTGCTGCCTTGGTCTGACAACACTGGAAGAAAGACGATTAAGAGGAGACCAAATACAACAATTCAAAATTAAAAATAAACTAAATAAAATAAACTTATATTCTAGTTTAACCCAAGAAAAAAAAATCATGGCACAAGACAACAAAACTTTCTAACCAGAGAACAAAACAAGTCTGATATCCGGTACAACTTTTTCACAAACAGGATAGTCAATATTTACAACTACCATAAATGGTCTTTATATAGCCATTTCTCACAACGATGTCATTGTAGCTTGATAATAATATATATATATATATATATATATATATATATATATATATATATATATATATATATATATATATATATATATATATATATACATATGGATATATATATATGCATATATATATAATAATAATAATAATAATAATAATAATAATAATAATAATAATAACTTTAATAACAACTCACAAGCAGAGTTTCAACAAGGTCTTTGCGAGGTCTAAGTTTTAATAACGGTTGACTTAATTTAATACTGCAAAGGCCACCTTTTCTTTCATAACAACACAGTCCTGCACACCTAAAACAAACAACAACAAAATTCAGATAAAATGTTGCCTACTAAAAAAAAAAATTACCAAGATATTTAAGCTTACAAAGTCATTCTTGAGCTCCATTTCACTTCAACGCCAGCCAATTTTCCCTCGAAAAATGAAGAGTCAAACTGTACAAAAAGATCTCGTATATCTGGTATGGGGTCGATAAGTTCCCATGCTGGATCGACAATTGATAAAGGTTTTTCGTTATTTTTAAAGGGTTCTTGTAGAAAAGAATCGCTCAGTTGCAAAGCAAGTATAAAATCTAAGTCTTCCATATAAATTTAATTGCCTTGTCACCAAATTTACCAAACAATTTATTACATTCACAAGTGTGAAAGTTGTCGCATGAGTTATTGTATATTTTTAACTAATATTTTGAATAAATTGTATTTTAAATTTTTTAAATTTTTTGTTTATCGAAATTCCGAAACTCGGACTGCCGTAATAATAAATATATAATAATAAATTCATAATATTAATCACGTATCTGTAATAATAATTCTCACAAATCTGTTATGATAATCCATAATAATAAATTTTATAGATCTGATATAAATTAAAGAAAATAAATTTATGAATATAAATATTATTATAAATCTCATAAATCAAGTTTATACTTCAAGCTAATAGTAACTTAAAATGTCATCCATAGCAAGAATGAATTTTTTTAATTCATTTTTAAAAACAGAAAAACGGATAAAAGGATCAAAATTAGACAGAACTATTTTATTCCAAAGGTAAGGTGCTCTATAATTAATACAAAATTTATTAAAATTTGTTCTACAAAATGGTTCATTTAGCAAATCTTTATTTCTTAGTGAGTACTTATTAGTAAGTTTTCATATAAAAAGGTCGTTAAAAACAGGTAGGGATAAATTGTTTTTCCACATATAAGTAAAACATAAAACATTGAAAACATTAAGTTTGTAGACATTAAGTATTTTCATTTCATCAAAGAAAGGATTTGAATGTGTAGAGCGATCCACATAATTAATCACGCGAATCGCATGTTTCTGTTGGCGATATAGACGTTGTAGTTAACTTTTTTCGTTACTACCCCATGCAATATTTGCGTAGTTTATATAGCTGTGTATGAATGAGTAATAGAGCTGCGTAAGGCTTTTTTTGCTTAAGTAAGGTCGGGCTTCATACAAAATGCCAATATTTTTAGATACCTTGGTGGTTACATGATTAATATGGTTTTTCCAAGTAATATTCTCATCAAGATAAACACCTAGGAATCTTATAACAGAATCTCTTTTTATTAGAGTTTCATCAATATAAATTTGAGGTATAATATCTGGTAAAGAACGTTTTTTTGAGAAGGAATGAAAAAGAATCTATTTAGTCTTGTTAGTATTTAACGTTAATTTATTACATTTAAAATATTTAGAAATGTTTTAAAAATTTAAAAGATAAATATATTACTTTTTTTTGGAATTCCAATCGCGAACAATAAGTTTGTCGTATGAAATATACGCGTATTTGCCAGCTTGCCTTTTTATTTTCATTTTTTCATGTAGTGTCTTTCGTATAATATTTGTTTCCTTGCAGTAATCTTCATATATAAAAATGTTTTTACCTTTTAATTTGGAAGAGTTGTTAAGAATTTCAGTTTTATCTTTAAAATCAAGAAGTTTTAGTATTATTGTTCTATGTTTGTTGTGAACTACTTTGCCTATTCTATGCGCTCTTTCGATGTTTACATTTTTGACTCCTAATATGTTGTTGAATATTTCTTTGACCTTCTTTTCACATTCAGCCCAGCTTTCATTGTCATTTTCAAGGACACCATCGATTCTTAAATTATTACGCCTTGACCTATCCTCAATCTCTCTGATTTTGTTATTTACTTTTATAAGTTCATTGTTATTATTTTGTATTTTGAAGTTTGCCAGATTTTCTTTTGCAAGACAATCAATGGCGGTTTTTATTTTTTTATTAAAGAGATCTTCATGAAAATTTAAACTTTCTTTGATTTCTTCCACTTCCTTTGCAATTGATGCTATTTTAGTTGAGTTTTGAAGTATATTAAGTTCAACTCTGTCTAATCGATCATTTAATATTTTTGTGTTAGAACTAACTATGTTGATGAAAGTATTTTCTTGTTGCTTAAGCATTTCTTCCGTCTCGATCTTAAACTTCATAAACATTTCCGTTATTAATTTTTTAACTTCAACAACTTTGTTTACATCATGCTGATGTAAACAAAGATTAAGGTTTTTAAACTTATCATTATTGTTTTGTTTTTTAAAAAAGATATTATTATCATGAAAAACAAATTAACTTACTTTTTGAAGTCTTCTTTGTTATGACTTTTGCCATTTTTTATTTATTAAAATAATCTAATATTAAAAATTAAATAATACAATGTAGTAAGAATTTTTTTGTTTACCATTCGCCACCCCCCTATCCTCCCCGTATTTCTCTTACAGATAAAACAAAAACAAAAAAAACCGAATTTAGGTACCAAAAGTCCTACAATTCTTATACTATCTGCTCCCTAATATTTTTGGCTGAAGTTTGGCATGTACAAAGAAAATGCATGCAAAAAAGTGCCTGAATAACAAAAAAAGCGGAAACTTCATTCCTTCGATAACAACTTAATGTGAGAACATCAACAAAATTTTCATGAAAGTTTATAGCAAAACTAACCATAAAAAAAGTTTAGTGGTTATACATAAAAGTACTATAAAAATCAAGCCTAACCTTTCTTCTTTCCAAATATATTTTTTGTTTATATATGTTTCTAAAAAAAAAACACCACTAAAAACATTTGTCTAACCCTACTTCAAAAAAGCAGTATATTTAAAAAAGCACCTCGTTACATATCTGCTCCCTATTATTTTTCGTTGAAATTTGGCACATAAATAGAAAATACATGTATAAAGGTGGCTGAACAATCAAAAAAGCGGAAACTTCATGCCTTCGACTACAAATTCATGTGAAAACATCAACCAAATATTCAGGAGCAAAATAAACCCGCTAAATAGTTTAGTAACCATGCATAAAGGTTTTAAAAAAAATAAAGATCAGCTTCTCTTCTTTCCAAAAAGTATCTATGTGCATATATGCTTCTAAAAAGAAACTCCACAAAACTACGTCTACCCCACGCTGCCTAAAAAAAAGTGAAAAAAACGAGTCACAAAATTTTAGCACAAAAATCGGTTCCGTAAATGACGATATGCGCGTACCCACCATAATAAAGTGTATTTATATTATATACATAAATTATGATTGAATAATAAAAATAAAACAATAAAATTATTAAAATAACGACAACAATAATAATGACAGTATTATTATTACTGTTATTGTTATATACATAGTATGTAGATTCCGACTTTCTCCCCCAACCACAACAACACCCATCGCGAATTTGTGAAAACAAAATTTAGGTACCAAAACTGCTACACTTTTTAAATTATCTGCTACATAATATTTTTTCTTGAAATTTGGTAGGTGAATAAATAAAGGATGTAAAAAAATGTCTAAGTAGTTTTTCAACATGTCTCAGCATTCCATCAATACAAATTTCACGTGACAACATCAAGTATATTTTCAATATCTATAAAGTCAACAAAAAGTAAATCATCCATACATAATTGATTATTAAAAATATAGATCAAAGTCTCTTCTTTTCAAAAATAATCTATGTTGATATACCTTTCTAAAAAGAAACACCACAACAAAACGTTTGTCTGACGCTACCTCAAAAAAAATTCAAAAAATGTGGCACAGAATTTTAGCACAAAATTCGATTCCGTAAAACGGCTATTTCCGCATACCTACATTATAAATATCCCTTAATGTTACGCATGCGTACCAATATGTAAAATTTAATATAAAGCCAATATTGGCAAACAATATTTCGCCAATATTGGCATAACAATATCAGTAAAACGATAATGGATAATATTGGCGCAATATTTTGTCAATATTGGCATAACAATATCAGTAAAACGATAATGGATAATATTGGCCAATATTGGTAAGACAATATTGGCGTAATATTGCTTGACAATATTGGCACAATATCGGATATCTTGGCCAAGATTAGCCAAGATACCCAATATCGTGCCAATATTACGCCAATATTGTTTGCTACTAGGGTACCTAGCGAACAGATCACAATGTTATTGTTATATACATTATATACATATACCTCCATTTTTTCTTAAACTTACCTCTCACATAATCTCCAAACCTCTTAGCATTATGATAAATAATTCTTTTAAAAATGGCAAATTCCCTGATGTTTTTAGAGTAGCTCAAGTCATTCCAATTTATAAAGCAGGCTCCTTACTAGACTTTTCTAACTATCGACCCATTTCCCTTCTTTCCAACCTAAGCAAACTTTTTGAGAAGGCTATGCATAACAGACTATACAAGTTTCTAGATAAATTTAAATGCTTGTACCAACATCAATATGGATTTCAAAGCAAACATTCTACAACCATTGTACTTATTGAAATTACTGAGAAGATTAGAAGAGCTCTAGATAATAAACACTTTGCATGTGGGGTGTTTGTAGATTTGCAGAAAGCATTTGATACTGTGGATCACTCCATCCTTCTCACAAAGTTAGAATACTACGGAATCAGAGGCATCCCGCTAAAATGGTTTACTTCATATTTCAAAAATAGAACACAGTTTGTTTCCATTAATAGCACTAAATCTGATTTACAGAATTGCTTAAATGGCGTCCCACAAGGTTCAGTTTTAGGACCACTTCTTTTTCTTCTTTTTATTAATGACTTGAATACTTCTTTTAAATTTGCAACTGCTTACCATTTTGCTGATGATATTAACATGCTACTGGTTGACAAATCACTTAAAAAAATCAACAAACATATTAATCATGATCTTGGAAGTCTTGTTCAGTGGCTTCGTTCTAATAAACTTTCTCTTAATTCTAACAAAACAGAGCTTATCATCTTTAAATCCAATCTGGCACTAATTAAAAAGCAATTAAATTTCAGACTAAGTGGACAAAAAATTTATCCTTTAGACTCTATTAAATATCTTGGGATTAAAATTGATTCTAATCTTTCTTTTCAAGGCCATCTGAATGACTTAGCAATGAAACTCAGAAGATCTAATGGAATGCTAGCCAAAGTCCGCCATTATGTTAATCTAGAAACTCTGCTAAATATATATCATGCTATTTTTGGGTCCCATCTAAGATATGCATGTCAAGTATGGGGACAATTCCATAAACATTTCATTTTAAGGTTGTCCCATCTCTAAAATAAAGCCTTGAAAATAATATATTTTCAGTATAATAACTCTAAATCTAATGTACTATACCTAATCTCCAAAATATTAAAAATAAGCGACCTTGTGGTATTCCTCAACTGCCTATTTGTCAGGAATTATCATCACAAAAACCTTCCCCAATCATTCAACAATTTCTTTTCAATTACAAATTGTCACTATCCTCTTCGCTCTTAAATAAAATATTTCTACCAACTAATATTGACATTCTTTACTCGATATGTCAATTCGTAATCCTTCAGTTTTTAATTTGATATTTTTAACATTTTGAAATTCTCTACTTATCTATCTAATTTCTCTGATTTTTTATCTGCCATTTTTAAACTTTATTATTAAACTATCTATACTAATATTATTAATTTTAGTACGAATGGGTTGGCATTCTTTATTTATCTATCTATTTATCTCTTTTCATTCAAAAATTCTCTATTTCTCAACTATTCTACTTCGCACTAAATCGTTGTTGTTGCCATCACTCTTTACTAAATTTTTTTGCTGCTGTTATTGTCTTTATTTATAAAATTCTTCTCTTATTATAATTGTTATTATTTCGTTACTATTATTATTATTGTTATAATTATTATTTTTGTTGTTGTTGTTGCTATTATTATTCTTATCACAATCATTGTTATTATTGTTATTATTGTTATTACTATTATTATTGTTATTATTATTATTGTTATTATTGCTACTATTAGTATTATTAATAACAGTTATTATTATTACTTTCATCATTGACTATAACTTTACGTTGTATATTGAGGTATTTACTTTATATTAGTACTTGTACTATTGTAAATTTCCTTGAAATGTTTTAACTTATTTCGAAATATATTTGATTTGATTTGATTTGTATTATTTATAATAAAAAAGAAAAAGAAAAACATATTACATGTGGTGCACACCCAAGGTTCAATCTTAGGGCCATTATTTTTTTATTGTATATAAATGATTTATACTTAGCGTCAAATGTTTTAAATGTTATATTGTTTGCAGATGACTCCAATCTTTTTTATTCCAACAAAGATATAAAAGCTCTCTTTAATATATTTAATGAAGAACTATTCAAAATAAACGATTGGTTTACAAGCAATAGGCTTTTGTTAAATGTAGAAAAAACTAAATTTATTTTATTTTCCAAACCTAGTAAAGGTGATGATATTCCTCTAAAATTACCTAATCTCCTAATCAATAAAACATTTATTAAAAGGGAACCAATCATTAATTTTCTAGGAGTAATAATAGATGAAAATTTGTCATGGAAACCACATATAAAGTATATAGAAAATAAAATATCAAGAAATATATATTATATAAAACTAAACCATATCTTAACACCTCTTCTCTAAAAAAAAAATATACTTTTCATTTATTCATAGTTTTATCTCTTACTGCAATATTGTATGGGGTAGTACTAACTATGGTAAGTTGAAAAAACTTCATAGTAAGCAAAAACATGCATGCAGAATTATATTTGGTGCCCACAGAACTTTTCAATGTGAACCTCTTTTAAGGAAGCTCGGTGCCCTAAGTGTCTATAAATTTAATATACACCAAGTTCTACAATTCATGTTTAAAACTAAACATGAACTCTCTCCTATTGTATTTCAGTCTTACTTTAGTGAAATCTCGCACAAGTATCCTGTTAATTTTTTAATTAATAACTTGATTGTTCCAAAAACTAATTCAAAACTAAATTCTTACAAAATCCAATACCGCGGACCGTTTCTATGGAAACATTTTTCAAAATTTATCACAAAAAATAATAATGTTCAACACATCTCAATACACAAATAATATAAATTATCGAAAAAAATAGTTATTGACACTACTTCTCTTTTGTTGCAATTTTAATCTAATTTAATTTTTTGTTGAAAAACTTTAATACTTTTAAATTATTGTTAATCTTTGATATAATGCGTTATATTTCAACACTAATATTTATATTATGTTATTAGTTATATTGTAACTAACGTATTTAAAATTCTTGTTATGTACTTAGCTACTCTTCATTTTTTAATTAACTGACGATTTTTTAATGTAACCACAGGCGTCTAATTTAGCAATTAGTAAGTCATGCGGGATATAGTCGTACGCTTTTGAGAGGTCCATTAATATTGATCCAAAAACACCTCCATTATTAATACAATCATGCCACTTATTAAGTAACGATAAGAGGTCATACTGAGTTCTATAACCTCTTCGGAAACTACACAAAAGTTTATTAAATCTAGGCTCAATAAGTACTAAGCTTTTTTCATATAAAATAGTTTCAAAAATTTTAGAAAGGGTTGGTAAAATACTAATTCAACGGTAATTCAACTTATAAGTTTGTCATTCTTCTTAAAACATGGTATAGCATCAGCCATTTTTAGAAATGACGGGAATTCATCATAATGGATAATATTATTTATGCAATCTGTAAGACTGTCCCTAAAATGAACAATATAAGATTTTACCATGAAAGTTGGTATATCACCACTAGCCTTTTTCTTATTATTCATAGACCCTATAATTTTTGTAATATTATCAGGTATGATTTGACGGAACTGGAAACTTTGTGTACACGTACTAAATTTTTTCTTTATGTTTATTATACTGGGTTATCAATATACTTTTTGATAGCTGCATCAACTGGGTCTATAGAGCAGGAAGATAAAACGAATGTATGAAGTATGTACTACCAGATGGCACTGCAACGTTTATAAATTAGTTATTAAAAATATTAGTCAATAAAGAGTTGTCAGAGATAATGATGACCGTTTCCGACTAAAGTAGTAATCTAAGTTTTCCATATAAATTTGTTAATCATGTCGATTGATCTATTATTTAAAATAGATCATATTAAATAATAGATCAATTAAATTATAATTATGTATAAATGTATATACAATC
Organism: Hydra vulgaris; assembly: GCF_022113875.1. NCBI lineage: Eukaryota > Metazoa > Cnidaria > Hydrozoa > Anthoathecata > Hydridae > Hydra > Hydra vulgaris. The sequence continues at coordinate 51,892,188 of NC_061160.1, read as the reverse complement.
TGTTTGAAATTTAAACTTTTTATAAATATACAATCTGTTTTTTATAAATATACAATGCCAAACTAAGTTAACCTGCATTAAAAAAAATCAAAGTTTCAATTGAATCAAACGCATCAATCATTAAAATAAAAAAGAAAAGCCAGATAAGTTTTTTTAAAACAAATTCTAAATTTTTTTAATAAGCTTTTTTTAAACAAGTTGGTATCAAATTACTAAAATTATATATTTGATTGTTAACAAAATAACTTCTTGCAAGTTTAGAACGTGTTTAAATGTTTTGAAAAACCAAAGCTTATTAGTTTTCAATTTTTTTTTTTTTTTTTTTCGAGATAATTATTCAAATGCGTATTCTGTATGCGTTTTTTTAATGCTTTACCCAGCGGGCATTTGTTTTTAAAAGTTACGTTCTAAACGTATTTTAAATGTCTTTCATACGTCTTTTAAACACACGTAAAGAACGTTTAAAAGACATTTAGAACGTACCTTTTAAAAACAAACGCCCGTAGGGTAGTAAAATAATATTGTAAAATCGCGAATCAGTTTTATGACATAAATTGTATTTGTTATAGCAATTTTTTTTCCAAATAGTAGTATTATTGATTTTTTTTTTTTTTTTTTTTGTATTTTACTGCTGAAACACGTTTTACTTTATTTTGTTCTGTTTTTTTGTTGTTTTTATGTTGTTGTTTTTTGTTGATAAAATACGGTAAATACATCTGTCCAACAGCATCTGTATTTTTTTTACTCAAACAACATCTGTCCAATATCATCTGAGAATTCAATGACCCCTAACAACATCTTTGGGAAGATGTAACTACATCTGACAATTTTTCTCTAAGTTCTATAACATCTGTAAGAACTTCCTACAGATGTAATTACATCTGAAAAAAATCTTATATGAAATTACATCTGGTTAAAATAGTGTATTATTATTAAATAATTTCATAAAATCTTGGAGTTATAACTGCATCTGTAGAATTCGCAGAAGTAGTTGTACAGATGTAGTTTTTCTTAACATGGTTGAAAAGATATACCTACATCTGTAAAATTTCCAGAATAATAAACAGATGCTGTTATACTTAGATAATTGAAAAGATGTTACTACATCTGTAGTAATCATATACTTTTTACACTGATGTTAAAACGTTTCATAGTATTGCATTTTGACCTTAAATTTAAATTTTGTTGCTTGTAAAATAAAAAATTATAACGAAGAGGGTAATTCTAAGTTTAATAGTCTTATAATGTCTTGTCAACGAGCACTCCGTAATACCATTTAATAAGGAAGTTCAGTCGCCTTCTTTACTGATGTCGCTTAAGGTGAGTTTCCACTTATAGATTTTTCTACGGGAACGGGAAAATGAAGGGAAAAATAATCACGTGAGCATGTCAAGCATAATTACGTAGTTTTTGCATGCTCAAGTGATTACTTTTTCCTTTCCTTTCTCGTTCCGGTTGAAAACTGGGTGAGTGGAAACTCACCTTAACCCTAATTTGACAAGCTCATTTAGTATTTAAGTTTCAATGTTTATTATTAGGGTTTCTAAAAGTTTTCCTTTATTAAGTAAGTTATACCAGGAGTTCGACTCCCACCACGTCCCTGGAAGTACCGCGCTCAACTTAGTTTCTCCGCGCAGCGGCCTTGCTTGTCAAGGTTCGTGTTTCGGAGTTAAAGAGTTGAGAGAGGGTTGTACCACGAAATACAACAAAAAAATAAAAAACACAAAAAAATGAGTAGCCTCCTCGACTGTAGTGGCCCCCTCGGGCCTTGGGGAGGTGAATAATGTAAAAAAAAAAAAAAAAAAAAAAAAAAAAAAAAAAAAAAAAAAAGTTATTTGCAGTTATCAAAGCAATTTCTTTATAAATTCTTTATGAATCCTTATAAATCCAAGTTGTTGGATTGGTATTAGTTCTTTACTTTCACTATATTTGGATAAAATTGTCTGCATATTATGTTTTAGTATTTTCTTGAAAGTAATGGTAATGCAGATACATGGCGATAGTTTTCTGGATCAAATTTTACCTTATTTAGCTTCTGTATTGCTGTTATAATTTCTTTTTTTCCAGATGTTTGGAAAGAACTCTCATCTACAGATTTATTAAATATCGATGTTAAATTTTTTGCTAGTGAAATGGCTAATGTTTGATTAAATGAGCGGAAAATCCATAATACCCAGCTAATGAGTTGTTTTTTATTTGTTAAATGTATTCAACACGGTTTTTCTTTGACTTAAAACTGAATCTTTCAATTAGATTACATTAGTATGATTATGCTAGTGAGGTCTTATCTTTGCATTGTACTGCTGAAGCTAGGTGGCCATTAAAATGATTTAAATTGATGGTATCTTTTTCAAAAATTTGATTTTTATCTTTTCTATTAAAACACATTTGGCTTTATATACTTATACCCATATTTAAGGTTTTTGCTTTCAAATGCTTCTTTCCTTTTCACCTTTTTCATCTTTCTCATTACTTAGATATAGGTTTTATTGATTTATAATTCAATTTTTGTTAATGCAATTACAGGAAAATGATCACTGATTGAGTTGTTATTTACTTTGTAGACATACTAGATCGTGATCAATCAGATATCAAGGCATACTAGATTTAGATTAATGACTTAAGGCAATTAGAATAGGTATCAGATATTCTAATAAGTTCAGTATTCTTTATCCTTACTGTGAAAGTAGTATTGATTTGCTTGGATTTAGAATTATCTACATTAAGGTTGCTCATTCTAACTAGTTTATTTCGAGAGACTTTTTTTATTTACTCATTAAAACTTAACCACCATTCATTTTTAACTTGAGGAACACCGTTGACACTCAGCAAGACATTAGGTTTTGTGCGCTCTACCCTAATATTCTGGTACATTACATAATATGCAAGCTTTAGTAAGATATTTAAGAATGGTTGTATTTTTTAATGTATTAAATTTACCCAATATTTTATTTTCCATAAAAAAGTAGTATATTACAATTGAAATCACATTTTTTAAAACAAAGTATGTATATTCTTTTTCTGGTTATTAAAATAGTTTAAGATTTAACAGACTTGTCACAGACCATCGCGCAAAACCATTAAACAAACAAGGGTGTTCACGCGCACTCTAAATCAATATCACTTAGATGACCAGGCATCAAACCTCAAAAGATTTTGAATCAAGCGCCACGGCTGCCTTAACTTCCCCTCTATATTTAAGTAGTTAAAACTGTTAGATTCGTCTAATATAAAAATATTTCTTTTATATTAAAATAATTTAATACATGTTATTAAATACTGAATATATATTTAATCATAAAACTTAAAATACTTTAAATACAAATTCTTTGAAGATTTAAATCAGACCTGAATAGGTAACCTAGGTAACGTGCTTGCACTTCAAAGTTAAATGCCTCAGAAACAAGTTAAATGCCTCAGAACAAGGTAACGTGCTTGCACTTCAAAGTTAAATGCCTCAGAAACAAGTTAAATGCCTCAGAACAAGGCTTTGCAAAATTTCTATATTTATATAACATTTTATTTGATTAGCTAAAAAAAGTTTACAACCTTCTCGCAATCCTCAGAGGTTAGAAATCTTACAATCCTCGATCAAAACCCAGACGATACTGTTTCCAATAATGGTGTTAAAACAAAAACTTTAAAAGAAAAAAAAAAAGAACAAACAAGTCAGCGAAATCATATAATAATCTTATTCGATGGGAAATCAAATATAGAAAAAGCTAACACAATGTCTACTCTTGACATTTATAATGCGTAAAAGATATTAAATTCAATAAAAGCTTATATATTTTTATATTGTAACAAACGTCTATACCCTAAAACCTTTAAAAAAAAAACATGTATAACCTAAAACCTTAGAAAAACATTATAATCAAGAAAACCTAGTTTCATAATTCTTAGTTAACAAAATCTTAATTCAACGCATTACAAACAATCTGAAAGTTTCTGCACCTATAAATAATAGTTTGTACATTAAAAAAAATTAACAAAACAAAAAAATATATATTAATATATTGAAAAGTGTAACATAGAGCTGTCTAGTATGATTTTCTAACATGGCCTAGATAATACAAACCTTGCGCAATATGATTAAATAACGTGAGTTTTCTAATTAATTTAATGTTTAAAATGAAAAAAATTTTGTCAAGCCGAACTCTCAAAAATTATTTACCGACTACAAAACTTGCTTCAAAAATTTAAATATCTAAAAACATTGCTTGTGGGTCTTCAACGTTTTGTTTAATTTTACGCAAAAAAGTCACTGCTTCCCTTCCATCAATCAAACGGTGATCATAAGTTAGAGCGATATACATCATCGGCCGAATTTCCACCTATTCAAAAGAAAAAATATCATTCTCTTTTTTTTAAACTACACACACTTAATACATATTACAAAAATACCATTGCAGACCCACCGAATCATGCTCATCTAATGTTTCTTTCAAAACTTTAAAAAATATTATTATAGAAAGATGTAACAATAATATCAAAATTAAAACAAAATGATTCTGTACCTTTCCATTTATAGCAACAGGTCGATCAAAAATTCCATGCATTCCAAGAATTGCTGATTGAGGAGGATTAATAATTGGAGTGCCCATTAGAGATCCAAAAACACCACCGTTGGAAATCGTAAATGAACCACCATCCATGTCTTCTACAGCTAATGTGCCATCCCGTGCCTTGAATTATAAAATATTTGAAAGTACAACTAAATAAATCTATGTATAATATCTGAAAATACGATGCTAGAAAAACAAATTTTAAAAACTGCTTTTTAAAGATAACACAGTTTTAAAGATAACACAGCTTTTTAAAGATAACACAGTGTGTTAAAAAGAATAAAAACCTCAACTATAAAAACTATTAAAAAAATTAATATATTTACTTTGACTAGAATTTAAACCATTAAATGAAAATAGAATATAAAATGAGATTAAAATTGAAAATCTAACTACTACTACCCACCTAAACTATTAATAAAAAATAAAAAATTATTGACATATTTTATAAAGTATCTTCATAAAAAAAGTGTTTTATGAAAATCACTTCACTCGAGCTAATTTTTAAGTTTGAAAAAAATTTAAAAGAAAAGTATTTCCAAGAACAAATCAATCAAATTTCTTTAAATTGCCACAGAAATTAAATAAACATAAAGAGTTTTTAATAGCATTTGGAGGACCTAAGGTATGGAATTATTTTCGAAAAAATAAATAAATAAATAAATCATTAAACTCATTTAAGTTTCAAGCACAAGAACATTTTTAATTCTGAGGATTAATAACTCCAATGAATTTTTTCTAAATAGCTTTACTTTTTATTCTTTGAAGGAACTATCTACACTTTTTATTCTTTGAAGGAAGTAGTTGTACACTTATTCTTTTAGATATTTATGTATAGGTTTACATATTTTAAATCTTTGAGTATTTAAATTTGAAATTTACATCTACTAATATCTGCAGTTTACTAGAACTTTTTGACGATATTTATTTTTTTAAGAGGCTTTACGGCTTTAAATTCAATTTTTGTTTAATCCAGTTTTATGAGCTAATAGTTCATAAATTCTTCTAGTTGTATTTCCATCGCTGGTAATTTACATAACTCCTGGTCACATTTTGTCAATACTAAAAGTTTTTAAAGGAATTCTAGTTGGATTTTCTTCTTCCTGATATTAAATTCTGCTTTATCATTCTCTTAATTTGATTGACATTTTAAAATATGCCATAAAGACAAGATAGTCTATATTACCTGATCTTTGGAACACCTTAATACCATTTTATTTCAGTTGGCTTGGCTTTACAATTGAAGCCATTTTTAAAAAGATGTCTTAGTGGTTACTCTACAAACAATCTACTTAACAATCTCTACTTAACACAATAACTCTACTTAACAATTTATCATAATGAAAATTATTATTATTCTCACTCATTCTCATAATTTTTAACACTTTAAAAAGGAATCAAACAATACCTTTTCTCCCAATAAATTCATTCCACGTTCAATGTCTGCAAAGTTCATTTTATCTACATCTCGAAGAACAGGAACAACTAAACCCTTAAAACAGATAAATATATACATACATTGACAATATAAACAATAAAGATATACCTACATTGGTTAAAAAGATTCCATGATAATTTGCAAGTTGTGTTCATTTTATTTATTCATAATTAGTTGATGTTCAAACAAAAATCAATCAAAAAAATATTTCTTTTTGTAAAAAAAAACATTCAAATTTAAAAAAAAGTAAAAAACATTTAAATATAAATTAAAAAAAACTCTTTTGTTCAATATTTTTTAACCAATGAAACACAACAGCAATAAAAACAGCAACAAAAAAAAAAAAAACATCAGAAACAACAAACACAAAAACCAAAAAAAAAAAAAAAGAAACAGCAAATAATAAAAATTCATGGGAGTATTATATGTAAAAGATGAACTCATAACACAAAAAGACATGAATAACACAGACAAACACGAATAACACAAAAAGTCATGAATAACACAAAAAGATTTGAATCTAATTAAATTATTTCTTTCCAAAAATAATTTAAAAAAAGATTTCAAAACAAAAAAAATTATGAAAAAAAAAAAAAAACTTGAGTTGTCAAAATTTATCTGAGCAAGTTTAAATAACTTTTAATTTATTTCTTTATGAAACTTTTCAAAACACTGTGTAACCATTTTAGTAGAAAAAAAGTTTACTTTTGGCGTGGCCACAGCAACACTTATATCTACGAAATCACGATATACCACGTAGTTATCTTCAATCACTAAAAAAACAACATAAACATTTTAATTTTAAAGACTATATATATATATATATATATATATATATATATATATATATATATATATATATATATATATATATATATATATATATATATATATATATATATATATATATATATATTAGGGTGGGTCATAAAATTTTTTTTTTTGTTACAGGCTCTAAACATTGCTAGAAAGTTGTTTTTTTATGTACTAATTTAGGAAAGTATTTACTTTTATGGATTGAACAATGTCTTCCACCCGCAACTATAATTACAAAAATTAGCAGGCCCTATTATTATTCAAAAAAAGAGTTTTTCAAAATTATGTGATGTAGGTACTCAAATAAAGCGAAACTTTATAAAAATTTCAAAAATAATAATTTTTTCATATAAAAATTATTATTTTAGATTTTATTGCATAATAACTATAGTTTTTTAACTAAAAGTGAAAAAGGTGCATCTGAATATATATATATATATATATATATATATATATATATATATATATATATATATATATATATATATATATATATATATATATATATTCAGATTTATAATTAATCAATTATAATAATTTAAAAACTAATAATAATTTATAACAAATGTTTAGGTATTTGCAAGCAGACAAACAGGCCTTGCGATAAAGCGTTGGGCGATGTGAGTTTTACGCCGTCCAAGAGCGATTTTGCGTGTAGCTAGGGCTATTTGAGTCGAGCAAAATATTTGTTTGAGTATATTTAAAGATATTTTTGAGCGGAATTTTAATGAAGTAATTTACGATTATTTTAACATTTAATAAAGTATTTTAAAAACCGCATGCAGTTGATATAAAAGTTTTAATTACAAAAAAATTAAATATGCTTATTATTTACAAGTAGAAAAAATTTAGATTAAAGAAAAGTTTAAATCTTTTTAAGCTAACATTTTAATAAAATTATTCAGCAGTAGCAAAGTTGTCGATAAAATTGAACAAAAATACTTTCTTTAAGTTTTAGATTTTTAAATTAAATAATTATTTTACGGGGGTTTGTTAGGTTTTAAAATTATTCCGTAGATTTAAAAATATTAACTGTTAGACGTATTTAAAGTATTTAAGAGTAATTTCGAGGAAACATTTTAAAAATTGGTAAGCGCAAATAAAGAAAAATAAAAGGATTAATATTAAAACGTATTCTACTTGATTCAATAAAAAAGTACAGTTATTAGAATTTTTGTAAAAAGTAACTCAAAGAAAATTACTTAAATAATAACAATCGCTTTTTTGTTAAAAGTTAATGAAACTCTTTTACTTATTTTACTAGAAATAAAATTCATTGTAAACATTAAAAATCTATTCAAAACGTTCGTTAAAGTTTTTTAGTAATACGAGTGATTGTGCTTCAACTGCTTTATGAAAATAAATAAAAATAAATAAATAAATATTATATAAAATCGCTGGTAAAAATATTAGCTATTGCATAGTTTTTAATCGTACAATATTAAAATTTTCAGTTTACTACTCGCTGACTTTTTAAAAAGAAAAAATAATTATTTGAAAAACTTTAAATTACATATTTGAGAAAAAAAAATCAAATATTAGCATATTTTATAATCTTTATTAAATGTTTAGTTATGTTTTTTATTCGTTTAGTATAGACAAAACGTGTCAAACATCGAGAAAATAAACAAATGTTTTTACATTTTAAAAAACGAAACATTCAAAAACATTTTAAAATAATAACATTTTTACATTAATGATTTAAAGTAGTTTTGCGGTAATTAAGTAAATTGGTACAGTTAATGTCGATAAATATGAAAAGCAAATAGAAAGAGTTTAATGACGTCGAAAATCACATTGTGCTTATGCATCGCGCAGTTTTTATTCATCACAAGGCCTGGACAAACTAAAGAATCTGACTTTTAATATATAAAAACTTTTATGTAAGAAAATCATTGGCATAAAGACTGCGGAAAAAAATTAGTGTATGGAAAATTAAGATCAAAACATTAAACAGCTAGTTTTCTTGTGAAAGTCAAACAAGTAAACAAGTAAACAAGCCTTTATTTAGAAGCACTGTGCATGATAAAATAGAAAATTTTGTGGAAATGAACAATGAAATATTTCATCCTTTGAAAATCTGTGTGATAAAATAATATTTAAAACTTTTTTTTTAAATATAGTCAATAATATGAAATGTCTGTGAAAAGATTAAGAATAAAGATCTACAATATGGTTTTATACCTACACAATATGTTCTAAAGTTTATTTTAAAAATAAGAAATCATTTATCTTTTAATAGCTATCAGTGTAGTGCATCCCCCTTTTTTTTACAATAATATGAATATTGACAGTGTTTGCTGTCAATACACTATCTAATTTGAGTTCATCTGTCTCATCACAAGATGAGACAGCTGAACTAAAATTCGTCTCACAAAGAACATGTAGGTCTGGTGAACTTTGCAGAGATAAGACTCCACAGAAGAAAATTCACATTTACAAAGTTAAAATTTACAAAGATCACGAATATTATTGATTGATAGATTTAAAGAACTTGGTTATGACAATGGTTTTTTGTGTTTTATAGTTTTTGATACTTTAGTCATTTTTTAAATTGACTAAAAAACTTCACTCAAAGCACAGATAGTACTCAGTACACTACCTAACAGTCCAAGCAATTGCATCATTTCTATTAATAAACCTTAAGCCATAACAAAGGCTCCAAATGTAGCCTCAACAAAACACACTAAAATTACAAACAGGGACACCGTCCATGCACAACATGCCACTGTTAGTACCTTAATATTTTACACCTGTTGATAGAATTGGTCCCTCTGAGAGCTACAACAGAGTTAGGGAAACCTGACTACCTGCCGGCCTCTGAACCATAAAACTAAGTTCTAGAGCTGTATCTTCATTAAGATATAATAAAATGAGTTTATCTAGTCATAAAAATAGCTATTGATAGAATCGGTCACTGAGAGCTATGACAGATTTCGAAAAACCTGACTACCTGTCGGCCTCAGAACTATAAAGCTGAGTTCTAGAGCTGTACCCTCATTAAGAGATAATAGAATGAGTTGTCTAGTCATAATAACAGAGACACAAGCAAAACCCATGTAATGAATTAAGAAGATCCAGCATTCAACATTCTAAACTTGAAACAATGCATTATAAATACATCTACGCCAGCCTAATAAATGAAGGAGTGCGAAGCTGGTCAACAGATGGAACCTTTTTACCCCTTACATGTGTGAGCATGAGTTGTATTGTGTTGGACTTCTTAGAAACTAAGTTTAGATCCCGGTCTTGTAAAAGCTTTTAAAGTCTTGGTCTTGAGTTGATTTTTTGATGTCCTGGTCTTGAAGCTTTCAGTCTTGGTCTTGGTCTTGAGCCTAAGTGTCTTAGTCTTAGTCTTGGCCTTTACTGTCTTAACCAGGGCTGTGGAGTCGGAGTTGCGACAATTTTAGCGGAGTCAGAGTCGCTAAAAAATATTGCGACTCTGATTCCGATTGTAATATTTCTTGGTATTGCACGTGTATGTACAAAACATTCAATTAATGTTCATACTAAACCTCAAAGAACGTTGCATAAATTTGTCAAAAAAATTTTTTTTAACTTATCGTGCAATATTTTTTAAAGAATTCAAAGAATTTTTCAAAAATTTTGCTTCGGAGTTGGAGTCGGAGTTGTACTCAAAAAATTTCAACAATTAGAGTCGGAGTCGGAGTCATTACTTTTTTTTATGACTCCACACCCCTGCTCTTAACTATCTCTAGTTTTTAGTAAAACTGCTCTCCAAAGCAATTTTGGGTCAATGATTGTTTTTTATTTGGTGGAAAACAGTTTTTGTATAAAGCATTTCCAGTAACAGGTCGTTCCTACCTTTTTTTAATATGATCAAGAAAAAACAAAACTATAAAAAAAAATTAATTTGGTTCTGTTGTTGCTATTCTTTGAATTGAACAAATCATTTTATTTACAAACCTTTTATAAATTTTTTCTTTCAAGATAAACACACAAAATTAAATATAACAGCTAATCAAATTAAAAAAATATATACCAGCATTAACAATTGGCATTTGAGTGAGGGCATTGGAAGATGCTTTTAAAAAACATGACATAAAACCAAGTTTTAATTTGTGAACTTTCAAGAAAATATCTTTGTAATTTTTTCGCATTTCCATTACTTTACTGAATAAAAAAAATTATATATATATATATATATATATACATAAAAATGAGTAACAAAAAAGACATTTTAAAAACTGTAACATAAAATATATGTATAAAAAAAATTGAATGTTATAAGCTTTTTTCGCAAAACTAAAAAAGTTTTAATATTAAAACCAAAGTTAGGAGTGTTGCCAAGGCTTCATTTTGACCTAAAAAATTTTTTCTCTCAATTTTTTGTAACCATATAAATATCTGGTAAAATTGATTTTAATTACATTAGGTATTTAACTATTTTAGGTTTAAAACCTTGCGTACATCCCTAAATTTCAACTACTCAACTATACAGTCACCACCAAGTCCAACAAATTGTTGCCTTTATTTAGAGCTTTTATGCTTGATAAAATAAAGTATTTACTTAAAGCAAACAATAATTCATCATAACAACACAAGTATTTGTTATTTGTCTGATAAGTTAAAGAATATAAAGAAAAAAACGTCAATATTTAAACACAAATTCATAATATAAATTCTGATTAAGACTAATAACTTCATAACTAAATGGTGTTGTCATAACAAAATGGTGTTGTCATAACAAAATGGTGTTGTCATAACAAAATGGTGTTGTCATAACAAAATGGTGTTGTC
>NC_061160.1:51823108-51875608 GCF_022113875.1 Hydra vulgaris | reverse complement strand
TGAATATATTGACAAATAAAAGGCTTGTTAAAAATAGATGAAATTATTATTATCATTAAATATAAGAAAAGAAGAAAAGCAGAAAGCTTTTTTTGTTTAATTTATCAATAATATACCTTATGAGTAACAAAAAAAATTAAGATTATATATGAAAATAATTCATACAGTTTGTTATTTATTATTGAAAATGGAAAATAACTATAAAAATCATCATGAGCGTGTTCTTTGGTAGACAAGATGGAGGTTTGTATTTTTATATCAACAACCATGTTTTTAAACAGAATAGACTTTTGCAACAATGACCTACATTGTATCCCTAAAATAAAAAACCTCATTTTTCGAACTTTTTTTTCATTTTAACATATCTTTATCTACTTCAATGTCTAGTTCACAGCTAAATGGGCTGCCTTGTAACTTTAATCAAACTAAAATAGAACTCATCTTGCCTGATGTAAAGTTTGCTGCTCTTCCATCGTTATCCATTTGTATTTGTAGCTGGTTTCAACTATATTCAAGAGTTTCAACTTTTTGGACAAATATTGGACAACAATTTTCCAAAATATTTTTTAACTACGCGAACCTACATTTTTTATATGGTTTAAATAATTAAGTATACATCTACTGTTGAAATTAAATGGTTTTTTCCAAAGCTTTCCAACTGCAACAACTTAATTAGAAAGTTAATACTCATCATATTCCATCATCAACCAAACACATAATACTTTTCTCTTTTTTGAAGTCCTAAGGCTAACTTTTGCCAAAATACTCTAGCAAGAATGATAAATCATTCAACCTCTTTGAGGTATACTTATTAACTACTTCTAGAGTTTTTTTTTTAACTAGCTATTCACTGCCTTTTAGAGTAAAGCAGAAAATTTCAAAATTTGATCACCCAGTTTGTTTTTTATAAAGCCTTTTAGGTAGCGGTATTTCTTCAGCCTGTTTATCTCTAGAGTTGTTAAACCTTTAGAATTTAACTGAAACTTCTACTGACTGGAACTTTAAAATAAGATTTATTCTTGACTTCATTAAAGAAAAGTGAAAGAAAAAAAAAAAGAAATCTTGAATAGCCTTCTTGAAAGCTTGAATAACGATTAAAAAAAAAAAAAAAAGATTTTCAAAATTAAGATATTTTGAAGCTATCTGTCTTTCTGATTACTTAAAACGTTTTGTTTAGAAAGAGACTTGAGATAAAACTTTTTTTTTGAAGCAATCTGTCGTTTAAACTTATTTAAAACGTCTTTTTAGAAAAAGACTTTTTTTTTCTAAAACGCAATGATTAAAAATCAAATTTATCCAATCAAAATTTGAATAGCATAAATTTGAAAAAAAAGTTGCGTAACTTTATACACAAAAAAACTTTTGCAAAGACTTTTATTTTATATATCTTTAAATTTTTAAAATAGAAGTAAAAGGTGAATCATAAAAAATTAGCAAAAAATTAATTGTTTTTTGAACTTTTCTCAAAAAATCAATCAAGAATAACTGGTTAAACAAGAATTATAGAATTTTGGACCCCCCCCCCCCTACTACAAATATTTGGACATCAATTTTATCAAACATTTAGATGAATGATTTTATCATATTTTTTCAAAAACCAAAAACTTTTTTATTTTTTAATTTCAAATCCTTAAAAACCAATTATATTAATTTCAGAAAATAATTTAAGTATTATTTTAAAATATGGTAAATTTTGAAAATATTTTAAAATACAAAATTGTTTGTGCAAAAGTTATTAAAATTTTATTTAAAATGAAATAATATAATTTTATTTCTAAATATTAAACTTTATTAAAAAATTAACAAATAATTTATGATCATTCTATTTAGTTACAAACAAAAATAAACAAACTACAAGTAAAATTAGGATCAGAACCAATGCAATAAAGTTATTAAAAAAAAAACCTTTGAGAATCCTTTTAAAAAAGGATTCTCAAAGGTCTTTTTAAATAACTTTATTTTCAAGTGACAAATAGGAAAATATTAAGTTATTAAATAACCCGGAAATTAACTAATTAAAAGAACAAATTGTAATTTAATTAATTGTAATTGTAATTTTAATTTGACAAAATTATAATAAAATAATTTCAGTATTATTAATACTGAAATTATTTTATTATAATTTTGATAATTCATAAGCTAATTAACTCAATAAAAACAATTTGATCAATTTATACCAAATACAGAATATAGTTTTATTAGCTAATTTTGAAAAAAATATTATTATTTGAAAATGTTATATATTTTAAAACAAAACAAAAATACAAAATTTAATATTTTTTGAAAAAATAAGTTAATCATTTCACATTTTAAACAAACTTACAGTGGTGTGCAAAATAATAGGTAGCAATAAGCTTAATGTGTCTACCACAATCATATTTATGAATGCTTGACATAAACGCGGGAATCCCAGATTTTTATGTATTTAGTATTTTTTGCTAGTGATTTATAAACAAGTTTGAGCATGTATTTATTTGATTTTTCTTGAGTACTTTAATTTAAGGTATGCTAAATAATAGGTAATATATATTTCAAATAAAATTATTTACAGCAATTATTAATTGATTTAGTTAAAAGATCAACTTTGTTACCAATTAGTATGAAAAGTGATGATTTAAAAAAAACAACATTTTTTTAGGAAAAATGGGGCGTATCGTATATTGTTTGCAAATTAAAAAAAATTTCATTAAGAATTTATGAAACCAGAGTAAGACTTTGAAAGTAATTTCAAATTTAAAAGACTGTTTTATTAATATGGTAAGCAATTCAATTAAAAAAGAAAATACACCAGAAACACGTGGTCGAAAGAGGAAAACGTCTTAAAGAGATGACAAAAATATTGTTCTTTATTCCAAATGAAATCCATTTGTTGCATCAAAAGAAATGTAAAATATTCTTGGCCTGGAAATTAATGCTTTGACAGATGAGAGAAGAAAATGGCAAGCACAATAACAGGGTTGCCACTATAATTTTTCCATGAGTTTTACCTGAGTATTCTCTGAGTAAAGAACGTTTTCCCCTGAGTTGAACTCTTTAAGTTCCATGAGTTTTCCCTGACTTTTCTATATTCTTTCCTGTTTATCAACAAGATTATTATTTTCCTTAATTAAACACAATCTTTATATTTGACAAACTAAAACTTTTACAACACCCACATCTTGCAAACTTATTATTGTATGTATTAGCAAAATATATATATATATATAAAAAAAAAAAAATTGTACAAATTTTCAAAAAAAACATTTTCCCTGAGTTTTTCCTGGATTTTATAAAAATTTTAAAAAATCTCTCAGTTTTCCAGGTTTTCCCTGGGATTCATTCTATGTCCAGGTATTCCAGGTTTTCCAGGTTGAGTGGCAACCTTGAATAAAGAGAAGCAACCTTAGTAGATGCTAACTTTGCAATGTATTGCATATATGGTTTCCATAAGAGGTCCATATATTAATTTGTAACATAAGTTTATATTTCATGGTATATATAGGAAGTTCAGTAATTATTGCAATTATGATTTCCTTAAGAATAGTGAAGGATATTTGAAAAAAAAAGTAAGAGTGTTGGAGAGTGTTTACAAAAAGTAAGAGTGCTGGAATTTATCATTATTACAGAAGTATCAACAACTATGCAATATTATTGCATAGTTATTGATACATAGTTATTGATATTAGTTGCATTATTAATTTTAAGTTATTGAATAAAATAATAATAATAATAATAATGCAATAATTATATTTTTTTCAAGTAATTCAGAAAAATTGAGCACAAATTAGGGTTACAGAAACTAATCAAGGAGTAAAGGTAAATGATTAATGTTCTGTGGAAAATGAGTTAATTATAGTGTTGTTATCGACTTAGACTAAATTGTTTAAAAGTTGACTAGTCATAATTCGAAATCGCCCACTTAATTGAATAGTCAAAATCGACTAAAAATTAAGTAAAAATCTTAATTTACCTTTTCAATCTTTAGTTATTATTTGTTCATTTAGTAACAATGTAATGTTACTATTATAAACATTACTTAATTTTTTTTTTTTTTTACTCTCCTAGTCTTATATAATTAATAGCATTGTTTATACCTAATTAAACTTTTGTATTTAATTCATTTTTTTTTTCTTTTTGTTACTAGGTGGTTATGATTTTCATACTTTCATACAGAGCTGCTGCAAGCTTGCTCGGGGTCAAGCTTGCTCGGGGTCAAGCTTGCTCAGGGTTAAACTTGCTCGGGGTCCCCTAAGGCAGAATTAAGTTGTCAAGCTCTAAAATCTAAATGTCATTAATCTATATAATCACATTGTAAATATGATTGTAATGACTTTTTGATATATAGCTAGTATTTAAGGTGGTCCCTAAACCATTAGGGTTTGGGAATAGATTGTCCTGTTGTTGGAGCAGTCCTTCTCTCTTCCATTATTATTTAAATATGATATTAAAAAATAGAAAACGAAGCGAATGTAAACTACTTTATTATTTATATAACAATTTATTTCAAGAAAATAAATTATTCCCATACATCGACTAAATCAACTTTTAGTCTATTTCAAAATTGCATTTTAAATAGTCAATATAGCAACACTCTGTGCATGTTTTACAGTAAAAAAATAAAAATAAAAACATTTAGAGTACTTTTACTTTTAAAAAAATAAATTAAAAACATTAAGTATGTTTTTAAAAGCATTCAGAATATTTTTAAAAACATTCCAGTCTTCTAATTTGTGTTTTTGTGTTGTTTTTTTTTTTTTAAAAAAAAAAACAAATTTAATTAGTGTCCTCAATTAAATTAATGCGTTTTTTTAATAAGCAGACCTTAATTTTTAAAATATATATTAGCCAATTTAGTCAACAGTCGCACTACATGTCGTAACAACAGTAGTTATTTATAACTATACAATAATTTAACATTAAAGTCACTAATAACAACAATATTGGCGGATGGATAAAGAGAAATAGCTCAATCGATTAAATCAGAAACAACATCAAAAAGAGTCATTTTTGGAAAGAAGAAGAACAAAAAAAAAAAAAAAAGAGAAAGCTAATCAAGTGAAGAGGTGCTAAAAGCATATAAAAGAACAGACAGAAAATTCAAACTTGGTTTCACAATAAATAGGTGTACTTTACCAATGTAATTGCCTAGACAAATGTGCACTAATCCCAAAGTCATAAAAAAGGATTCTTTATGTGGTCTTAATAATGCACACAAAAAACAATAACCAGAACACCATTTATGTGCAAGATGGCACTATTTATACATCCTACATCTATAAACAGAATCCTCTCTTTTGCTGAATACTGAAACTTTGACTTGCTCCATTGAATTGGGTATGTTAACTACGCTGTGTGCATTTTTGTTTCATTTGTGACTAGGCCATGTCACAGCATGCATTATTTATTGACTGTTACATTAAATTTTTTAAATTATAGTCATTTATAAAACTATCATGCTCTTCAAACCATTCAAAAATAACCAGCTCAGAAATATCTTGCACTTCTGAGATAATTTAAGCAGCTGCTATTGAATAGGTATAGCACAAAGTACTCTAAACTTATTAAAAATGATATCATCAATACAACCTGAACTTTAATGGGTTTAACTTATGGTTCGACTTTAATTGGAATATTAATTATACAATATCCTTTTTTATTGATGCATGTTTTTAAACAAATTTCAAGAGATTTGTTAAAACACAATGAGCAAAACAAAATTTAAAAGCTCTGAGAAAGATAAGTCAGTAAAGAGTTAATTTTTCTCAGTGAAAGACTGCTTGACACCGATGAACCATCACCTATACCTAGTAGCAATGGTGATGATTAATCTCCACTTCGAAAAAAAAAGTAATGTAAATGAAAATAATCACACTAATCTTTACAAAAAATATCCACACATATGAAGATGTGGAAAAGAAAAGTCTGATTGCAAATGAAATAGTTTTTACAACTGTATAACAAACCCTTTCAAGTTGTAGTCAGCAAAAGCAAAAGATTATCCTAACAGAACTTGCTAAAAAAATTTTATTATTTACTTGTGGCAGTGTAGATAGTGAATGGCTATTTTTGAAAGTATGTATAGTTTATGAGGAATTTGCAATCATCAAATGATGAAAATGTTTTTATCATTACTTAATACCTTTTTTTTGTTACTATCTTGTATTTGGCCAAATAGTTTGCAATATTCTGCCAAAAACCGAATATATATTTATATTCTGCCAAACTATATTATATAAAAATATATTCGGCCGAATAGTAAAAAAAGTAGTAGAGTTAAATACCAATAGTCACCACCAAATAGTCACCGAATATTCAAATTTTTTATCATAAAAATACATAAACTCATTTACTTTTTTAAAACAAGTGAGTTTTATTTGATTACCTGAAACTTTATACAGGGTGAAAACCATAAGGTAAAACACATTTTCGAACCCCAATCATTTATTAACCCCGTACCATATGACTTTCCCCTTGTTTACAGTTTGTTTTGACATTTGTTTAGAAAAAGTTTTAAAAATTTGAGGACGAAAAAATGAGGGATTGTATGAAAAATACAGATCTAAATCCTATCAGGGAGCTGATAATTTCATTACACAAAAAAAATTTAAGTCAAGCTGATATTTGAAGACGCCTAAATGATATAAAAGTCAACAAATCATTGATACGAAGAAATCCTGCTCGCTCAGGTCGGCAGCTAGCTAAAGAGCTGAACATGTCATATACCTCTATGCAAAAGGTTATAAAACAAGATTTAAGACTTAAGGTAAACAAAAAATTGCCGCCCTCACTGACAAAAACAAGGTGGAAAGAGTCAAGCGTTGCAAATCGCTATTGAAGCGGCACGGTGGTGCAGATATTGTTTTTTTGGACGAGAAAATGTTTACTTTGGAGCGCCCGTTGAACAGACAAAATGACAGAGTTTATGCTGTAAAGCTCTCTGATGTTCCTTTAAACGTTAGAACTGTCCCTCGTTATCAGAACGCTTCGGCGGTCATGGTATTCGGGGCCATCTCAAAAAAGGGGAAATTTCCTCTGAAATTTATCGATAGAGGGGTGAAAATCAACAAAGAATACTACTTACAGAATGTGATCAAAGATTTGATTGAACCTAAGGCTAAAGAAATGTATGGTGATGATCCATGGGTGTTCCAGCAAGATTCTGCCCCTGCACACAAGGCTATTGTTGTTCAAGATTACTGCAATCAAAATTTCCCAGATTTTATCGATACCAAAGAATGGCCTGCTTCAAGTCCTGACCTCAATCCCCTTGATTTCTTTGTCTGGGGATACATGCTACAAGAACTGGGGAAGCATAAATTAACAACTTTGGACCAATTCAAGGAACTTTTGATTGACATTTGGGACAAAATGCCACAAGAAACCGTGCGTGCCGCGTGTGAAAACTTTTTCAAGAGATGTCGAGCCTGCATAAAAGCAGAAGGCGACAGGTTCGAATTAAACCAATAAAACTTGTTAAATACACTTGTAGCTTTCTATTGATACCACTTTCGAATAAATATAACTCTTAAATTTGAAAATATAGCTTACTTTATGTGTTTCACCTTATGGTTGTCACCCTGTACACACATTTAGATATTTAGATCTCAACTATATATATATAAATTAGAAGAACAAATCTTTTACATTTACTTTTACACTTATTATATCAAATTTACAATAAAAAAAATCAATAAACACATCTACCAGGCTGATACATACATCAGTGTAAATTTATCAATTATAAAAGTTTGTAAAATATCTTACCTGGATTTATTTTGCAAATTATCTAAATAAAATAACACAATTTTATAACTTTCAGTTTTAAAAGCAATTTCTTTGATTAAAACATTTAGCATTATTCAATATTAGTTTTTTAACTCTTTGTTTTATTTGAAAATTTAAAAGTAAAAATAAATTAAAAATACACCATGCCTACAAACTAAAAAGAAGAAAAAAAATTTATATATAGATTTTAAAATAAAACTTTTTTTATGGATTAAAGTTTATTTATTAAAAATATAATTTATACATA
Organism: Hydra vulgaris; assembly: GCF_022113875.1. Taxonomy (NCBI): domain Eukaryota; kingdom Metazoa; phylum Cnidaria; class Hydrozoa; order Anthoathecata; family Hydridae; genus Hydra; species Hydra vulgaris. The sequence continues at coordinate 51,867,597 of NC_061160.1, read as the reverse complement.
TAAAAATATGTTTTGTACATTTATATATATATATATATATATATATATATATATATATATATATATATATATATATATATATATATATATATATATATATATATATATATATATTATATATATATATAGTTATATATATATACATATATATATATATATATATATATATATATATATATATATATATATATATATATATATATATATATATATATATATATATATATATATATATATATATATATCAACCCTTGGAATTAGAAAAAAAAGAGGTGAGCAATAAGTTGACAATCTCAAAAAAAAATTTGACACAAAGGGGTTGCCATAAAATATAAAAACAATAAATATACATACACACACACACACACACACACACACACACACACACACACACACACACACACACACACACACACACATATATACACACATATATACACACGTATATACACACACACACACACATATATACACACACACACACACATATACACACACACACACACACAGATATATATATATATATATATATATATATATATATATATATATATATATATATACATATATATATATATATATATATATATATATATATATATATATATACATATATATATATATATATATATATATATATATATATATATATATATATATATATATATATATATATATATATATATATATATATATATATATATATGTATACATATATATATACCCACACAAGCACACAAAAACCCTCAGAATTAAGGTTGGTATTCAGCAATGTCAACCTAGAAGTGTTAGCGGTCAGCAAAAAATTGCCAAACTTGCTTCTATGTTTTATGGTAAAACCTTTACATCCAATCTTTTATGCTGACCTGATGCTAACCTCTAAATTAATGCCAACCTCCTTTTTTTTTAATTTCAAGGCCTGCATATAATTTTTTTTTTTAATTTTCTTATATGTCCATATTTTTGGCAGCAAAATTTTATAATTTTTCTATTATATAAGTGTAAAGCGGTAGTTGTCCAGTAGTACGGGGAGACTTAACCTCTGAAAGCATGAATAAATTTTGTAAAAAGGAGCAACCAGTAATCTCGCTGACAGATCAGACATTTGATAGTTACAATAAACACTTATGAAAAAAAATTATTTAAATAATCTACAAAACATTTGCTGCAATTATTTTAATAAAAAAACAAAGCAATAGTGAAGTCTTAATAAACATTTTTTTAACTAGAAAAAAATTATAACATAAAAGACACTATTTGAATATTAAGCTAGATTCACAAAAGTGAACTTACAAAAAAACATCAAGAAAAAAAAAAGGATATAACTTTCAAACTTAAATTTAAAAAACTTAAATTTAAAAAAAATTTAAATTTTATTAACTTAATTAAAAATAACCAAAAATATACCAAAGCATTTTTTATATTGTTAAGAAAACAAAACATAATTTGGTCACAAAAATAAAAATAACTGCAAACAAAGAAATAATAATTTAGCAATACAGTAATAATGCCTGCAACATTGCAAATGATGCTATAATTGTGACAATGTGGCATTAGTTTTTGATATATATATGGAGCTAATAATTTTTTTTAAACCTTAATGAAAAAGGTTGTTTCATGGAGAAACAAGTTGATTGCAGTTCAAGCAAAAATTTTCCTTTAAAAGATTTTGTAAAATTTAGTACTTCTAATTTTATAAGTTTAATGTTAAAAGTTTGAAAATAAAAAAAAGAAAGTTCTTTTGATCAAATTATATGACATGTAGTTATGAGAATTAAGAGAAAATAGAAATTATTTAAACCATGACTAAAGAAATATAATGAAGCAAATAATAGAGATAACAAATTTTAAAAATAATAGAGATAACAAATTTTAAAAGGTTCAATTTGTCAACTATTATGCTCGAAATGGTATTTTTATTAAACCTGAAAAAGAAAACTGCAGTAGGATTCAGAAATACCATCCTAAAAAAACCTGCTAAAATGGGTTTAAAAACTTTGTCATGTCAAGGTCTAGAATAATTTACAATATTTTTTGATTGATTTTGGGATTAGCTGATTATGGTAGGAAAAAGAAACTTAGATATTTAAAAATATATATTCCACAATGGAGTTATATACTAAAACTCTTACAAATTAAATACATGTGAAATAAATGATCAAGTCTGTAAATTGAGTTTTACATTAAAAAGACTTTGAGAACCAAAATAAAATGGAGAAGGCAAGCTTTTAATAAAACAAAAAACTCTTTTTTTATGAAATATATATTTATTATTTAGTTTTAGTCAAAAAAAAATTAAGCCTAAACGCATTAAACATTTTCAAAGGCAATCTCTATATGGGTAATTAATACAAGGAGATCACAACATATTCATAGTCGACCTGCCAAAAGGAAATCTGACACAGCTTTATTGTCAACAAGAAAGCAGCACAAAACTTCAACTAGTCTTGGATTCACAATATGATGATATTTCACTGGCCTGAGTTTTAAGAAGAAAAAAAAGGGTACAGACTTTGTAAAACAGGTCAAGATGATATTGTAAAAAATGTAATATATGTTTGTGCAACCAATTGAAATAGTTTTTAAACAAAGTAATTATAACAAGAAACATAAAAGGTTAAAACTTAAGAAGAGTATGCATACAGAGTAGAGAGAACTCAAAATCAAGTGAACCATGTAAAAATGATACTCTTTGTCAAGATTCTTATAACATCACTTTTTTTTCATCAATTTTTTGACATTTTTAAACTACCTTTTTTATTGAAATATTAATTTTAAACTTTGAATTTATGGTCTCTATTATTTTACATTCTATTTAAAATACTTTAATGCCAATTTTATTCACACCTTTAACTTGTATTTTCACAAAGCTATATGCAGTAACACATTTTATATTTTAACTTCTTATCTAAGTGGTATAGTGGTAGAGCATCTGCTTCCTAAGCAAGAGGTTTGAAATTTAAATTCACCACATGCTTAAAAGTAGGTGCTTAACTTGTTTCTCTGGAAAGCTTCCTTGTTTGTCAAGGTTCATCTTTTAGAGTTAATGGGTTGACGTATAACAAGAGTATAACAATAGAAATAAATAATACTTATAACTAAAAGTGAGTAAGTTTCTCTATATCAGATTTTATGAAGATGTATATATATATATTTATATATATATATATATATATATATATATATATATATATATATATATATATATATATATATATATATATACATTCATGAGATTTAATGAACTAAAACTGTTTTAAAGCTGGAGTGCTTGCTGCCATTATACCTAAGGTTCAAAAAATGATTGTTCCTCTGACCTAAAAGTCTTAATTTTTTTCCTATTAGTAGTTCATAAACTTTTTTATATTTTCAGAGCTCCTGGACACCAAAAACTAGCAAAAATTAATTTTTTTGTGACTTTCGAATCCCGAGTCTTTTTTGGGACTCCTTATATATATATATATATATATATATATATATATATATATATATATATATATATATATATATATATATATATATATATATATATATATATATATATACATATATATATATATATATATATATATATATATATATATACATATATATATATATATATATATATATATATATATATATATATATATATATATATATATATATATATATATATATATATATATATATATATGTATATATATATATATATATACATATATATATATATATATATATATATATATATATATATATATATATATATATATATAGCCCCTAATATATAGCCCCTAATATATATATACATATATATTAGGGGCTATTCTAGACCGCTTTCGACAGCATCGACAGTGTTTGAAGACCTTTTCTTTTCTTATGTTATTTACAGCAAATCTTCTCTTTTTTTTTGCGAAAAAACACTGATTTTCAGTTAAATTTTTTTGGGAAGGAGGGGTATTATTTTGTGGGGTACTATTTTGTGCTAAAAAAGGTTTTAGGACATGTTTACAAAAGCTATACCTTTTTAGTTATTAATACAAAAATTTGTAACTGACAATAGTAATGGTCATTATTTTTTTATTATTTCTTTCCATTTTGTTATTAAATAAAACTGAAAATATATAGCATTAATTTTTTCAGTTTTTATTATTATACATTATTATATTTTTTTATACAATATTATTATAAAATAAAATCTTTTAAAACACACATAGCTGATAACACACAAATAAACACACAAATAAAATATTTTAAAACACACATAACAAATGATAGATTAGTAAACCAAAATTTATCTATTCAGTAACAGGGTTAGTTACCATTTAAAAACACTCTCACTTAATAAAATAAAATTTTCATATAAATGGTATAAATACTATACACTTAAAAATTATATCACTAACTATAGATTATATATACTTTAATTTTAAATATACTTTAATTTAACTAATTTAACACAAAACAAAGTAACAAACCAGGTTTAATTTACTATTTTTAACTTTAAAATTTAAAATAATAGTTCAACTAAATTTAAAAAGTCAAAACAAATACTCACATAAATTTGTAACTGAGCGATGCTTCTGTTGCACAGACGTAATAAATACAAATGCATCCTAAGTAAAAATATAAAAATCAAGTTTTTGATTGTTGGTTATCCTAGTGCTTTACATATATTAAGGTTTTTTTAATTAGAAAAAATTCTAAGTTATGATAACCATTAAAACTTTATTTATCATTAATTTATATACTTGAGAAAAATTAACTGCTAAAGAAACAAATGATTGCATAATAAATTAAATGAATGCTTTTATTTCAGTTTTTCATTTAAACAAAATAACTTTAGAACTTCTGGAGTGTGTGTGTGTGTGTGTGTGTGTGTGTGTGTGTGTGTGTGTGTGTGTGTGTGTGTGTGTGTGTGTGTGTGTGTGTGTGTGTGTGTGTGTGTTGAGGTTGTTTTGCACGTACAGAAAGTACTCGATGAATTGAATCATAATAGTGTAAATAATTTTTTTTCAAATCATGTAATTTTACTTTAAAGACATGTATACTTTATCGATAAATATATACTCATCAATTTTTTGATTTCTTGATGCATGTTAAATGGTTTCTAAATTTATATGTTATATCTTATAACTTCATTTATAATAACCGTTTTCTTTTTTACAAATAAAAGCGATTAGTAGACCTTATTTCCTTTAAAGGCTCTTGAAATTCGGTGCAAAGGTAATTTTTGCAAAGATCTACAAGTAAGCATCTCCAGCAGAACTTCGTATTGCTCACAACATATTTTATACGAAATGGACGCTCTATTCGTTTTATCTAAAATTTTTTGGACGGTGAGGAGGGTGTGTTGGCATTTTACCGGAACTTTTCGCATCTTACCACGAAAGTAATTGAGGAGGAATCGCATCTTTTACTTTCATTGTTATGCTTTATGTACTTATACAAATACTAAATTTTAATTCACTTAAAATTTAGTATTATAAGTGAATTAAATATATGAAATATATTTAAGATATATTGAATAATTAGTTTGAAGAAAAACACATTTATTTGTTTGTTTTCAAGTTCTGACAGTTTTTAAAGATTAAAATCACTTGAACAGCTCCATATGGATTACATCTGCATAAGAGCAATATGTAAAAAACAATATTTCAAAACGAGTTGTTAATAATATAAAAAAAATAGTTTTAATTTGATGTTTTAACTTTTGATGTATATTTAAGGCACACCAGTGATTCTTCACAAAATACAAACGAGTTTTTTTTTTTAATGCGTAGTCTCGAGTCCTTAATATAAGGAGGAAGGGGGGTAAAAAAAAATAAAGGGAGGGAATTTTAATAAACGGGGAGTTTTAATAAAAGGAGGGGGGGGGATTTTTTTATGTTACAATATAAATATTGTTTATGAAAAATTTCAGTTTATAAATCAAAACTAATATATTTTACAAAACACGCATAAAACTATTTAAATTTAGTGCGGCTTGCGGTCAAATGCGCATTTTCTAACAGCTGTTTTATAATAATTTCAATAGGATTTAATAAGTTTTAGAAATACATTAAAAGCTCATTTTCGAAAAAATTGGAAATTGCTTGGTTAATGATTTTTAAAACCTGTTGACTGAAAAATTTTGTTTATATCAGCGACTGTAATAAATATTTTCTAATTTTTAAGGCCGAGTTTCACCTTTTTTTTTCTTTTTTTTTTAAATACCAAGTAAAAATTAATAAACAAGGGGAAAGGGGTCTAAATAAGCTTGGATAGGGGGGGGGGAAAATGTTCCAAAAATTTATAAACGCCCCCCCCCCCTTGAATTAGGGACTCGAGAGTAGTCTTAACAAAAATTTTATCTAACAAAGCAATAAATTTTTCATGTTCGTCTATTTATTAAAAAAAACAACGTTTCGTAGACATATGTTCTAGTGAATATAATTTGCTTTTGATGTTAGCTTTGTAAAAGTTGTTATGTAGGATGTTTACTCCAAGACTTATAAAAAAATTATATGAAGCACGTACAAGCAAGTACAAACGCTCTAACAAAAAACAATGTTTGGTAAAAGGTTCAGTACCATTTTGATTTTCCATTTTAGTAAAAGGTATATATACTTCATTCATTTTTTTTTAATTAAAAACTAGTCTAGGAAAACAAAGACTAGTTTTATTTATTCGTCTCCCTTAACTCTTACCTCTACGGACCTTGTTGAAAACCCTTCACGTGTTGCGGTTTTTCCAGAGACTTAAAGTAAATTTGTACCTCGAATCTCTTAGTTTTCAAGACGAGTGTTTACTTATAGCCTACTGCCGCATTCAGTAAAGCAAAAACAGATAAAATAATATATCATCTCGTTTAAGATAGTAGAGTTCTACGTTTATTTTAAGATCATTAAACGGCTTTATTTCTTTTAACGCAAATAAAAGGCAAAAAGGTTTGTATAAAATTATTATAAATAAATTAAATTTTAAGGGAGAGAGATTCAAGCTTGGTAGACCAGGTCAACTGCGTTAGCAAAGTTTTTTTTTGGACCTTGTCTAAAAAGAAAAATTATCATTAGAAGAACCAGCCCAAACATGACAACAAAATTCCATACAGAGGAGAATAAGAGATTTGTATAGTTAGATAATGGATTCAGGAGTGATGAGTGAATTTGTATAGTTAGAGAATGGAATCGATTGTATATTTGGTTTCAAGCAAAAATCCAAGAAGACGTAAAATAGAGGACTCAGTGCGAGGGTTTATTAATATAGTTATGTCGACACTAGTGCAAAGTTGCAGTAAATAACTGAGTTTTGTTAGAGTTAAAATGTTAAAGAGTTAAAATTCATCAGCCACTGCAAGTTTTAATCTGTTACAAAAGTGAGGTTAAACTCAAAATCGGCTGCCTTTTCTAAGCGACCGAAAAGAGAAGAGTTTTTTTTCAAGACAGAAGTAAAAAGTTTAATCGTCAACGAATAGAGTAATTTTAAATGTAAGCTTGGGAAGATCATTAATGTAGAAAGAAAAAAAACAGGACCATAGATAGAATCTTGAGGTGCCTTAAAAGTAAACTTTAATTAGGCGGTTAGAAAGAAATGATTTAATAATCTCAAATATATTCCCAGATACTTCAAATGAAGCCAGTCTATGGAGAAGACTAGCAGGTCAAACATTATAGAAAGCAGAGGAATAAAGAGAAAAGACATTATCAGTTTGATTAGAAATTACATCTAAAAGAGTGCAGCCTTAAGAAGAAAAAAAAAGATAAAGAATAAAAAGAAAGATGATAGAGTGAAGAGGTACTAATCAGAAGCACATTAAAAAATGATCAATGGATTCAAACCTGATTTCTCAGCAAATAGGTGATTGATGCGTAAGTATACGTGAAGAAGGTGACTATTGGAGTCTTTGCAAATCAAAGGATAGTACTCATTAATGCTGATATCTGAAGAATGAAAAGCAGAATTTAAAGGACTCTCACAAAAGTCTGGTGAATTTTGCTGGAGATAAGATTCGATACTGATGGAAAGTTACTTCGCAGACCGCAAATACTTGTGACAGATATATTGAAATAGTTAGGTGATGATTATGGTTTTTTATATTAAGTTTTTTAATTACTTTAGACATGGTTTAAGTTTAAAAAAAACTTATTTATAGACAGTTCATGGCATCCCAAGCAATGAACTACGCAGTTGCCTTTTTTTGAACAAGCAAAAATCTTTGAGTAGATTCAAGAAGGTTTAGTATTCATCATCTTAGGCTGAAAACAATTTAACACAGGTTTGCATCTACCTTAGCCTAATAGATTAAGAAAATGTGCGAGGCTGATTAAAAGAATTATTCGGCTTATGTCTAATGTTTTTGCCTAAGAGGTCTTTTGCAAGACAGTAGCTAGGTACAGTTAACATCAGCCCAAGATGAGTGTTTTTGTCAAAACACCATCTCTAGCCTTTACTCAACTAAGGGCTCAAAGACAGGGGATTTTTAAATTTGAGTTTATTTTTCCTAGCCTTTACCTAGTAGAAACAAATAACGTAATAATATTAATTCTACATTTTGTTTTTCAAAATAACAATAAAAATTAAATTGCTATGGTAACCAAGAGTTTATTTTGAAAATAACCAAAAAAGAGATAAACTGTGATCTAAATCTAAAATATTTGAAAGATTTAACAGTATTTCAAGTGTAAAATATAACGTTTTAACGTTATTAACATCATAAAGTTTACAATAAAAAAAAACTTACACAACTCTAACAACAAAATACAAAAAGTCATATTCAGATTCACTTTTTTAAATCAATTTTTCTATCTGAATATGACTTTTTATGTTTTGGGGTACTTTTAATAACAAATATTTTTTTGTTTTAACTGAAGAAGTTGTCATCGCACAGCACAACTCTAAGCATCGCACTCCTACTAAAAAATAAAAAATAAAATGAATATTTTGAAATAATTTTTACCCAGAACATCCCACGGAATTCCTCAGAACCATCAAACAAGGACCTCAGAATGCAGTAGGACCTTAGAATTTCAGGTTGGAAATAAACCAACATAGTACTTAATTTTTTTAAATTAAACTCTGAAAGTGTTGAATAATCTGAATAAAGAATATAATGTTAAGTCATAAATAAAAAAATATTTTATGTAATCCTTAAAAAGTATTCTAAATTACGAAGACGTTGAAAAAAGTCTACAAGCTACTAACACATTTTTAAAAATAATTTTGAATATTTTCAAGCCCTTCTAAAAATAATTTTGCAGAACCTTATCAGAAAGGTTACCTTAAGACTCCAAAAACAGTGCTAAAAATATGCGTGCGGAGAAAAAATCCAGTTTTTTTAAAACTGCTTTTTAATTTTCTTTGAAAAATCACTGACTTTTTAAAGCCTTTTTGTATGGATTCAGTATTTCAGCCAAGTTGTTAATTGTTTTCGTTGTGCAGTTGGTCTGTAAACCAATGGTCTGCCCAGCCATACGATATAAATCGACATATTCCCTGCAGAACTGTCTTTGTTGAAGGAATTTAAAAAAAATAAAGGCCAGGATCACGAGTAAACGTCTAAAGTTCCACCTCGCATTACTGATGTTGGGTATTTTCTAAAACCTGATTAATGTAAAATTTCCCTTTTCCTCAAAAAATCGGAACACTCGAGTCAGATGAAACTTAGAATTACTTCTGTTCCGTTATCAAAATGTGTTTTCAGTTGTTTGTACTTCTCCAACAGTTGAGATACAAATGGATATTCGATGTTTGGCGATTGTGTTTTACTTCCAAGTTCTTCATCCATCACCAAACGGAGGATTCTATCTAATACATGGTGTTGACAACTAATAAATTGAGGTTTGTTGATGCGTTTCTCTGTGAACATTCGTAGCAATATTTCAACAAAACCATTCTTTTTTTAAGTGTTCACGCTGGTGGTATCTGCAACAATCATCTGTATTGAATTCCATATGTAAAATTCATCGAGGACTTTAGAGCAATAGTTAAAGCCCTGCCATCTACCAAGCCAAGGACATCCAATTTGATTTCTCTTCTTTTATTTTTAAGGACGACCACTTGATAATCCATTTTGTGAATGTGTTTGCTATCAAAGTGTAAGGACCAGCTTTCCATATGCAACTTTTCAATCATTTCTTCCTATAGCTTGATTGCCTTATTAATCGTTGACTTAAGTAGCTAATTGACATGGAGTTGGGATGTCAATGCCTTTACGAGCCAATTGCTTGCATATGTTAGCAGCATTGTTTGTTGATACTCTTGTGGGGAGATTACCAAGTTGACTGCAATTTTGCTTTTGTGATGTTTTGTGCTTGGTGTAAGAGTTGTCTCATCTTCTTCTTCATCATTGTGTTCATATTCACTGTTATAAGCCTCAGAATCAGAATCACCAAAACCAGGATAGTAAGATGATGAGTTAGATAACTCATTAGAAAGTTTTTGTCTTTTAGAGGGATGGATTGTTTCTTTACTGGCCGCTCGGCCTGTAGAGTATCCCACTGTTCCTTTGCTTTCCACTTGGAGATGGTACAATCGCTTGTCCTTGAAAGATAACCATGTTTCATCCACTTTAGTAATATAAAAATTTTATCAAGGGGTTTGTAGCTCCCCCGCTTGACACATTCATTATAACATTTCAGTATTTTATCAAGCTTTGCTCGTATAACTTGATCAGATACATGAGGAAAATTCAGTTTATTCTTCCACAATTTGGTGACTTCTTTAGAAATTTCTGCTATTCGCTCCTTTCTTCCTTTGATTTTTGTTCCAAGGAAATGGTAGCGTTCGATAATTAGGCATTCTGCTGTTTTCTTCCAGTGAACATTCTTCCAAAGGGACCATTCTTCTTCTTTTATGAAAGTCTTCAAATTTTACCAGATTATTGGTCCAGACATCCATGCGTTGCTTTTGCAATAACTATAAAATTAGATGAGAAGCTATATATAGTCTAAAATGTTCTAGAATATTCCAGGAATGTTCTAAATTGTTCTAGAATGTTTCAAAATATTTTAAATTGTTTTAGAATGTTCTAAATTGTTCCAGAATGTTTTAAATTGTTCTAAAATGTTCTAAAGTCTTCTAAAACATTCTGTTATTTTCCAAAATGTTCTAAAGTTCTAAACAGTTCTAATCTAGACAAATTTTAAATGATTTTGCAGGAAAGCCACACATATTAGTAGTAGCAGTAACAAGATTAAATAAATGACAAAACGTAATTCGAATTACGAGGTGGCCTTTTTTTATAACCAAGAAGAATTAAACAAGTTTTCAATTTTTTCTAATAAAAGTTTATGACACAGGAAATTAATTTTTTTTTTTAAAGTCAACATGTCATAACCCTATTGATAATATTTGGCTTTAAGCCTGTTTCACCTGAACATGATGCTTTACTACATCTAGATTTCAAAACATTATGGCAACACGAGCATTCTCAAAGCTTTGTTGCTGCACAAATATACTTTCCACCTGTACATTCTTCCTTACATTTATAGAATGCCTCAATTTGTTGTTGTTGCTTAAATTTCCTTACTTCAATAGCTCTCTCCATTTTAGTTTTGTTTTCCGTTAATAATGAAACCATTACAAGTTTTTTATAAATTTTCCCTCCATTGAGCCGTGAACCTGCGTAACTCTAACATTTTCCTTGTTCATTTTAGATGTTACTTTGGTTACAAAGAACAAGTAAGTTGTTTCTTCCAGTGATATTGATTTATCAGATACCGTTTGATAAGCTTAACTGGTACTTTCGTATTTATGTTTCCAATATCTTGCTGAACCATAGCAAACATCTTTTGGAGATGTTTGCTATTAAGATTGTTTTGTTGAGATTGCTGTAAATAATGGATTTTTTTCAGTATTTTCATTTATACACTGCTTAGCTCGTAAAAATTTATGTTTTTACATCCACTTAACACTGTCCTCCACTTGAAATTGCAACTTTTTTAATTGCATTTATGATTGTTTGTTTTGATGCCCATTCTGGCCATAACTCTGCAAGTATATTCATGAAACCTTCTCTGTTGATTGTCATAAACAAAGAATAAAGTACAGATTTAGCACTTCTATATTCAGAGTGCAATTTCTGATTTGATCAAGAGCTGGGTAAAGCCAGTTGTGTCAGGTAGAGTGATAAAAAGTCTAATATAGTTTCTAAAAATGTCAACACATCATTGACAAATCTTGAAGAGTGACTATCAGATTCAACAATAACAGCTCGTTTTATAATGTTTTTTTTTAAAAAGTGGTCAAACATTTGATATGTACTTAAAAACATTTGATATGTACTGTGATCCTGACTTCCACTGTCATTTGTGGAAATTAGAAGGTTTAAAGCTTCTATAACTGCTTCTTTTGATGCCATGCGGGCATAAATCCCTTTCTCCTTGAAAATGATGCGGCATATTGCTATATCTCCCCCAAAAGATACAAACGAATGTATAGTTACGAATTCTCTATTTTCTCTTATCATCTTTTGAGAACTTTCACCTTTTCCAGCATACACTAAACCATTTGGAGTACCATCAACTCCATAGTTTATATGCTGGGGGGCTTCATCATGATTATAAATTTAAGTGGTCTCTATATCATTAAATTTTTCGATTATTAAATAATTCGAATTGTCATTAAATAATTTCGTCATTAAATAATTCGTCATTAAATAATTCGAAAATCAAAACATTAAACAGTTCAAAATCAATCGACTGTTTCATAAAATCATTAAATAGTTAATCATTAAATCATTAAATACTTCGAAATCATTAATCATTAAATAATTCGAAATCAAATTAAATTCGAAATCAAATTAAATTTCGAAATCAAATTTTCAATCAAATTTTCAAAATCAAATTTTCAATTAAATTTCGAAATCAAATTTTCAAAATCAAAATCAAATTAAATTCGAAATCAAGTTAAATTCGAAATCAAATCATTAAATAATTCGAAATCGAATCGGTCATTAAATAATTCGAAAATCAAAACATATAAAAGAAAAATTAACAAATCTTCTATTCACAAATTTAAAGAAACCTTATCAAAAACAAATTGGTCAAATGTCTATCTACAATGCGACCGAGGTCTTACAAATTCTGCTTATAATATATTTATTGATACTTTTCTTGAGCACTACAACGAACACTTTCCAATTATTGAAAAAGAAATAAAAGTTAAATATTTGAGATGTCCATGAATAACAAGTGGAATAAAAAAATCGTCTAAAAAAAAACAAAAACTATACAATAAATATTTAAAAAATAGAAACGAAAAAAATCTTACTGTTTATAAACAATACAAAAACCTTTTTGAAAAAATTAAAAAGAAATCTAAAAAAATGTATTTTTCTAAACAATTACAAAAGCACAATGGTAGTATTAAAAAAACATGGGAAATTATGAACGAAGTTATTGGAAAAACCAAAACTAAGTCCAAAATATTACCCTCCAGAATTAAGGAAGATGGATTGGATTATCCAAACTGAGCAACTTGAACAATTCATTTAATAACTATCTTACTGACCATACTAGTTTATTTACTCAGAGTGACCTAAAATCTGATGAATTTAAAGAAGCAACAAAATCAATTAGAAAAAACAAAGCTCCGGGCATCAACAACATTTCTAGCAAGGTAGCATATATGTTTTATACATTTTAAAAGATCCTCTTTTAGAGGTTTTCAAGTCATCAATTAGGACTGGAGTTGTTCCAGACAAATTAAATATTGCAAAGATTTTACCTATATTTAAAACTGGAGACACGGCCTTGCTAACCAATTATAGACCTACCTCAATTCTTCCAGTGTTTTCCAAACTCCTGGAAAGAATAATGTACAACCGATTTTATAAATATTTAACAGCCAATAAAATTTTAAGTGAATGTCAAAATGGCTTTCAAACACGGAGCATGCAACCTTAGACCTAATGGACAAAATTAGATCATCTTTTGATAAAGGAAAACTTGTATTGGGAGTTTTTATTGATCTTACAAAAGCTTTCGATACTGTCAACCTTAAAATTCTGCTCGACAAAATGAGAAAGTACGGTATAAAAAACCAAACTATTAAATGGTTCACTAATTATTTAAATAACAGACAACAATGTGTTATAATAGACGGTATCACTAATACAAAGTTATTAAAAATAAAATGTGGTGTCCCCCCGGGGGTCTATTCTTGCACCTTTATTATTTCTTATCTACATTAACGATCTTCCTAAAGTCTCTACAAATCTCGATTGTATAATGTTTGCAGATGATACTAATCTGTTTTACTCATCTACCTCTATCAATGACCTTTTTGATAAAGTCAACATTGAGCTTCAAAAACTTAAAACATGGTTCAGTGCTAACATGTTATCATTAAACGCCCAAAAAACTAAATATATTTTATTTCACTCAAAGAAACAGAAAAATAAACTACCATCAATTCTACCCTCACTAAGTATCGAACACAAAAAAATTGAAAGAACCCAAACAATTAAATTTCTTGGTGTGATTATTGACGAAAATATTTTATGGACAGCCTATATAAATGCCATCAATACTAAAATATCTAAAAGTATTGGTGTACTTTATAAAGCTAGACCATTTTTATCGCAAAAAAACCTAAAACTTCTTTATTTTTCCTTTATACATAGTTATCTCACATATGCCAACATTGCTAGGGGAAGCACACACAAGACAAAGTTAATGTCCCTTTATCAACGACAAAAACATCCCTCCAGAATAATACATCATAAGAACAAACTGACCCACGCTAAATCCCTTTTAAATGAAATGAAAGCGCTAAACATTTACCAAATTAATATCTATGCTAATATATTGTTCATGCTAAAATACTAGTTCCAAACCGATTCACAGAAAATTTCTTTCAATCTAATCTCAACAAATTTAACACAAGATCAACTGGTAACTTTATTGTACCCCGGAAAAAAAAATCTCAATTCTTTATTTCTTACCGCGGCCCTTATTTATATAACAAACTAATTCCGAATTATACCTCAATTTCTCTTGCTGACAATATAACTTCTTTAAAGTCAAAACTAAAATATCATGTTCTCAATACAGATAATTACTTAGAAATGTTTTAGTTCCAATAATAAATTAATATTTACGCTCACATTCAATTAATCAGCAATCAATTAAAAATGAAAATGAATTTTTTTTTTTTAATCAAAAAATAAAGATAATATTATTATTATAAACCACAACACCATACATAGTATAATAAAAAGAAAAGAAAAATCTCAATGACATTTAAAATATTTGTTTTATGAGAACCATAATGTTTATATGTGTACTTTACGCAACACCCCAAGGTTCTCGATGATAAGACTAAACTCAGTCTTCTACGAGTTCCCTACAACAATCAAAACCCTTATCAAGTCATACCATGCTTCCGATGTTTATCTTAACGGTATTTTGTAAAATATTAATTTTTTTGTAATGGAAGTTTATTTTGTTTATGTTATCGCAGTGTAAAAAAATTTTGTAAATAATATGTAATTGTAAAAATTTAAAGAAAAAAAAAAAAAAATTTCTCCCTGCTATATACCTGTTTCTAATTGATTTGCATCAATGAAAATATTACATTCTGTAAGTTTTTTACTTAATTTGTTAAGTTGGTTACCAGCAATTTTTTTTTGTGCAGTTGAGGGCACGATTTATGGATACAATTCCTTGTCTCTGTTTGGTAATGTACTTTTTATATTTTGCATCCCAATTCTCCCAAAAAGACTTGCTAAGCTTTATTGTTTGGAGATGCTCATTTGGTGATAGCTTGATAATCTGACGTCTATGGAGGTTTTCACAGGCTTGCTTTCTTACTCCCAAAACATTCAACATTGTCAACTCCGACTTGTTTAAACCTTGGAGGCATCTAAATAAATTATTGAAAATTAGAAAAAAACTAAACAGTTATAAGTTTAGTTTTCTTAATGAACAATATTAAAACCAGGATTTTATTACAGATTATAACAGTTTATTAAAAAAATGTTTAGTTTGTGTACATATTATTATTTAAAAAATGCTTTATTATGTGTACATATTACCTATTCTTGTTTCTTATATGACAGACTAACAACTCTTTCATCTTTAGACAATATACGTCTTCTTCATGCTCCGGCTATTTATTTTACGTGTACGATCTTTTTATTGTAAATTTTATTAAACGGCAAAGAAAATAAAAATAAATAAAAATCTTTTGTAAAAATTCAACAATATTTCTTCTTGTTTCCAGTTGCAATGACACATTCTATCCGTTTGTTAATTGTTATAAGATCTTTAATAAGTGAAATCTTCCTGAATTAATTGCAGCCCAACCACGTTTGTTGTTTATTCGGCACAACTCCACTGCTTCATCTAACTACTTGCTTTTCATCACTATGACATTTCTTTGAACATTGCATCTTGATTTGCTCGTTGGTTTAACTCTAAAGGACTTTTCCATTTCTTATTTAATCTCTAAAGCAAATATCAAAACTTTTGTACTTGCACTCTACTTTAGTACACACTTTAATTTTTTACACACTTTAATTTATTTATTTGTTCAAAAACATACTAAAGTATGTTTTGAAGGAGGTTTTGCGATGAAAGTCTAAGCAGAATATTCATTTCATTATGTCGAGAAAAAATTGAATGCAAATAACTTCTTTTTTTTTTAAATTAACTTTTATTTACCAAGCGTTTTGAGGTCCCTTAACCTAGCATTGTGTGGTGGAATACAAAAAGTATAAAAGATAAGCGAGCCAAACATTTAAAAATATATTCAGCATTGAAAACAAATAATATATGCAGAAATTCATACTTACCTAAGCAATAATGACAATACTACTTATTATTTAACCTGACATTCTGAGGACCGTAATAAAAAAAGGCATGTCCTAGGTATTTATCTAAAGACATGAAAACTGTACTAAAAAACTACTAAAACTTTTTGGCAATCTACCAGGAGTACTTTTTCAACTCTCAAAAGTAAAAAACAAAGTATATGCTCAAATACTTGGAGCTTAGAGAATCTTAAAAAACACCTAACATTCTGAGATCCCTTAACCTGTATTCATACTTAATTAAATAATTAAAAATTATCTCGAAAACCGGAGTTTTTTCTTTATTTTCCTGATTAATTTAATTTATCGGTAATAAACCGATAGTTTTCTCTGTTAAAAATTAAAACTTCTTTATGTATTATATTATTTTGTTTTTTATAACAATAAATAAAAAAGTTTCGGAAGAATAATCGGTTATTTATACACTTCATACCTATTAAAATAATTGAAACTTACTACAGAGGTAGCAAGAATATTTTTTTTACCTGTATAAAGTTTTGTGGCATAAAATTTGCATAAAATAAAGAACTGGTTAAAAAAAAAATAAAAACCTCTGTAGTAACATGATTGAATCCATTATGTTATGTTATGCAAAAACCTTTTTTAGGCTTTTCATGGTTTTTAACTAATTTAATATAAAATTAAATTGAAAATATAAGTATAATTAAGGACCTTCATTTTTATCATAAACAATTCAAAAATTTATCAAAAACGTGTTTTTATTAAACCTGAAAACCCTCTTAAAAAACAAAATTGAAAAATAAGTTAACTTTTTTTTATTAACAACTAATTCCATAGAAAAATACTTTAAAAGTTAAAATTTGAAAAATCTTAAAGTAATTTAAGTAAAATCTTATGCCCGCACCGATGTACGGTATTTGATGGATAAATTTTGATTAAACCTGTTTTAAATTAATTTTTCTGGCGCTTTTAACTGATTTTAACCTGGTCCAATAAGTTCAGTCAATTGGTTTTTAAGGAGAGCAAAAATTTATAGCAACATTTATTTTTCCCAGTTAAAGAATTTGAAGACATTCAGAATGCATCAAGCGCACAGGTAATATAGTTGCAATAGATCGATTGAAATTATATAGAGCAATGCGCAGAAACACATCTATTCGTTAATTGTGCACTGTTATTAGGCAGTTCTAAGGTCCTACTAACCTAAAAATTTATATTGTAGTGTTATTAAATATTAATTTAAATAATTTTGCGCAAAAATAACTGTTAAAAAAAAAAACAACCTACAAAAAACAAGTCGCGTGATGGCAAAACAATGGTTTCAAAAAAAAGTGTATAATGCAAATAAAATTGAAAATAAAAAATATAAACAAACAAGTTTTTGTTTCAATAAACTATTAGACGATTGTTGTTGAATTGTACTATTCTAAAAAGGATTCTTTCAAAACATTTATCAAAAAACTTAATATATTAAAAGATATAATAGTTTTGAAGGATATTTAATACTTTATACGTTGCTTTTTCGGCAGCAATATATAAGGGTTGTCTGCATTTATTAAATTATTGGATGAGACTTTAATTTCATCTGTTGTTTGCATTGGTTCTATTCCGTCAGAAACTATATTTGATAATAACAACGCATTTAAATAGGGCCAAGGTTCAGTAGATACAGTAGAGATAGGATATAACTTGGTGTCAACATTTTCAAAAATTTGTGTGTCTGATGGATTTGTCCTGTCAATATATTTTATAAGTGAAGCCTCAGTCATTTGACGTTGAGACGCCATTCGCTCACGAACAACTTGATATTGACTAGGCGGTTTTCGAATTGTTGGAGTATGAACAAATGAGTAGACTTCAGGGTATTCTGGAAAGTAAGTTGGAATGTATGAAGGTGGGGTTATTTTAGGAAGTCCACATTTAAGCGTTTTATTTTCTATTACAGGTTTTGTAGGAGCAATTTTAAAAGTCTGGTTGTGTGTATGCTTAGAAAACATGTGAATGTCATTTAGTGTTCCTCCAACTTCGGCTAATGCCATTTTGACATCAGTAAAATCAGGAGTTGTTCGATGACTAAGTTCACTAAAGCATCTACAAGTTCGAGTGAGTTCTGTTAAATATGCTTGCAACAATTCAGTTAACGTTTCTAAACAAACATCGCTTGCACCTTCGAAGCCACTTTCTTTACAAATGGCTGCAGCAGAAAGGTAGAGGAGCTTTCTATTTGAGTCATTTGAAGACATGTATAAAGATAATATATAAAGTTATCAAATTACGATGACATCTAAATAAAATTCAAAAACAATTTTAAAAAAAACTATATTTTAATGAGAATATAATTATAATTAAAAATAAAATAATTGAAACCATATAATATTTTTACAATTTAATTATTAATTAAATACAAAATTTAATTAATAATTCAATTGAAAAAATAAAAATGAATTAAATTAATATTATTATAATTGATCTAAATCATCAAAAGCTAAAACAGGTTGACAGCATACATAGACTTTGCAAAAGACAGTTCCACACAAAAAGATTATGTATTGAATTAAAGACAAGAAATTTGACTAACCAGTTTAAATTAGCGGTTGAACAAAATCAAATTCAGCACCCTTTAAAAATTTAACTTCTTGAAAACTACTTAGCAGATTTTTATGACTTTTTCAATGAAGCTAACTTAATTATTTATTTATTTAAATATTTTTTTACATTTTTTATTAGACGCTTAGATAGAAACCAAATATGTTTAAAGTACTTGACATCATCTGATGGAGCTTTAAGTTTTTTTTTTTAATTTTTTTTGAAACTACTATTCATTTTTACTTAAAATCTTTTTTTATCAGAAACTAATTTATTGTTTTCCAATAAAATTTCTTTTATAATAGGCCAATAACTTTCAATAACTCGCTGCTCAGGACAATTTGGAGGACTTGCTTCCTTAGGTAATAATTTACTTTAACTAGGTAATAATTTAGGTAATAAGTTACTGGACTAGAAAAGATAAAATTTATAGAGCAAAATAACGATTGACAGACAACTTAAAAGATTGCAGATGATATAAATCAGGAAAGCAAGGTGAAGGAAGCGATTTCCAAAGAACTGATGTTCGAGGAAAAAAACCAGACAAATAAGAATTTTTGGAGCACTTAAAAACAGTCACATTAAAAAGATTAGACTTCATTGAATGACGAGTAACACAAGAATGAATTATAGTAGATAGCATAAGAGGCGCTAACTCTTTAGAACAGTGCCCACTATAGTATTTATAGTAAACTATAGTATCTATAGTATTTATAGAAAAGAGAATGAGAAGCAACATTACGACAATGTAATAATTGTTGGAGACCATTATTACATTGTCGGTAACCTGCAAGAGCAGGTTACAATGCGTTTTTGCACCTTGTCTAAAAGAAAAAAAGGAATCATTGGAAGATCTGCCCTTTATATGGCAACAGTATTTCATACAAGGACGGATTTGAGGTTTATAGATATAAAGATAGATATAAATAATAGAGATAAAGAATAGAAACCTGAGTAAGAAAGTGGCAAGCACGATAAAGAGATGCAACTTTAGCAGATGCTAATTATAGTTATATACAAATCTGTGTTTAAAATTTTATGCTGTACTATTCAAACCAAAGAAGCAGATTTAATGCAATATCAGGAACTTGTTAGCAAATTTCTCAGTTAAAGAATATACTTGATTTTTTTTTGCAAAATATCTTCCTTTCTGAATATATTAGTGGCCTGGAAATAGTGAAAAGTCTTTTTTGCAAAAGGTTTCATCCTCTTCAATAATGCCCATGTTTTCTTGGTTTAAAGTTTTTTTCTTTGAGCAAGAAAATGCTTTAATCTCTCCATCAATGGATCGCTTTGGAGTTTTCTTTTTATTGACTTTTTATTTTATTTTTAATGACATGCATTTTAATTATTTACTCATTTTAATCAGATAACAATGATATTTATTACCATTACAACCAAACAACAACGCATTAACTTTCATGTGCAAAAAAAAAATTTCAAAATTGGTAGAATTTTTATATTTAAGTTTTTTTTTTTTTTTTTTTACATTCACTCCCAACAAGGCTGCAAGCAACCACTATTAAGTTGGGAGTTACTAGGAAAAAAAAGAACAGAGTTATAGAGCAAGGAAATGGTTGACAGAAGACTTGAAAAGTTGAAGGTTGTATGAGTCAGGAAAACATGAAGATGGAAGAGAGTTCCAAAGGATTGAAGTGCGGGGAAAAAAACTAGATGAATAAAAGTTTTTAGAGCATGCAGGGACAGATACAGTAAACGAATGAGACTTAGCTGAATGACGAGTAAAACGAGAATGAATTTTAGTTGATGGAACTAGAGATGATAACTCCTTTGAGCAGTGACCATGATAGTATTTGTAGAAAAGAAATTTTTTGTTTTGTAGAAAATTGTAGAAAAGTATTTTTAAATAATTAATGATTAAATTTATTTGTGTTCAACCGATAAATGCTGACTACACAAAGTTCAAAAATTATGAAAATTATTAATAAAATATTTCAAAAAGTGGCTTTTAAACATTTTGAAAATCAAAAGACAGCAAACTAGACATACATTAGAGATGGCAAATATTATTACAGTCATTTGCACAACTTTAGCAAAAAAGATATATAGAATCATGGTGAAATGATATTGGATGATTTAAAATGGCTCTAATTTTACAATTCGTTTGCTAATCACAACAAGATTTTGATTAGCAAACAAATAAATTTTTAAACATCTCAAACTAGAGATGTTTAAAAATGGAGCATATATAAATTTTTAAACTTAATGGTTATATTGGTCATTTCATGTCAAATCAATACAAAAACAAAAAAATATTATCCTATAATTTGAATTAAGCTAACTTTTAAATATATTATAGGGGTTATGAAAATTAGGAAAACCTAAATGTTTAAGTATAAGGGGTGTTCAAAAAAAAAAAATCAAAACATGTATATGTTACGCACAGATCGTGAAATCGCGCATTTAACGAACTGTGCAATTTTTTGCTCATTTTGTGAAATGGATAGCGCTGTTGCGCAACTAAATATAAAAAAAAAAACCTGTAAAAATTCAAAATTTTACAATCTGCGCAAGAGCGCTATCCATTTCACGAAATGAGAAAAAAAATTGCACATTTCATGAAATGCACGATTTCATGATCTGTGCATAACATATACACAAGAAGCCAAATTTAGGGCAAATATTAAAAAAAAATACCATTACAAAAAAATATTTTAAAAATATTGACATTTACCTTGTGCTCAAGCGGTAAAATACCCAAAAAAATGCCCCAAATTGTTCTTAAATTATTTGGCTTTGCGGGCAAGGTAAATCTTAATAATTTATAAAATTATCAAGATTTACCTTGACATTTTTTTATATTGTTGTATATCCTGATTTTTTCATAATTTTTGTTTAAATTAAAAAAAAAAATTTGCAAAAAAAATTATTATAACTCGCATTTAACAAAATAATGCATAATAACTCAATAATAAATAATTAAAAAAATAATGCATAATAACTCAATAATAAATAATTAACAAAATAATGCATAATAACTCAATAATAAATAATTAACAAAATAATGCATAACTCAATAATAAATAATTAACAAAATAATGCATAATAACTCAATAATAAATAATTAACAAAATAATGCATAATAACTCTGCATTTATATGACTTATATATAATTATATTATTTGATGTCTCAAAAAAACATTTAATTTTATTTTAATTTATCTTTTTAGAATAAAATTTTTTAAAGTTAATTGAATGATACAAACTCTTTGCAACTTATTTTAATTCATAATTTTGTATTTTGGAGCATATGTTAAATAATCCATTTGTGATTCTTTTTTTGCTTAATACTTGCTTATTTATTTTCTTGGTTGATAAAGATTGATGTCTGATGATTTGAGAATTGAACGAACTTTGTCCACAGCAATAAGTTTATTTTGTTTTTCTTCCTCATCTCTGTACTGGTTAACAAATTGTTGCATAATTCAAATAGCCCTCTCAGCATGATCATTTACATAAAAAACATTTATTTCATTTTAAAATAGCATGGTGTTAAAATAGCATGGTGTTGAAGAGTTTTTATAAGAGGGTAATCACAGGATATGCGGCACACAAAACCTTTGGTGTACACTGAAAGCTGGATGCGAAATTATGTTTAGGCTAGGGTTGTCATTGTCCTGGTTTTTCTGTAGGACAATGAAACCTTAGCTTAAGCACAAATATTTACACACTCAAACATACTGGTTTATGTGTGTAAGCCTTGCAATAGTGGTTAGAGTTCTGGCTTAGAACCAAGAAGTCAGAGGTTCGACTCTGTTGATTCCAAAATAAAAGAAAACCTGCGTTGATGCCAAATTAAAAGAGAGTTTTCTGATTCATTTTCCCTAATAATATTGTTTAAAGAGGTTCCAAACCTCCAAGACATGTTATGTTCATATTAAAGAGAATGATAAAAAAAAATGTTTGGGCTAAATTTTTTTGATTAAAACAAAAGAATAAATGAATACCAAGAAAAACTAATTTTTTTATTTTAGTCAAAGCTTGGCTTCTCGGCTTTATTGTAGGCCTAAAAGTCAGTATAATATACGCCGCAATCTACAGACTTGATAATTTATTCAAGCGCATTTTATTCCTAAGAGTTTTAGTACATGACATCATTGACTTTTGTTTGTTTACATAATCTATCTC
Source organism: Hydra vulgaris (assembly GCF_022113875.1). NCBI lineage: Eukaryota > Metazoa > Cnidaria > Hydrozoa > Anthoathecata > Hydridae > Hydra > Hydra vulgaris. Next base: position 51,844,127 of record NC_061160.1, on the reverse strand, counting down.
TTGCGCAAAAAACAAAAATCAATGACAACATGTACTAAAACTTTCAGGAATAAAACGCCCTTGAATAAATTACCAAGTCTTTAGATTGCAGTATATATTATGCTGACTTTTAGGCCTTCAATAAAACGGAGAAGACAAGTTTTGACTAAAATAAAAAAGTTAGCTTTTCTTGGTATTTGTTTATTCTATTGTTTTAATCAAAAAAATTTAGCCCAAACATTTTTTATCATTCTTTTTAATATGAACACATGTCTCGGAGGTTTGGGATCCCTTTAAACTAACAAATATGGCTTTACTTTTAAACAAACTTTCTGAATAAAGTTTAATAAAAAGATAAAATATATATGTTTTGGTTTTAGTTCAAAATAGTGCTCAACTACTATCAAGCACTCCAAAATTTCTGGTGGATATTTTGTTAAGCTCGGAATTGTTGGTGGTAAAGGTTTTCTTAAGTTTTGTCTAAGAATTGTTGATACTGCATTAAAGGTTGATACCAGCTCACTGCCCCAAAAACAACCTCTCAATCAAAGGACTGGTAAAGACACTGGAGTTAAGAGACAAACTCTTGTTCTGTTATTCAAAGATTTGCCATAAACTTACTCCAACATTGAATCAATCAAATCTGGTCACTGATTAATGCAAATGGAGTTAAACTAATTCTGGCTTGTGATATGAAAGTTGCAAATATAATTTGCAACTTTCATATCACAAGTCTTCATTTTTAGGGAATATTGTGAACAAACTGTCAAAACTGCTCATCAAGACTTTTACAAATATTGATCAAGAAACAAAACAATAATCATCCAGAGTACAAAGAAAGATTGAACAGTAAGCATCTTTAAAGAACTGCTAACTCCATTTATTAGATTAGGCAGCAGAAAATCATAGCTTATGGTTTATAGTGAACTTTTTTACCATTTTAATTCTTAACTGCTGTTAGTAATTATAAATTTTATTATCGTATGTTTACAATAATAAAATTTATAATTTATATTCTCTTTTAGTCAAAAATTATTCACAATTATAAATTGTGAAAAATTTTTGACTAAAAGAGAATATTAAGACATTTTTTAAAAATTTCTTACAGAGAAAATCAAAGAACATGTCTTACAATTAAATCAGATGGTATTTGGTGATAATATAATGTAAAAAATAGGGTCTATATAGTTACTTTTTATTTCTCTTTAATTCACTTTGATTAAATACTATTCCGTTCTGCTCCCTGATAAGATTAGGTTTTCTTAAAGCATCTTAAAAAAATTTCTAAGACATTTTTCAAAATGCCCCCTAAATTAAAAGATAAATGGCCAGGAGGATTTTTTTGTGGATCATATTTAATTTTGTATTATACTAGATAATTACACATACATACAGCTATTTTTTTAATATATATTTAAAAAAATAAATTACAAGATTAAAAATAGTCATTCTATAGAAATTTTTTCTATAAAACTTAATTTTATCAATGGATTTTGCCAACTCAATTTCAAAAATTTTGTATACTCAATCATTTATTGTATATAGTAGATCAATGGTACACAAAATAAATTTGATGGCACCCAACATATATCTTCTCATGTGGGCCAAGAAAAACTTGGAATAAGACTATGTGGATGTATAAATTGAATTTTATAATCTGCTTTTCTTTGGTTTTAAATTGAATAAAGCATAATCATGTGTTTATTTATACAATCAGGTAACCAATAAAGTTTGTTTGGTTTTTATTTATTGTCTACTTCTATGAATTTTATTCAATAAACAGGATGTAGTGGTAGTGTAATCATACTATGTATTTAATAAGTTTGATTACATTGAATTAAAGTGTATATGTATGGTAGTCTAAAATGCAATAATTTGTGCTTGTTTATTTTATGAATTCAAACTTGGTACCAAAGCTGCAAACTCTTATCGTAAGATATGTGCTGATTTAGGGAAAGGTACTGTAGCTGAATGGACAGGTCAGTTGTGGTTTAAAAAATCTGTAGATGAAAGTATGTAAGATGAACTTCACTCCAGAAGACCATTAATGATCAATAACAATGATATCAAGCTGGTAATTGAGCAGGATTCAAGTCAGACATTCCAAGCTCATGCCTTAAGATTTAATGTGAGTGATGAAACTATTCGCATACATTTGCATCGCTTGGGAAACAATGAAAGTTAAGTAAATTGGTACCACATGAATTACTCCATGAACTAACATTGCGACAAAAAGTTTTTTTAATTGCTTAGAAAAGGCAGCCAATCTTGAACCTGATCTCCTTTCTGTAACAGTTTGGTACTTGCAGTGCCTTGTGAATTTTAACTCCAACAAAACTCAATTATTTACAAACAACTTTCACAATATTGCTGACATTCCTAAATTGATAAATGGCAACCCTCTCACTGAGTCCTCTACTTTACATCTTCATTCACTACTGACCTCCAATGGAAACTGTAGATACAATCCATTGCAAAGTTAGCATCTGCTAAGGTGGCTTCTGTTTGCCATTTTCATACTCCTGATTCCATTCTTACCTCTATAAACCTCTTATTCGTCCATGTATGTAATACTATTGTCTTACTCTTCTAATGATACTCTTTCTCTACAATGAGAGAGTTGCTCAAATTATGCAGATAGAGCCAAGTTTGAGCAACTTTCTCATCGTCATAAGGTCTTATTTCTTTCTATTTTCTACAAATACTATTGTGGTCACTGCTTAAACAGCTATAATCTTTAGTTTCAACAACCAACTTGGTTGACTCGTCATTCAGCAAAGTTGCATCATTTTATTGTATTTGACCCTTCAGGCTCTTAAAACTTTTATACATCTTTTATACATTTTTTTCCACGCACACCAATGCTTTGAAACCCTCTCCCTTTTTCATGTTTTTCTCTTTAACACTATCATAGGGTGATATGCGCCTGCTGATTTTACATGGAATAACTCATTTAAAATAAAAAGAAACTTAGCTACAATAAAAACTAAATTTATAAAATTAAGAAAACCAAAATTGTCAACTTTGGTCACAAAAGAAATTAATTAAAATAAAAATTAAAAAAAGACAATATTTAACTGAAAAGCCAATAAATTTTTTTTTTTTTTTAAATATACTTTTTTATTTTTCATTTAAAAAAATGATTTTAAACAATAAAATCAAAATAACAATCATTTTATAAAATGACTATTATATTTGAACTTTTCACATAATTTCACTTATTTTGACATTATTTTTGACATTTTATTTAAGGAATTTTTCAAAATAACATTAGAGACCAGTCTAATACTAAAGTGTATTGAGAAAACCCTTAATTTAGTTAACAAATCATTTGTCACTAAAAAATAACTATGCAGATAACTGCAAAAAAAAAAGTTACAGATAACTGCAAAAAAAAATTTTTTTTGCATTCATGAACTAACCAAATCTACACTTTGTATGGAATACAAACATTAAGAGAATTGTATGTAATAAAACACTGTCATATCTTAGCTAGGTCTTCAAATAAGGGCCTTATTCTTTTACACAATGTGCAAAAAAACTAATGTACAAGTAGTTGGACTTGATAAAACACGAATGTGTTTCATAAGATGAAAAAACGACAATGAAAAAATGGAAATTTAACTTATATAAATAAAAATATTCTAACAAACATAAAAATGTTCATTATCACAAACTTTGCTATTTGTTGCTGCAAATGAACTTCAAGTCAATAGGTAAATTGATTGACAATAAAAATCAGTCTTTTTTTACTAATAGTCAGAAACTTATTCAATATCTGAAAATATTCCTGCCTAGACTAGGCACTAAATTAACTACTAGACCCTAGTAATTAATTTTTCTCAAGAAATATCAAAAACAGATAATCATTTTGCTTAAAAAATAAACATATAATGAAAACAAATTTGTGCTTGTGAAAAGACTTTAAAAAGTAAATAATTATTTAAGCTGTGTTGTAAACACAGTATTTTTTTGTGGAAAGATTTGTAAAGTTTGGCATTAAAAAATTTAAATGCAGGAATTTTTTATTTTTTTATTTTGACTATTTAATAAGCAATACAAAATAATATAGATGTAATAATTAATATGCAAACAGAAATTATAATTAACATGGAAAAATTAATACTACTTAATTAAATTAAAACTTAGTATTAAACTTCACATTATGTAAACTTGTATAGTTCATTAAAAATAAATAAATATACATATAAATATACATATAAATTAAATAACACATTATGTAAACTTGTATAGTTAATTAAAAATACATACAAGTTAAATAAAAATATTAAATAATCTATACAAGTTTTTGTATTTTGTATTACAAAATACAAAAACTTGTATAGATAATTAAAAATACATAAAATACGAATGTTGGCTGTTTTTTTTTTTTTTTTGGTTATTATTTTGCTACCAACCTTCAATCAACTATGCATTATAACATCCGAAGCTAAATCTTTATTTATTAAACATTTTCATTATAGTTATTCTTAAAAAATTAACCTATGAATTCAGATTTTAAGTAATAAAATTGCAAAGAAAACACCGCAAAACAACCTAATTTTTGTGGTCGCGTAAAAAAAAATTCCTGTCATTAATATTTGGTGTCATAAAAAGATTTTACAAATGCATCTGCATATTTGGATTGGAAGTGAGATTTGAGCCCAAAGACGTAAAATATAAAACCAATAAAATAATACAATAGTAACATCAGTTAAAGTTTTCTCAAAATTGGTCGCCAAGTTTTTGTTTTTTAACATTATTCCCGTCATCTTGATTGAGAATAATTTGCCCAATACCTATCTCATTTCAAACTCTTGCTTTGTTAATCTCCAAGGATTCTCTAATTTTTCTTGTCCTTTACTCTAGAGACACTGTCAAGATCTAAGGATTCAGCTAGCTTCATCGGATCTGTACTTTTATTAATTTTTAGATTTGATAATGCAGTCTGCAACTCAATTATAGTTTTGATTCGTTCATTTTTATATAAGAAGTTATTTGAAAAAAATCAAATATTAGAGAAGTGGCGAAATAGTTTGTGCTGATGCAAAGCTAATATTATTCAAAAAACTGTTTAATATTTCAGCAGTTAGCATTTTATCTTTAACTAATTTACTGTTTGTTAAAAGCTAGCTAAAAATTAAAAGCAGTTAAGAGCATTAAGAAAGTTCGTGTACCTAGGGTCTTCCCACTTTATTTGAAAATTATAAAGTTCTAAGTAATGCTTCTCAGTGAGGCAATTAGTTATAAAAGTATTTATTTTTTAATCCTATTCTGATACTCAAAAAATCAGAATAGGATTAAAATTTTTTTGATGTAACATAGCTACACAAAGTTATAATCGAAAAAGTCTTTTTGATAGCCTAAAGTAAGTTATCCGCTGGTATCTTAAATTGTTTTACAATCCTATAGGATTGTAAAATATTATAACTTATAAAAACTTGTAAATATAAAAACTTATATATATACTTATATTTAAAAAAACTTATAAAAAAGAATTTCCTCTATAGAGGAAATTTCTTTTTTATAAATTCTTTTATAAGTTTTATTATACCGTTTGTTACTTAAGTACTAAATGCGATGTTCAATAAGTTTCCTCTCAATCGGGGTTTGTTATTAGATGACATTATTTATGAGGCTATCATTTGTTAAACCTAGGAACATTTTGCTCAGGTTTAGTTTGCTCATGGCTGTATAGACATATAGTTTGCTGAGGGCCACCGAGAGCTTTCATGACGTCCGGGGCATTGCAGCAGTTAGGCGCCCCTGTAAGCATGCTTTTTTTTAAATTTAAGGCATGTACAAGTATACAAAGTAACGACTGTGTTTTTATTTATAATACCAATATTTTACATCTATATATTTATGAACCGCATTTGGATTAAATGACAATTATAAAACATATATAACTTTCATTAATTAGGATTAATGTACAGATTCTTTGAAATTAACATTAAAAACTTTTTTCTGCTTTTCAACTAGCAAAATTATTATTGTTGTTTTTATTATTATTGTTATCTTACGACAGAGTTGCATCCAATTCATTTTTAATATGTCTGTCCAATAGATGCTCGTGTTCTATAGTCGCCCTATAATAACTTTTTAAAGTAAGTTTTAATTTACTCAGGGCCTGTTTATATGGAAAGTGGGCTTGCTTGTCTGCCGAGCTAGCCCGTTTACCGAGATCACGACGTCATCGTTATTTTAACTTAAATTTATTTTGCGTTTAAATGAATAAACGAGCTACCCCGGATGGCGAGATCTCACTGTTTTCTGCCGAGATCTCGGCAAACGGGGCTGGTTATTTTCTCATATAAATTTGTACGCATGCGTGCAAATTCTTACATTTCTTCAAAATGAGAGCTTCAACGTATTATTTCAACTGCGTACTTACAACTTTATTTGTTTTGTTTTAAAATTTACAATTATACCTATTTCAATTTTATTGTTTGCAGTTTAATTATATTGATGGTAACTCTCATTCAAAATTGCTGATTTTATTGATAAAATAAAAAGAAAAACTTTAAATGGGTTTATAATATGGTAGAAACCCTTATAAATCTTATAAGCTATGAAGCAAGAATGCTTTATGAAAATATTAACTTTAATGCCTATAAAGTTCGTATATAGAAAACTTTGCTTATCTTTGGTCTATTTAATAATATTAAACTTTTAAGATGCATTATTTATGTTATAATATTAGTTAAACAAATTGTTCAAATAAAATGCGTTGCTTTCCATAGTCGCTATCTTTAAATTTATGATTTTATTGATAAAGAGGTCAGCCCGGCTATTAAAAGCAAGGCTGACCTCGATTTCAATTTTTTTGTTTTGGCACAAAACAGCTAATATATTCATATAAACGCAATTTTAAAACTGGCTCGTTTTCCGGGCTAGTTCGGCAAACAGGCTAGCCCTTGTCCATATAAACAGGCCCTCAAAGGTTGTTGACTTTATACTTATACGCACTTGCATTGCGCCAAAAAATATGAGGTAGAATGCACATAGATTAGAAAATAGGATAAAGACCGTTTGTGTATACTTGATTAAAAAAGCCTAAAGTGTTTTCAGAAGTGAAAAACGAAGACTCCTTTAAACTATTAAGATGCAAAAAATATCAATTTCAGAACTTCACTGAAATTGATAAACCGTTGGAATAAGTTATTAAACCGTTGGAATAAATTATTAAACCGTTGGAATAAATTATTAAGCCGTTGGAATAAATTAGCGCACTATGCGCTAATCTAATCCAACGGTTTGCAAACGTTTTTACAAACCGTATTTGCTATACAATTTGTAAAAAAATGCTGAAATTCTGGATAACACTTGATTAGTTGGTTCTTAAATTAAACAGGCCATTTTTTCTTAAATTATATTCTAAGTTTTATAAGAAAGGCTGTAGTTGTAGAATATAAAATTAAACCTATTGTAAATGTCAAGCAATTTTGTTTTGTGGTATGAGGTCACAGCTTTCCTTGAGTATTTAAGCCAATTATTTTTACTTATTAATAATTAATAAACGTTGTTGGACACGTTTGAGTAGAGCAATTTTTAATAAGGGTAGATCAAACTTGCACAGCTAGTACAATTTTTCTATAGCTAGAGAGCTTCTACACAGAAATGCCTTGAGACAACCAATTGCTAACCTTAGATGCTGCTTCTACTTATATATTGGCTTTAAAGTTGTTGGATATAAGTACTCCATGGTCTCGCTCAATGCATTTTGGAAATATATTGCATTGTTTACCGTTAATGTTAGCCACAGTATTATTAATATGTTTTTGCAACAACCAACTTGCATTACATTGCACTTTTTGACATTGAAATTCAAAAGCCAGTTGTGCAACCAAAAACAGCGCTGTTGTTGTCCACTTGCAGTTTTTCATAGTAAGAGGAAATTGATTGACACTGATAACTCATGTGATCTTGCCATCATCGTTTTAAAACTTGATAGGTTATAAATGCAGTCTGGTAAGTCATTGATAAAGAACACAAATAACAGTGATCCTTAAGGGTCGCCACTTTACTCCTCTATTATAACTCATTGTTGTCTAATTGCTAGAAGTACAATAGCTGCCCTTAAATGCCATAAGCATGAATAAGTGTTGAATTCTTTGGCAAAGTTGATAGAAATTTTGTAAAAACTGCTTTCTTTAAAATATTACGGTATTCAATTAGGTTTGTAAGGTAGTCTTTGTGACGTACAAATCAACATTGTGACTTTGATATTAGGTTGTGCACAGTAATTTATTATGCTATCTGTGATAATTCTTATTGTCACTTTACACAATATTGTTGAGAGACACCAGTTATAAGTTGTAGTTATAAGTCTTGAATTTCACATGAAAGATTCTGCGGCGCAAAGTTTTAATGTTGAAATATAAATATTATTTAATAATTTTTTTTTTTTTTTAAACAATTCATAAAAATATTTATTTATTACTTCATTTAAAGATACCATTTTTGTGTAAAATGAGCATGCTCAAATACGAAGTCGGTGATATGAATTTGGACTTGCTTCAAATAAAGTTAAACATTTTATACACTTCAATATAATGTTATTCCAGCAGTAAATAAACCAAACAGAAATAAAGATATCTTCTACTTTACTAGATAATAAAATCACTAACATCTTTTATAAAAACTATGTTGTCACAAATATAATTAAAACAGACTTATCATTTTCCTACTTTTTTGATGAAAAAAAAAAGATCTTAAAATAAAACAAAAGTATGAAAAGTTCGTAAAAAAAATTTATAATAAAGGAAACAAACTATAAACTTTATGAAAATATATTTGAAAAAACTAAACAACACTCAAAAAACTCTTATTAGATGGTAAAATAAACGAAAAAACATTAATAGTTGAAAATTTAAACAGCTTCTTTCTTAATATTGGTTTAAACTTCCATCAATCTCTTTCTCATATGATTCTTATTTAAAAACGTTGACCTTGTCATGGGCAAATTTAAACTAGATATAAATGAGTTGCGATCTGCTCCATATAGTCTTAAAAACAACACGATTGCAGGTTTTAATAATATTAGCATAAATATTGTAAAATCTGTTTTTAGTGTTACAGAAACAACTTTTCATCACATCTTTAATATTTTTTAATCAATTTAGTACAGTTCCAGAAAAATTAAAAAACTGCACGAGTCTTTCCTATTTTTAAATTTGGAGATGACAACGAATTCTTTAAATTGCAGAACAATATTAGTTTTACCTACTTTTACCCAAGCTTTTTTAAGTTAATTAGCTACGTAAGTTTAAGTTAAGTTAATTAGTTTAGTTAAGTTAATTAGCTACGTAAGTTTAAGTTAAACAGCTACGTAACAGTAAATATTATGTCGCACAGCAAACAATTTGATTTTAAGAAAAATCATTTAATTGATCCTACTTTGACCTAGCTAGTGTAACCGATGTCTTTTGTGATGACTATTTTAAATTAGAAGTCTTTATTGATCTGTTTAAAGCCTTAAACACAGTCAACCATGTAATTATTTAAAAAAAAATTGAACAATATAAAACAATATATTAAAAATATAAAACAATATTTTCCTTTGGTTTAAAGAATGCTTATCAATTTAAATATGAAAAATTATACTATATAAATATTTAAATAATATAATTTATTATTATTATTATTTCCTTTATAAATAAATACAATATTTAGGTATTTATGAGTTCTTACAAAAACCCGCCAAAGATTTCTTTAGCCGTATCGACTTAGGGTGCAAAATTTGCAGCTTACGCAAGTTCCTAAGATTTCTAACAAAAGTTCTGACTGAAAATAACAATCTAGGAGGATGATCAGACAATGTGCCAACTTTTTTTATTAATCTGAGGCAAATGCCTTCAAGACTTTTTTGCAGGTTGATTGGAGCATGGGCGTTTGTTGCATAAAACAGAAGCGCGTTTTTCTATGGTAGACAGTTTCATAAGTTGAGTGCGAGAGATATCACAGAACGCAGGCCAAGCGTAAGCCATACGCAAAAAAACTAATGCAAGATATGTTTTCCATGTTAAATCATTAGGAATACCATATGATACCAGGCGATGGATAGCTGACATTCCGGCGCAACATTTCTGATGAACGATTTTGAAGTGAGAGTCCCATTTAAGGTTGTTTTTTTAGTTAACTTTTATTCGTTGCCGTTAAAAATATTCACAAAGTGCAATAATATAAAAAGTACAATTGGCTGGAGCATGAAGAAGGCATAAAATAGCCTCATCACCGAGCCCCAATAGTAACGCAAATAAATATCCGTAATTACGGATATTTATTAATATATAATAATCCGTAATATATAAGCAACAGCATTTAATAAAAGACAATTTTAAAATGTTAAGAAATAAAATTAAAAAATTAAAAAAGTAATAAAGTAATTGAAAAAAAAAAAATGATTAAAATCATGTTTTTGGTTATAAACTGAATGTGATTCAATATATATATTGTATATATTATTTTCTTTCAAAATAATTCCAAATTCAAATAATATTTCTGTTCCAATATCATAAAATATATCAAGAAAATTGTATGTAACTTCAAGAGTATATATTTTCAATGAAAGTATGATAAAGACATTGAAATTCTTAATATTGTTAAATGGTCTAGATTTTTAAATTTATGGTGCTAATTTAGTTTAATAAACTTTAAAATTTTAAAAGTGACAGAGAAGATATGCTATATTAAAATCCGTAAGTATTAAATAACGTCTTAATTTAGATTTGAATTTCGGAAATGTTTTTTCTTTAATATTAACAATATGCTGAAAGTTTTTCCACAAAATTAGTCCCCGGTACTGAATAGAATAAGAACATAACTTTAGATTATATTTTTGAGTTACAAAGTTATTTTCTGAGAACTTGGTTAGGTATTTATGGCTTACTTCTCTAAAATAAGGATAGAATATCGCTGGAAAACTACTCCAAATGCAATTCTACATGCATGTTTTTGTTTAGTATAAATTTTCTTTAACTTAGCGTAGTTGGTGCTTGCCCATACGTATATTTGCCATATACATATATTGCCGTAAGTTTGATAGTTATGTATAAAGGAAAAATATAAACTTTTTAAAGATCTTATATCCAAAAATGGTTTTGCTTTATACATCATTGCAATGTTTACTGAAAGTGTTCTTCGATAATAATGACAAATGATGTTATGCGTTTGTTTTAAAGCACATTTTGAAATTCGCTGGGATCGAATAATGATTGTTAAATTCATATAAAAACTGTTGATATTTATAAACAATTAGATTTTCAGTCAAATAGTAAAACGTTGGTAAGTTTTTAATATATATCATGTCTCTAGGAAACTTACATCGAATTCCCCACAATGCAAATATACTATTTCTATACCACATGTAGATGTAAATACCTTTAAAATCTGCTCGTATTAGCTAAATTCATATAACGCGGTTTGTAGGGAAAAAAATAAAAATGGTAGCGTTATAAATAACAACAAAACCGCGTGAAGTCTATTTTTGTATATAGATAGTTTTGTTTATATAAATTTCAAATCTTTTTCAATAAAAATCGTGACCATGATCTCAATACATTCCAACTGCTTTAAAAAGTTTTTTGCATTCGTTCTGAATAGTTTCTACACGAGGAAGGCGATAAAATCCTATTGGTTTCCCATTTGCGTTTTTAGAATATCTTTTCATTTTAAAATCTAGGATAGCTAATGCTAATAGTTCAAACTTTTTTCTGAATAAAAAACACAAACAGAACAGGTTTAAGATACAATAAAAAGGTTTAAGCAAAGCTACCATTTTTATTTGTTCCCCTACAAATAGACCCAGGTTTCTGACGTGAGTTTGGCTAATAAACTGGATTTTTTTTTTCTTAAATGGACATCATTTTGGTCTTAACACCTCCTCCCCATTGTCAATTCTTCTCAAACTTTTCAGTACCCCCTCTCCCTTATATTTACTGACATCATTTATGGATAGCTCCAAAGTTCTACTTATCCAGAGACCGAGATAACGGAATTCTACTGTATATACTCGTTTTTTTTTATAAGCTTAACGCTTATAGGCTCAGATTTGAAAAAAAAAAAAAAAGCATATAGAAGCATATTCCTGAGCCTCGATAAACCATTTAAAAAATTAATCAAAAATTATTTAATCAAAAATTTTAAATATATATGTTTCTAAATTTAAACCAACAAAAACAACAAAAACCGAAGTTTATAACAACATTAGTTCAGCTATATTAAAACCAAAACAAAAATACAGAGCATAAGTCAACTTTTTATTTTCTTATACCCATTAACCTTTAGTAACGCGCAGACTTTTAGAAATTATTGAAATAGGTATATTTTATTAGAAATATGCTTAAGCTTAAGCATATTTTTGAGTCTCTTTTTACTTTTAGGTTAAGCATATTCGAACCTGTTTCAAAAATTTCATATGCTTTAAAAAAAACAAACATGTATATTCCTCCACATCATTCTTACTTTTACTATACGTAATGAATTCAAAAAACATCATTATATATATATTTATTATGGCGCGTTTCGTAAGTTTGTTTCCGTTAAGAACTCTTTCGTATGTTTTCGAAACGAAAGTATTTTGCACTTTCGTTTCGAAAGAAATTTTGTTTTTTATCAATTTTTTTTTTTTTTTTTTTTTTTTTTTTTTGCCGTTTCATATATTTACAATATAGACATATTACATTTATAAAAAATTGGCCGGAGCAAGAAGAAGACAATGACTGTCTTATCGCCGAGCCCCGTTTACAAATTGCCCGTGTTTATAAACAAATATAAATAAAATATACAAAAAAACGTTAAAGAGTACATAACTTTTGTCAAATAATAAAATGACATTTATATTAAAATTTAAAAGTAAAGAAAGTTTTGTATACTAATACAAATATATTTGATACATATAACAAAATATATTTAATGATAATGGGAGCGTTTGTTTCTATTTTAAAATTTCCTTTTAAAAAAAATACTTAAAGTCTATTGAATTAAAATCTAATTGAAGTAAGATTCTTTTAGAAACTGCTTTAAATTTTTCTAAAGAGTAGTGTTCTTTATTAAAGTTTTTAATAAACTTTTTCCATAAAAAAGGTCCTCGATATTTAATTTGATAAGAACTTATTTTTAAATTTATTCTCGGAACAATATAGTTGTCCTCTGAAAACTTTGTTGGATACTTATGAGATATTTCGCTAAAATAAGATTGAAATATAAGTGGAGATATTCCATGTTTCATTTTAAACATGAAAAGTAATGTTTGGTAAATGTTTAGTTTATAAATGTTTAAGGCCTTGAGACAATTTAATAGTGGTTCGCAATAAACAGTTCTGTTTGCCCCAAATATAATCCTACAAGCATGCTTTTGTTTACTATAAAGTTTTTTGAGTTTTCCGTAATTCGTACTTCCCCATGCAATGTTGCAGTAAGAAAGATAGCTGTGAATAAATGAAAAATAAATTTTCATTAGAGCTTTTGCGTTTAAAAATGGTTTTGTTTTATAAAGTACGGAAATATTATAAGAGATTTTACTTTCAATAGATTGGATGTGAAACTTCCATGACAAATTTTCATCAAGAATTACGCCTAAAAAATTAACAGTAGATTCCCTTTTTACATCTGTTTTATTGAATAAAAGATTTGGCAGTTTAAGTGGAATTTTATCAACTTTATTCGGTATGTGGAACAGGATGAATTTAGTTTTATCTACATTTAGTGAAAGGTGGTTACTTATAAACCATTCATTTACTTTAGATAATTCTTCATTAAATATTTTAAAGAGAATTTTTATATCTCTGTGAGAATAAAACAGATTGGAATCGTCAGCAAACAATATAAGATATAATTTTTTAGATGCTAAAAATAAGTCGTTTATATATATTAGAAACAATAATGGTCCTAAGATAGATCCTTGAGGAACCCCGCAATTTATAAGCTTTTTTTTGGTTTCATTTGTTTCATAAGTTATACATTGTTTTCTGTTAGTCAAGTAGTTTTTAAACCAAAGTAAGTTTAAGTTGTTTACTCCATAAAGTTTTAATTTTTTTATAAGGATTTCATGATTGACAGTGTCAAATGCTTTGGATAAATCAATGAAAACTCCTAAGGTAAAATAATCTTTATCTAAAGCATCCGATATATGGTTTACAAGCTCAATTACCGCGTGATCCGTAGAATGATTTTTTTTTTAAACCCAAATTGTTTGTTGTACATAATATCATTTGATACTAGATGATTATAAAGCCTATTGTACATAATGCGTTCTAGCAATTTAGAAAAACAAGGTAATACAGAAATAAGTCTATAGTTTGAAACATTTGTTTTTTCACCTGACTTAAAAATCGGTGTGATTTTGGCTATTTTAAGTTTGTCTGGTACAATACCAGACGTTAACGAGAGATTAAAAATGTGAAACAATAAGGGTTCAATAATATCAAAGACTGATTTAACTACATTGACGCTAATTTTATCTATGCCTGCACTTTTGTTATTTTTCAGAGAGCAAAAGGCATTATGCAACTCACTTATATTTAAATTTAGTTCTGTCATAACATTATTTGCTGTTTTGAGGTATGTTTCAAATTTTATGCTACTAGATGGAATTTTAGCCACCAGATTTGGACCAATCTCAAGAAAAAAACTGTTTAGCTTTTCAGCTATAATTTCTTTATCATAAACAACTTTTTCATCAATTAACAGTTTTTGTGGGAAATTGTTTTTAATCGAAATATTTTTGCCAATTATTTCTTTTATTATATTCCAAGTTTTTTTTGTATTTCCATTACTTTTTTCCAATAGCTTTTCATAATAAGATTTTTTTGAAAATTTTTTGGTTTTTTCAAACAAATTTTTGTAGTTTTTGTATATTATTGTGATATGTTTTATGTCGGTATTTCTAAATATTTCTAAAAGTAAAAATAAAAAAACAATAAAAATTTAATATGTTCTTATAACTGAAAATAAAAATTCATTATAAACATTTTGGGATTTAAAGATGTTAATTTTTACAATTAAAATCAGTCTGGCAAACAAATTTTCTTTATAAACTTCAAAACGTCGTTTGGCGAAAATGCTTGTTTCGCAAGTGCGACTTCCGAAACAGCTACTTTCGTATGTTGCAAAATAGTTTTATTTCGTATGTCAATTTGCGAAATGCTAAATTTCGGAAGTAACATTTGCGAAATGAACATTGACGATTTTAAATGTTTTTTAATATTCGGTACGAAAAAATGTAATTTTTCGTTCTCAATCTCCTTACGAAAGAATGTTGTTTTTCCGGAATTGCACGAAATCCTCCGGTTAACAATCCTACATTATACTGATTTAGAATCATATAAAAACAAGGGTATGAAAACTTGAGGAAAGTACTCTAATTTGATGTTAAAGTATTAAAAACCACATTAAGTCGAGTAGCGTCTGTACTGTGAAAGTCGAGTAGCGCCTGATCTGGTGGGAAATTAGCTAACGACAAGCGAGCGACTATAGTCGCTGCTAGTCGCTAGCTCATAAAGTCGCTATAAAGCTAGCTACAGCTAGCTTTATAGCGGTTTTCAAGCGATTTTTTTTTAATTTAATTTTTTCCTAATGTTTTTAACATCTTTAAAAATTCGATTTTTAGTGTTGAGATATTATAATTATGAGAATAATTAAACTTTAAACATTGCGATTTTGTAGCAAAGTGTCGCTATCTACTTATCGTAGCTTTGTAGCTACAAAGTATCTACAAATCTATAGCAGGTTTAATCCTAAAAATCAAAACTTTGTAGACAGCGATTTTATTACGATATGACGCTAGCTACATTAGCCAGTGGGTCTTTAGCTTATTAAGCTAGCTATCCTCGTAGCCTCGCTGTCTTTATCTTTACAAATATCGATAGTTTTTTGCTAACTTAAAAAAGCTACCGATCCTCGCGGCCAAATCGCTATCTTTATCGTTACGATTATTGCTAGCTAATAGCTAGCCGATTTCCCTGCTGGTAATTGCTGTATACACATATATTTTTAAATATTTACTACAATATAATAGAGTATATATTATGCCATTTTATACTGAATAGTTTGTTTAAATTTATGGTGTAAATTTATACATTTAAACAACAAATTAGATGCAATTTCGATATTTTTTTTTACATGTTTTATTTTATCCCCCAATTTTAATGTTTTCGAGCGTACAAAATCAAAATTATTATTATTGTGTTTATGCATAAGGCAAATATTTTGTATAATTAATTAGTACCATACGTATTTACATTTATCACTTATGTAAGTACTTAAGTGTATATATATATACATATATATATATATATATATATATATATATATATATATATATATATATATATATATATATATATATATATATATATATATATATATATATATATATATATATATATATATATATATATATATATGAATATATATATATATATATATATATATATATATATATATATATATATATATGTATATATATATATATATATATATAATTATATATATATATATATATATATATATATATATATATATATATATATATATATATACATATACATATATATATATATATACAAGTGTATTTTTTTTTTTTTTTTTTTTTTTTTTTTTTTCAGTTTACAATTATTAATCGTAATATAACAATATAACAATATATAAACTTGGTATCTGAAAGAAGATCGAAATGATCTTGTCGCCTGAACCATATAAAAGATATAATACGTGTATATATTATAAAATAAAATACAATTGATCAAATAACTAATAACAATGTAGAAGAAACAAAAACTGAAAATAATTTTACAAATTATCCAGAGTAAAAAAAAAGAATTTTACATTTCAAAAATATTTATATATATATTGCCAGTAGAAAGAATATAGTTTTTTAATTTAGTTTTAAAAACGGAAAACGAAATTGACAAATCAAAATTTGGAACAACAATTTTGTTCCATAAATACGGTGCTCTATAGTTTATGCAAAATTGATGGTCGTTCACTTTTACAACGAAACATAAAACATAAAATGTTATAGACATTGAGTTCGTAAACGTTAAGTGCTTTGACGTTTTTAAATAAAATATTTGAATGAGAAAAACGATTTTCGAAACATATTAAACGCATTGCGTGTTTCTGACGATGGTAAAGACTTCGTAACTTACTTTTAGAGGTACTTCCCCAAACATTATTTGCATAATTTATATAGCTATGAATAAACGAGTAGTAGAGTTGAATTAAATTTTGTTTACTTAGATAGTATCTGACCTTATATAGAATTCCAATACTTTTAGCCAATTTAGTAGAAATATAGTCGATATGATACTTCCATGTAATATTTTCATCAATGTAAATGCCTAAAAATCTTGTGACCGACTCCTTTTTTATTTCAATTTTATCAATAAAAAGTTTAGGCAATTTATTTGGTAAAAAACGCTTTTTAGCAAGAGAGTGGAAAAGGATCCACTTTGTTTTGTCAATGTTTAAAGTTAACTTGTTGCACTTAAACCAGTTGGAGATCTGATTGAGTTCATTATTCATATTTGAAAAAAGCTCATAAATGCTACTGTTTGACAGAAATAAATTAGTATCGTCCGCAAAATTTATACTCATAAGGTTAGAAGCTTTATTTAAATTATTTATATAAACTAAAAACAAAAGTGGGCCTAGAATAGAACCCTGTGGAATACCACATTTTATGTCAATTAATTTTACATTTTGAAAATAATCTCCATAGAAAACAAATTGTTTTCTATTTTCCAAGTAACTTTGAGACACCCCTGTATGAGACACCCCTTCTCTAAACAAGTTTTATTTAAGCTAGTCGCTCAAAATATGGGCCTTTGTCGGAAAATGTCAGAGATTAAGAAACTTTTTTTTTTTAATGTGTGTGCCCAGCCAACATTGACAAGCGGATACCGTATGGTTTTTATCTGGGCTTACGGGAACAGGTAAGTGTTTCGGTTTCCAGACGTGTCCCAGTGATTGGGTTTTATCTGGTATTTATCAGGACCAAAAATCTGGAATTATGACGGATTTCCCATAAGGTCTTCAAAAGGTTTAAACTGATAATTAAAAAAATCATTACTAAATTTACTTGATGGTTGCCATTTATAATTCGTATTGTGCGTTACATTTTTTGTATACATTATATTTACATTTTAATTAAAGAGAAGTTGTTTTTTCGGTTTAATTTTTCACTGTAAAACTCAATTATAAAAATGTTGTTTTAGAATTTTATTTATTTACTACCATTATAAAAGAATTTATTTATTTTTTTCTTAATAAATTTAAAAAATTTAACATAATATGTTAAACTTTGTTAAACATATGTCACATATATGATTAACATATGCTCCAGTAACTATTAAACATGTAGTAACTATTCCATTGAGAAACTATTTGCATTTTTAAAGTTTATCAAAATGTTAGAGTTTTGAAATTAAAGCATTTTAATCATTTTTACAGATCTTTTCCATTGACTTTTATTTTATGGAAGCAAAATGACTGATGTTAACTAAGTTTACTCATTGTCAGATATAAATATTAAGTGTTTACAAATAAATGCAAAAATGGCTTTGTTGTTATGCAACTGCATTTTTAAATCATTAATTTTTTTTGACTCTGATTTAAAATAGTACGCTTGTAATATCAACAATAATATCATAATATATATAATAATAACTTATACATATAATATATAAGTATAACTTATATATTATATGTATAAATACTAATAATAAATTAACATATATTTACAATACTGATAAAATATTTATTGATAAATATTTTATCAATATTGTAAATATATTTTAAACTTTTGCATTCAAACTTTAATTATAAAAATTTAACTTAACTTGATATTTTTAACATAAATAATGAAAAGAAGATTATTATCATGACCATATGCTTATTTATTATAACTGAATTATAATAAGTTAAACGCCGTTTTGCTTTTCATAACTTAATTTTAAAATGTTGGGATAAAAATATTAAGTTCCAAGTTAAAGGAACAAAAGTAGATCCCATATGATATGTATCTTATGTATATCTTGTATTTTGCTGCATGTTTAAGTATATTTGTGCTTGGTGCACATTGACTGTTAACAATACTTGCATACTGATATGAGTAAAAGTGACTTCAACAACCAGAATGTATTTTTGATTAATATTAGTAATGACAGGGCAGTAAATATAATTATAATAATAATGATAATAACTTTTATTTATTAGAATTGGTGAGAGACTTATGTATGATAGAATTGCATGAACTTTAGGGAAAATATATTTGTCCCCAATTGGAGTAAATATTACCTTTGATATTTACCACAATTAGAGTAATGTAAGAAAAAAAAATTTTATCTAAAGAATATTGGGTAAAAGTCAATATTTTCTTAAGTATTAAAAAACACAAAAATTTTCTAAAAAATATTTTCTTAGCTATTTAATTATTATAAAAAAACATGTGATAAAAAAAAAAAACATGTCTTATAAAATAAAAAAGTAAGTATTCAAGTATAAAAAAAAACAACACATGTATAATGATAAAGTATATACATCAAAAAAACTATGCTGGCTATAAAGTAGGGGTTGCAGCTGGTGTTTCAGTTTCAGCTTTAAACTTGTCAGCTTCAGATTAAAGCTGAAGCTGATCAAATCAGTTTAATCAGTTTGATAGCTGATAGTAAAAGAAAATAATACTTTATAAATATATTATATAAAAAAAACATGTAGGAAATTATTCATTGAAAATCTAAAATAGTGACACAAATTAAACATGCATATAAAAAATTTTAAATAAAATTTGCCAAAAGTTGTTGTTGTTTATAAATGTTGCTGTCAGAGCCTAGGCCTAGGACTCGCAATTTTGGGGGGACCTAAAATGGGTTTTTAGAGATTTGTTTGAAAAGTGGTACCCAAAAGCCTAACTCTATTATTGTTTATCTAGATAATTTTTGGGAGAGTTCAAAGTTCTTACAAAAGAGTTTTATCAATGAAAATGTTGAGAAATCAATCTTGCTGTTATTATATGTGATGCCCCAGCTAGAGCATTTGTTAAGTGTATTAAGGGACACAATGGTTATAACTGATGTGAGCGTTGTGTTCAGAAAGGAGAGTGGTGCGGCAAAATAATACTCCCACATATTTCATTAATTTTAATGACTGATTCGGATTTTTGTTATCAAAAGCATTTCGAACATCTTATTTGCGTGTTAAATTGAATTGAATGTGTGTTTATTGGTGTGTTTAATTGAATTACATTTTGGCACGGTAACAAAGTTTCCTTTAGGCTTTATGCATCTAGTATCCTTAGGGGTAATGCAAAGACTTGTGCTTAAATGGCCCAAATGTTGTAAATTGTCTCAGATTACAGTCAATACTTTATCAGACCGTTTGTTCCAGATACGTTGCTACATTCCACAAGAACTTTCCAGAAAATCAAGGTATTAGATATAAAAAAATGGAAAGCAACTGAACTTAGACTTTTTCTAACATACACTGGGCCAGATGTTTTAAAGGGGTTGATTGAGCCAAAAATATATTCAAACTTTTCAGATCTTTCAGCTGCAGTTCTAATTTTATTATGTCTTATTTTGTTGAAAAAGTGTGTTATCTTTGCTTGTCAGTAACTAAGTTATTTTGTATAGTCATTTGGTAAACTTTATGGTAAGGATCAACTAATTTACAATGTCCATACTTTAATACATATAGGAGGTGATGCAGTTCTCATAGCAACATAGCGACACTATTTCAGAGTATGAACATAAAATTAATTAAAATTTCTGAATGGTTTAAATTAAATAAGCTTTTTCTTAATATTGAAAAAACAAAATGGTCTCTTTTTTATCCACGCTACAAAAAGTATCTTCTACCAAGTGAATTGCCTGCTCTTTCTATAGATGGCATGCAAATTAAAAGAGTAACGGCTACAAATTTTTTAGGAGTTTTTATTGATGAAAATCTGACATGGAAAAAACACATTGAAAACTTATCATCTAAAATTTCCAAAAGTATAGGAGTACTATTCAAAATAAGAAACATGCTAAATAGACAT
>NC_061160.1:51808108-51818108 GCF_022113875.1 Hydra vulgaris | reverse complement strand
AAATTTTTCACTATTAATATAAGTTTTGTCTAAAGTCTTTGTAGGTCTTCTAAGCCTTTTTGAGCTCGTGTTAATGTATTTCTGTATGAATTTATTATAGAGTTAAAAAATAAAGCCAGAAACTATTCTTCAATTTTAATTAGTAATTTAAAATATGTTTTTGAAATTATAATATAAACAAATAATAATGTTATGAATCAACATAAAAACATGATATAAACAACTCATGTAATGAATCCATATAAAAGCATGGTATAAGCAATAAGCAATTAATGTTATTATGCATCTAATTTGAAGTTATAAAGGTTGAGTAAGCGTAGTAATAAAAATGGCTGCTTTCCCCCCGACTTCAGGCACTACGTGACTGAAAGCACTTTGTAAAACCAGCGTTTAAGTCTCACGCATTGTCAAAAAACTCGTTTATGAACTTTTCTGTACACACGAGCAAAGCATTATAAGTAATGATAAAGATAACCTTCAACTTTTTTTATGACATAATAAATCAATAAGCCCAAAAACTGAAAAGATTGTATTCGAGCTTTCAGGAATAGAGACAGCGGGCTAACATTTAATCAAACTGAGTTGTGCAATTTATTAAATAATAAGTTCTTTTCTGCATACAGAAAGAACTTTCCCGGTGATCCTTCTGTTCTCCAGCCACGCACAAATAAGGTTCTCTTAACCAAACAAACAAAAACCACTGGGTATTGGAGGATTCCATTCATATTCATTTGTTAACTCTTCTTGCTAGTCAACAGCTGCACAACTGGTGCTGTTCATCCCAGCTGGAAGCAAGCCAACGTTGTGCCAATTTTTAAGGAAGGTTGCAGAACAAACTTAACAAACTATTACCTAATATAACTCACTTCTTTTCCCTGCAAGGTAATAGTGCGCTTAACTCGTGACTGTATGCTTTAGTATATGATTGACCGTAACCTACTTGACATCAATCAAAATGAATTTCTTCCTGGAAAATTATGTATGAACAACCTGATTGAGATCTTTTACATCATCTTGGATACGCTTCTATTAACACTCTTCTATTTATTTTCCTTTCCTGATCCTTCAAGATTTTGCTAAAGGTTTTGATAACACAAAACTAGTAGCGTTTTGAAAAAACCTCTGATTATCAAATTCTGCATAAGGACCTTGATCACTTGGTTAAATAGGTCCAAACTTGTTGCATGAGTTTTTACGTAGAAAAGTCTAAATTTTTGTAATTTAGTAAAGCTGTTGTAAACTCTCTTGTCAAATTTTCCTTGACAAGAGAGTTCACAACCGCCTTAAGATTTCTTTTATTGAAGACCTACTCACCTTGCACACAATCTTTACCATAAGTGACTACCTTGGTAATAACTACTGCTTTGGTGAGACTTAAAATGTGACCTTGGCATATCTTCAACGACAAACTTAAGTGGCGGGGCCAAGTTGTAAACGCAGAGGTTTGAGACTTGGTCTTAAAACTCTGCGCAGAGTTTTCCGGAGACAATGCCATCAAATTCAACGTCAAGTAGTAGCTAAATGTGTGTTAAAGGAGTTTTTCTTCTGCATTTGCGTTATACCTGATTTGAGTTTTTTCCGAACTACTTTGTATCTGCCGTATCAGTCAACGCCCTTAAAAACCAACTAGACTAATTTTATCCTAAACTTCTAAAACAAAAAATATAAGAATTGACTATAATAAAAGCGGTGTTTCGTTAGTTACTCAACTTGCAAGTGCTTAATCATTTGTTATAAATTACTTATACTATTATTAATTAAAATATATAATATAAGATATAAACTATTAATGCTATTTAATAGAAAATATTTAATACACGACAATGTATGGGATATGCATAAGTGTAAAAACGTACATCATCAAATTTGCCAATGATCTGTTACCATCTGGTATAAATAGCAAGTGACCACACAACTGGTTAAAAAACTTACAATATATTCTTGTTCTTGTTTTTAAAGATATTTTAAAATCAATGAACAACTGTTTAAAAAGCGCCTAAATGGTCATAAACAAAAAAATTAGACAGGCATTAAATAATATAATCTAGAAACAATGCTCAAAACATATGCTTGTAAATAGAAAAGTTACATTTTATTAACTTTAATGATGTTACCAATGTAATTGTTGATATTTTTAAAAGTTTGAGAATACAAATCAGACATTTTACTCATATTGATTGATCGATTCAACATGGTAAATAAAAATTAAAGCAAAAATTAGTGTGACAAAATAAGTATAAAATTCTCAATTTATGTATATCGTAATAACATAACATTATTGTTTTTTTTTTTTGTTTTTTAGTTTTAAACAACTTTGAATATTTCATGATGTTCCAAGTTTAAGAAATACAACAAATGTTAAAGAAGTTATAAAAACGTCCTTTACAAATATTATTTTGGAAATTCTTCCATTGAAATTTGGATCCTATTTTACCGCGATATCAGATCATAACAATCGTCATAGTTATAAAAAATAGGTATAATATCATAAAAAAAAGATATAAAATTATAGATGTAAAAACAAATGGATATAAAAACATAAAAATAGAATCCATTTTTTATAATCTATTTTTATAATAGTGTTACGGGTTTCAAGTCCTCCTACGAGAGTTTTCTTTGTAAATTTCTTATTTTATTTCTAGGAAGTCATTATTTGTATGCTCGGACAAATAATCTTCTCATTACATTGTCGCTCACATTATTTGTACGCTCGTGCAAATATTGTTTACATAATAAAAACCTAATTTGCACGCAAAAAAAATTTTAAATTCTTTACTAGAGAACTTAATCGCAACTCTTTCTATTATTTCTTGTAGTCTCAACACTACATAACAATAACAATGCAACATAACAATAATTCGCTTTGTTAACCCTTTAATGCATGGGAGCCTTGATATGATATACTTTCCAAATTTTTGGCAGATATCTCAAATTGCTTGTTAAAACCAAAATCTAATGTTGTTTTTTTAATTCTTACATTGCTCCCCTGAAGAAAAATTGCGTTCATTGAATTAGGGATGTTTCCCTAATTTATTTGGGGAAATTAATTTAAAAAGTTCTGAAAAGACAAATTTTTGATTGTTTCCATTTATTTTGCTCTATAAAATGTTCAAAAATATAGATAATATACTTTGCGTTTGGTACATTGATGTTTAGTTTTCTTTTTCCACAAGTCATATTTATAACATTAAGAATATGGACAGATAAAATGCAACTCGGTAACTCGGTAAACCACTTTCTTGATCTGTATTTTGAACGATTAAGTGACAAAAGCATATCTGCTTTGTCAACACTCCCCACGAAGGTGTTGTGAGCTTTGATAGCAACACTGACATCAATTATTTTGTTTTGCCATTTTGTCATACCTCTTGCATGTGTCAATCGGGTTTTGCCAATATATATTGATAAAGTGAGCACACAATTATTTTCATACCAAGTTGTTATTACGATATTTGAAGAAGAATCAACAAACTGTTCAATGTAACCACGATCAGATTTTTCATTACAGATTCATTTGGAAATAAGCATGGTTGAGAGCAATTTGCATTCAATGTAGATATAACCCAAATTTTCATGGTATCTCTCACGTTTATACGTGAGAGATACCAAGAAAATTTGGGTTTTATCTACATTGAATGCAAATTGCTCTCAACCATGCTTATTTCCAAATGAATCTGTAATGAAAAATCTGATCGTGGTTACATTGAACAGTTTGTTGATTCTTCTTCAAATATCGTAATAACAACTTGGTATGAAAATAATTGTGTGCTCACTTTATCAACTGGTTAGTTTTATAACGCTAGCTCTGGTGATGCAAAATAGATGTCAAAAAAGTTGGCATACATTTTGTAAAAGATTATTCTAAAGACGCATTAAAACAAACGCACTCTTGCCACAGCCATTGGGTCACATCCTTAAGTAACACCTTTTGCATCGAGACCACTTTCAATTCAAAATCATAGATATACCAAGAAATTTCTGCTATTGCCCACATTTTTGGTTTCTTAGAAAGCGTTTTAAAAAATGGGCTTCTTTGAAAGGAATGATCTGCTCATCTATTGACATATGAGATTCTCGTTTTGAAGAAACTGTATAATGTAACTGCTATTTGAAGAAACTGTAGCTGGAAATGATTGATTAACTACTGCACCTTTTTATGCATTTAATATAATTAACACTCTCCTTGTTGGGGATATTGTTGTTGTCATTAAAATATATCACTGATATAATCTTACTAAATCGATTAACTGACATTAATGATGCATTAAGTTCATTACGTATTCTTGATTTATAATATATTCTTTGATTGAGTAGTTTTACAATGCCCATGTATGGGCATTGTAAAACTACTTAAACGAAATACACAATAACTTATTTCTTTCACTCGACGGGAACTATGTTGTAAATTTTTCCGTTCATTGTACAAAAGCATTTATTCAAATATAAAGTTAATCAGTTCTGTGTTGAGAAATAAACGGTAAAATTCAATTGGATTAGAAAAGTCTGAGATTTTATTATTTTTGTGGTTAACTATTATTTTCTTGTGTTAAGTTAAAAACTAGTTTTTATCATAAATATTTGAGATAATGATTTTATCAGAATGTAAATAGATAAATAATTCAAATTCAAATTCGAATCGAAGTAAATAATAAATATTGTTTTAAACAGATAATAATAAGTTTTAACGATTTATCAGTCAAGTCTCATTGAAAAAACTTTAATAAAAAAACTTCTTTTTAAATTCAGACAAAAAAAAGTGATGCGCCAAGCAAACGAGCGATTGCAACAGAATATAATGTAACTGAAAGTTAAATTTGATCTCTCTGGAATAATCGAGATCAAATAGAAAAAAAAAGTTTACTAATGACAGAAGAAGCTAGAAAAAAAGTGTTTATCGTTTTTCAGACGTTTTTTTATTGCTTCAAATTTTCCAGACGATAATCACTTAAAAAGTGATTATCGTCTGGAAAATTTGAAGCAATAAAAAATGAGCTATATATTTGGAATAATGCGTTGCGTCGTTCGAAGAATAAAGTGCCTCCATCGTTAGCAATTATGAAAGCAAAAGAAGTATCGCAAAAATTAAATATAAAGGGAGAAGAATTTAGAGCTTCTTGGCAATCGCTTGCAAACATTCGTCGTTGTTGAGGTTTAAAATCGATGCATCTCTTTGAAGAAGGAGCTGAAGTTTGAAGAAGGAGCTGAAGTTTAAAGAAGGAGGTGAAGTTTGGAGAAGGAGCTGAAGTTTGAAGAAGGAGCTGAAGTTTGAAGAAGGAGCTGAAGTTTGAAAAAGGAGGTGAAGTTTAGAGAAAGAGCTAAAGTTTGAAGAAGGAGCTGAAGTTGACAAAGATGATCCTGTTCTTCTTTAGCAATTTGAAGACTCAGTTACTAAAATGTACAGACCCGAAAATGTATATAATATGGACGAAACCGGACTTTTTTTCGCTTGCTGCCTAGATATTCTCTGTTAATGCCTACTGAAAGCTTAGTAACTACAAGAGGTAAAAAAAAATCTAAAGAAAGAGTGACTTTAGTTGTTTGCTCCATTGCAACAGGGTCTTAAAAATTACCCTATTCTATGATTGGAAAAGCTGCACGACCTGCTTGTATAGTCGGTAGAAAATGCCTTATACCGTATTTTTGTCAGAAAAATGCATGGATGGATGCCTCAATATGTTGGAAATGATTCAATAAAGTTTTTTATCCTAAAGTTAAACGCAAAACTGCTTTGCCTATTCTTTTATTATTAGACAATACACCTGGACATTTTGAGGTGTTTGAGCGAAATCTTGTAAAAGTTGTTTTCTTTCCTCCAAATTGCACAAGTTGGAAGCAACCATGTGATATGGGGATTATTGCGGCTCTCAAAAAGCAATATAAATATCTATATCTTTCAGAAATATTGTCATATTACAGCCTCGTTGTAAATACAATAAAATGTCTGAAAGAAAGTAGTCTTTTGTGCAAAAGAGGTGCAGCAGGAGTTGAATACGGGAAGCCCGCACTTCTTCTTGACGCTGCCAAGTATATCGATTTGGCTTGGAAATCAATTCAACCTTCATCTCTCAAAAATCGTTTCGACAAGGCAGAATTATTTCAGATTTCCAGTCCCGTTAACACTGAACTTTGCTCTGAGGAGGCTGACTTTGCATCTTTTGATATGCTCTCGCTGCTGAAAATTTAAGGAATAGGGAATATGATCAGTTCGGAAGATATCAACAATTTTGAATCAATTGACTGTGAAGATTCTCCAACATATATTGAAGCAATCAAGGAAGATGTTGAAGATTGTTTGTCTCTTGAAGAAAGTAATGATAATGCAGTTGCTATGGATAACAATTCTAAAGAAAAAGCTAATAATGATGATATAGACAATGGTACAGGTTTCTTAGGTATTGAATTTATACATTTATCTCTGATCGATATTGGCAAGCAATTAAAATGTCAAAAAGCTAAAGCAATTCGAAAAGACGACAACGATAAATTAATGAATAGCTATGAACAACTATCATCAAACATACGGTCAGTAATTATGAAAATTACACGAGAAAAGCTGCAGAATGCAAACAGCTTACAATTCATGACTTTTTCCGTCATGCATTATATATTTCTTAATAAAGATTTGTTTACATAGTTAATAATTTAGTTTGCAGTGCCTGTTTCAACTTGCGCAATTAAGCGAGAGACAACTGTAAGTGTTTACAACATTATTAATTTTATTATCATAAATAAAAAAATAGGAAAGACAAAGCTAAGAAATTCCTTAATTTCATGTCAATTGCAATGGACAACTTAAAAATAGCCAAAAATAATTTTTTTTGTAATTTTTGGTTTTTAAAGTTTCAAGTGTAAAAATTAACGAGGAATCTGATTCTAAATTTAAAACTTAAAAAAAAAAAAAAATACATAAGTATGTCTATTTCTTGATTATTTGATCATAGTCAAAAATAATCTACTCAGCAACGTCCATAGCAATAATTTTATTTCTTATTTTTCACTTATCTACAACACCTTTTCCTTAAAAGTTAATTTTATTTGATTAATCTGAGTCTGTGAAGTATTAATTTTTTAAACTGCTTCCATGTAAATGAACTTTGGGAGCATGTTAATCAAACTGTCAATTCCAAATACTTCAGCATCAGTACCAAAAACAAGGTTGTTTACTAAGCTGTCAAGCCATACTGTTTCTCAGCTTTTAAATGATGTTGTTACTGTAAATCGAATTTTGGATATGTTTAATTTATCAAAATTTTTCTTCTTTTTATCTTGGTTATCCTCAATGTAAAGAAAGTTCATGTGTAAAGCTAAGTAAACGTTTAAAACATGAATTTGCAAATAAAATGACGGTAAAATATTCAATGTCTGATGGGAGAATTAATTTTGAACATCAAAAAAATGCCATTTATGTCATGAGTTTGATTTACACTACAGAATAGCATACTCAAAGCGTAGATGCGGTTAAGGCTTTGCTGATAATAATTATTTTAATGCACTTATGAATTTTCCATTACCATTTAAATCAAATAACTATAACAAAGTTGTTTTTAAGTTTAAAAAAAGTAAAGTTTGTTGCCACTCAAACTCTGAATGATGCAGCTCTGATTGACGCAAATATTGCATTACGATTTAGAAAAGTTACGAGTTAACATGTGATTCACTTCTTGACAAGTGCTTACATGGAAAAACACAAAATCAAAATGAGTCATTTAATAATATGGTTTGGAAACATTTGCCCATTCAACATTTGTAGGTTTACAACAACTTTCTTTGGATATTTATGATGCTGCATCTAACTTTAATATAGGAGCCAAAGCTTTTATTAATTTGAATGAAAAACTAAATATGGTTCCATGATTGTATACCAATCTTGGATGTAATAAAATCAATATCAAAAATATAAAAATTGTAAAGTAATAAATGTTCTCTGTCATCGTTTAACTAGAGGACAAAAAAAAACACAAAGATGATAAAAAAACAAAATAAAGGAAAAACGTATAAAGTAAGATTATTTTGAAGTTAATTTTAAAGATGTTGGTTTCATTTTATTTAGTTTTTTATTTTGGATATACTGTATTCTTATTTTTAGTTATACAATGTTTTTTTGACAAAAAATGTTTTTCATGCAATATAGTTTATTTAAATAAAATTATAGATAATGTACATATAGTATCATTTTACACTGGTCAACAAAAAAATACTTTTTGAATGCACCATGAATCTAAATAGCTTTTTCTAAACCGGTTTTTTGCGCTGATTTCAAATCTGCTTTCAGTTTTCTTCCAGCACGTCTAGTTCTTAAGATATTTGGAATTTTAATTTTCGGACATTCTGTACTTTAAAGTACAGAATGTCCGAAAATAAAAATTTCAAACGTATAGGGATATTTATCTATTATTTATTTAGGGATATGTATAGGGATAATTATCCCTATACATAAACATTGATAAACATTCGATATTTCAAGCACCACTTATGTTTCTATACAAATAAGTCAAAGTCTCTGTGACTAGGTTTATTCGTAAAATTTATACACATTTAATAGTTTAAAGACTATTGACTAAAGCATATAAATCACTTAAAATCTGTGAATATGAATTCCTTTTGTAGACTTTTTCTGGTTCATCACGATAAAGCATCCAACAGTAGTCAGCTAACATGCTATCATTCCAGAATACTTGGTAACGCTTTTCCATCACTTGAATATCTTGGTGGAATTGTTCACCTTGTTCATCACTCATTGCGCCCAAATTTTCAGGAAAAAATCCCAAATGCGAATGCAGAAAATGCATTTTCAATGACATACGACAGCCCACTTTATGGAACAAATTGAGTAGATTTTGAATACAATTTTCATATTCACACAATTTGTTATTCCCCAAGAAGTTCTTACAAACCCATACAAACGCTTTCCACGCTTCTTTTTTGTCTGAAGTAAGTGACTCTTCAAATCCATGGTCCTTCAAAACCTCTCGAATTTGGGGTCCGACAAAAACGCCTTCTTTGAGTTTCGCTGCACTAATTTTGGGAAATTTTTCAACCAAGTATTGAAAACCCGCTGATTCAGTTTTACCTAATGCTTTTACAAAGTTTTTCATTAAACCAAGCTTGATGTGAAGCGGTGGCAAAAATATTTTGTCTGGATCAACCAGCGAAATATGGTGAACGCTGCTTACACCGGGTTCGTATTTAGTTCTCAACATCCAATCACGTTTTACGTAATGTTCGTTCAC
This sequence comes from Hydra vulgaris, assembly GCF_022113875.1. Taxonomy (NCBI): domain Eukaryota; kingdom Metazoa; phylum Cnidaria; class Hydrozoa; order Anthoathecata; family Hydridae; genus Hydra; species Hydra vulgaris. Next base: position 51,808,878 of record NC_061160.1, on the reverse strand, counting down.
AGCACAACTATCCTATAAACAAAGAAAGCAGCAGAAATTGGTAAACCCTGTTTGCATACCCATTAACATACCAATCACTTTCAAATCACCACAAATGTTCCATTGAGGAGTTTTGTAATCAATAGCGCCTAGTAATATATTCATATTTTCGTGGGTTTCATTCAAGTGTACGGAATGAGCGATTGGGATACATGGCTTCTGATTGCCAATATGCAACAACATGGCCTTCAAACTCCTCTTGGATGAATCAATGAAGAGGCGCCAATCACAAGGCGAATGCACTTGGGAAATTTTTTCGAAAAGATTATTGACATTATTGCAGTAGCACAAGGGTCCATCAATGGTGAAAAACCTAGATAAATCTTTGTTGTGCTTTCGAAAGTGGGATACTTTGACACCAATTACTAAAAAATTCTTTTCTTTCAGTCTTAAAGCCAAAAGTTCAACTTTTTCCTTGGAAAAGGACAAGTCTCTAACCAAATCATTCAGTTCACCTTGTGTGAAAACTTTGGGCTCTTTGCCATCAATATCTGGATCAAAATCAACATCAACCGCATCTTGACGTTCAACATCAACAACACATTCGTCTTCAATAGAGTTTGATCCAACAGCTGGTGGTACTGGAATGAGCAGAGTGCTGTCATGAGGAACAGACCTCATGGCCGAATCCAAATTCGGGTACACAATTTGGTGCTTATTTTTTGACAAAAATCCAGCAGTATCAACAGCGCAAAATTAGCAGTCATTGTAATAATCTTTTGGTTCCATCC
>NC_061160.1:51650608-51803108 GCF_022113875.1 Hydra vulgaris | reverse complement strand
ACACTAGGTATGTGTATCAGATTTGGGGTAAAAAAAAATGTTTCTTAAACCAACTAGGTTTTCTTCAAAACAAGCCCTTAAAATTATTTACTTTCAAAGTTACATATTTGACAATGTGGATTACAAATTACAATTTGGATAACAACTAGAATAATAACATTGATAAAAGCAATATTATACTGTTAATATTCTTATTAAAAAATACTCTCTCTTATATATTTTTTTATTACTTTTTTTATTTCTCTACTAAGATTCTCTACATTTATCTGTAGGTTTTTTATGTGTATTAAGGTAGGTCGTACTTTTAATATTTTGGATATGGGAGCGTGCGCAATATTTTTTCTATGTATTAGGATATTAGAAAAGACATGAATAATTTTTTTTTTTTTTAAAGTTTATCTATTCTGGGCATTTAAAAAATGTCAGTTTTACGAAAAACTCTAAAATGAGGTGAATTATAAAACATAGTCATCAAAGTTTTTGGGCTTTGGGCTTATATCCCCCTTTCCATTATTATTAAAAACCATAAAAATTGGTCAATAACAGGAAATGCTGTATGATTTTTTATTTGTTACAAAGTTCCAATAGCTTGTTTGTCGGATAATTACTAAGATAGTAGTTTCCTGACGCTTTTCGTTTTAAACGTGTTCTATTTATTATGATCACTTTAGCATCCTAAATATTGTAATAAAAATGATGTAATTAAAAAATTTATAACATATATATAAAGGTAGTCTTTTTACATACTAAAAAAAGCTACCAATATTTCTAAACAAACATAATATCAATTTCATTGCAATAAATGGCTAAATCTACTTGAGTTCAAACAATATTAAAATGCCCTAAATTGCACGAGCTATTGGGTAATGGACTCAAACTTTGTTTATCAGAGCTGCCTTCGCTGAGAGATTGTTTACGATATGGAATTTTGTTGCGTGATAGATCAGTTACACATTTTGATACAAGATGTATGTGTATACAAATATTTATTAAAATAAAAAGTATTTGGATGTCAGCAAATTCTACAATCCTGTTGGTCTCATAAAAATATGCAGTCGATTAACTTGTCCTTGAATAGAACATTGCAAAAGACTTTCGAAAATTGAGAACTACAAAAAAAAAAATATATGTATACAGACAAACTTGATAAGTTATTTGACTTGACAAAATGTAAGTGTAAAATCTTATACTGTAATGAAAATGGATGCAATGGTTGTCTTTTTAAAGCTCATGTAAATTGCATATGTCCAAAAGTAGCAGTTACCTTTGCAAGAACTATTTTTCCTACAAGCTCTAAGAAATAAAATTGGTAACAAAAGTTCTTTACAAATAGGATTAGTTAATATATCAGAGACACATGGTTATCAAGATATTTCGGTAGAAAAGAATCAGACTTTAAAATACCTGGAGCAAATAGTGAGGATATAGGTAAATGCTAAAATATTTAAAATATTTTTGTCAATTTTTGACTGTGAATTAAAAAATTGAGCATAAATTATTTTCATTAAAATTATTTAACATAATTTATTTTCTCCTTATGCAGTAGAATTTCAAATAACAGACGATTTGGACATTGGCAACAAAAAAAGTAAATAATACAGAAAAAGCTGACTTCAGTTTGAAAAAAAATTACATAGATATTACCAGGGTTTCCAAGCAGCTATTAAGTATGGGGTATCTAACAGAGCTGCAACAGCCATAGCTACTGCTACTTGAGCTTCTGTAAAAAAATTTTTTAAAGATAAATGCTAATATTTTCGTTGATCACAACAAAATAAAACGAAGTAAGACTAAGATAATGAAAGAAATCTGAGGTAGAGCTGAAACAGTAACAATGAATGATAATATTCAATGTTTATTTTTTGATGGGCGAAAAAATTTAACTAAGTACATGAGAGAAAAAGAAGATAGAAAATTACATCCATCAGAAAAAAAAGAACCTTATTCAGTTTGTTCTGAACCTGGAGGAAAATACCAATTTCATTTCACTAACAATTCTGAAGAAAGAGTAGAGGCTGCAGCTGAGCAAATAGCTGATAATCTTTACAAATGGATTGCGAATCATGATGTTGGAGACTATTTAGTTGCCATTGGTGCAGACTCAACAAATTTAAACACTGGTTGTAAAGGAGGTGCTATCCACTACCTTAAACATAAATTGGATAATAAACTAATGTGGATAATTTGAGCTCTTCATACAAATGAACTACCTCTCCAACATCTTATGATTCAGCTTGATGGAAAAACTGCATCTAAAAATAATTTATCTGGTTCTATTGGAAAACTTAAAGGTAAGGCAACTAGCTTCAAAGTCAAAGATACCATAATAAAAATTGAATTTCCTAATACAATAATAGAACTTGACTCTCAAGTTGTAAAATCGCTACCAGATGATCAAAAGTATCTTTATTAAATTACCCATGCAATTAACGCTGGGATTTTTCCAGAAAATCTTAAAGGTAAAGAAATTGAGCCACATTCGCATGCAAGATGGTTGAATTTTGCAAATAGAATATGTTTACTTTGGTGCTCTGAAATCGTACTTTCAGTTAAAGAAACATAATCTTCAATTTATGGTGGAGTTTATTGTTGGAGTTTATGCGCCACTTTGGTTTGAAATCAAAGTAAAGTGGAAACTACAAAACTACAACAACAAAACGTACACTCACCTTAGACTCCTGTATTTTGTTAGATGCAGTGTTTTTCCTAATGCACTTCCAAAATGTCATGCCTGGTTTTCTCAAAGTACTGTTGCAGGAAGTAACTCCTTTTAACTACTCCAGGTCAGGTCAGGATAATCGAGATCAATCTTGCTACTGGTATCACGTAAACCAGTACCACCTGCCACAAGCCCTGCTGCCTTGCAGAGTGTGCTCTTCTTATGCAAAGGCTAGGAAAAATAAACTCCGACTAAAAATTCCCCTGCCTTGGGGCTCTTGGTTGAGTAAAGGCTAGAGATGGTGTCTCGATAAAAACACTCATCTTGGGCAGATGTTAACTGCATCCAGCTAAACATCCCCTGCCTTGGGGCTCTTGGTTGAGTAAAGGCTAGAGATGGTGTCTTGATAAAAATACTCATCTTGGGCAGATGTTAACTGCATCCAGCTACTGTCTTGTAGAAGGCCTCCTAGGCAAAGACTTTAGGGGTAAGCAGAAAAATTTGCTAACCAGCCTCGAACCCCTTCTTCATCTATTAGGCTGGCGTAGATGTAACCTGTGTTACATTGTTTCCTGCCTAGGATGATAAATGCTGGATCTCCTTGACTCTACTCATAGAATTTTGCTTATGCCTCCTTGATAATGGCTATGCAACTCTTCCTGTTATCTCCATATGAGGGTACAGCTCTAAAACTCAGTTTAATGGTTCTGAGGCCGGCTGGTAGTAAGGCTTCCCGAACTCTGTGGTAGCTTTCAGAGAGGTTGATTCCATCAACAGCTGCAAAATATCAGAGTATTAACAGTGCCATGTTGCGCATGGATGGTGTCCCTGTTAATGCTTTTGGTGTGCATTGTCAAGGCCACATAAGGAGCCCTATGTCACGGCTTAGGGTTAATTAACAGGACTGAGACAACTGCATAGCTCATTGATTAGGAGGCTGTGCTCTATCTATGAATGAGTCAAGTTCTCATTAAACCCAAATCATGACCAAAGTAACCAAAAATTTAAAACCTAAAAAACCATTCCCACCACCTAAATATTTTAATATATCTCTTACAAATATTCGCGGTCTACGAAGCAACTTTCCATCAGTTGAGTCTTACCTCCTGCAAAATTCACCAGACTTGCTTGCACTCAGTGAAACAAATTTAAGTTCTGCAATTCCTTCTTCAGATGTCAGTGTTGATGGCTACTATCCTTTGATTCGTAAAGACTCAAATAGTCACATGCTAGGTTTAGAGGTATACATACGCATTAATTCCCCTATTTGTCGTGAAATCAGGTTCGAATCCTTTGACCATTCTTTTATGTGCTTTCGCCTAGCACCTCTTCACTCTATCACCTTTCTCTTTGTTGTTTATCGTTCTCCTTCTTCCCATGATTGCACTCTTTTAGATATTATCTCTGATCAAATTGACCATGCCCTCTCTCTTTACCCCTCTGCCAATATTGTTGTTGTTGGTGATTTTAATGCCCATCACACTGAATGGCTTGGCTCTAACACCACTGATCCTGCTGGCACTAAAGCATTTAACTTCTGTGTTTCTCAATCTCTTACTCAGATAGTTAACTTTGTGACTCGTTTTCCTGACAGCCCTAATCATTTACCTTCACTCCTTGACTTATGTCTTGTCTCTGACCCTAGCTTATGTTCAGTTTCTCCCTTTTCTCCCTTAGGTGGTTCTGACCATGCAATGATCTCTATAAATCTTTCTTCTCGTACTTCTTTTTTGGGCTCACCTTATCATCGCACCACCTACTACTACCCTAAAGCTGACTGGGATTTCTTTCGTGATTTTCTTCATGATGGTCCTTGGGCTGATGTTTTTTCTCTCTCAGCTGACAAATGCGCCTCCTATGTAACCTCCTGGATTCAGGCTGGAATGGAAGCTTTTATTCCTTCTTGTCGGTTTCAAGTCAAGCCTCATTCTACTCCATGGTTTTCTCCTTCTTGTGCGGCTGCTATATCCAATCGTAATCATTTTTTTCATCTTTTTCAAAAGAACAACTATCTTGAGAACAAACGGCTATTTATTATTGCAAGAAATCAATGTAAAAAGGTGCTTTCTGATGCTAAACTCCATTATTCGCAGTTCACTAAATCTCGCATCTTATCGCAGAAGTTAGGCTCTAAAGACTTTTGGAAAACCTTCAACAGCATTGTTAACAAGGGTAGATCTAACATTCCATCTCTCATTCATGGGACTGATCTTGTTACCTCTCCCAGGGATAAGGCATAACTGTTTGCAAAGAACTTTTCTTCTAATTCCACTCTTGAATCTTATAGACATTCTCTTCCTTCCATTCCAGTCAAACAGGTTGACCCATTGTTAGACATTCAAATCACTCCAGCTTCTGTTGCTAAAGTCATATCTCAATTAAACTCGTCTACAGCTTGTGGTCCAGATAACATTCCTGTCACAGTCTTGCAGAATTGTTCTCCAGAACTTTCTTCAATTCTCTCTAAACTATTTAACAAGTGTTTGACTGAGTCTTGTTTTCCTGCTTGTTGGAAAATGGCATCTGTGGTTCCAATATTCAAACTCTGGAGAAAATTCTGACCCCTCCAATTATCGTCCGATCAGTCTTCTTTCTGTTATTAGCAAGGTCTTTGAGTCTTTGATCAACAAATTCCTCACATCTCATCTTGAGTCAAATAAACTGCTGTCAGACAATCAATACGGTTTTCGATCCTCTCGCTCTACGGCCGACTTGCTAACTGCTGTAACTGAAAGATTTTATCGTGCATTAGATGGAGGCGGTGAAGCTAGGGCTATTGCTCTCGACATATCTAAAGCTTTCGACAAAGTTTGGCATGCTGGTCTTCTCCATAAGCTTGCTTTATATGGTGTTTCTGGGAAAGTTTTTGAGATTATCAAATCATTTCTTTCTAACCGGTTTATTAAAGTCATCCTTGAAGGCCAACACTCTTCTTTATTTCCAGTAGCTTCTGGGGTTCCCCAAGGTTCCATCTTGGGCCCTGTTTTGTTTCTTATCTACATAAACGATCTTCCTGACAACCTTTCATCTAAAGTAGCTCTTTTTGCTGATGACTCAACTTTATACTCCTGTCTTGACAAAAAGTCTTCTCTTTTCGATCGCCTAGAACAAGCAGCTGATCTTGAATCTGATCTCACTTCAGTAATAGATTGGGGTTCACAGTGGCTTGTGAATTTCAACTCTAAAAAAACCCAATTGCTTACTGCAAACAACTACCGTAATATGGTCAACATTCCTATATTAATGAATGGCAATCCTCTTACTGAATCCTCCCCTTTACGTCTTCTCGGATTATCGCTCACTACTGACCTTTCATGGAAACCATATATACAATCAATTGCTAAATTAGCTTCTGCTAAGGTTGCTTCTCTTTATTGTGCTCGCCATTTCCTTACTTCTGATTCCATTCTCTACCTCTACAAATCTCTTATTCGTCCCTGTATGGAATACTGTTGTCATATTTGGGCTGGTTCTTCTAACGATTCACTTTCTCTTCTTGACAAGGTCCAAAAACGCATTGTAAATGTTGTTGGACCTGGACTATCTGCTAAGCTTGAACCTCTTTCCCATCGTCGTAAAGTTGCATCTCTTTCTCTTTTCTACAGATACTATCATGGTCATTGCTCAAAAGAGTTATCATCTCTAGTTCCATCAACTAAAATTCATTCTCGTTTTACTCGTCATTCAGCTAAGTCTCATTCGTTTACTGTATCTGTCCCTGCATGCTCTAAAAACTTTTATTCATCTAGTTTTTTTCCCCGCACTTCAATCCTTTGGAACTCTCTCCCATCTTCATGTTTTCCTGAATCATACAACCTTCAACTTTTCAAGTCTTCTGTCAACCGTTTCCTTGCTCTATAACTCTGTTCTTTTTTTTTTCCTAGTAACTCCCAACTTAATAGTGGTTGCTTGCAGCCTTGTTGGGAGTGAATGCAAATAAAAAAAAAAAAAAAAAATTTATTATCTATAGAGCAAATAAATTTTTTTCCTCTTCTAATATCCTAAAGCAAACGCAGTATACTTATTTCTGAATTTTTGTATGACTTTATGAAGAGTAGCACCCAAAATTATGTTTTATTTTAATGTCTATATTATGCCTAGTTGTTTTTTGATGATTGCATCACCATAGGCTTATGAAAAAAGAGCAGAAAAGTGCTAATTTGCTGCGTTTTCAGTAAAAATGTAATTTTTTAAACGTCCTGCGCCCTTACAAAACAAATTTTTTCAGAAAAAAAAAATATTCACGTCTTTTCTAGTATCTAATACATATGCGTGCAATCCCATTTCTAACACTAATGTGTTTGTATAGCATTAAGAAAAGTTGCACCAAATATTATGTTTTATATTTATGTCTATATTATATCTGATTGATAATTGCCTAACTTTTGACTAATATGAAAAAGGCCAAAAAATGCCAATATGAAAAAAAAGAAAGAAAAAAAAATTTATTCACATCTCTTCTAATATGCTAATACATAAAAATAATATTGCGCGCGCTCCCATATCCAAAATTTTAAAAGTACAACCCACCCTAATGTGTATATGCATAGGCATGTGTGAGCATATATATCTATATGTGTATATATGTGTGTATAATTAGTATATGTATGTATATGTGTGTATATGTGTGTATAGTTGTCTGTTTGTGTATATGTATATAGATGTGTGTATGTGTGTATGTTTGTGTATATGTATATATATATATATATATATATATATATATATATATATATATATATGTATGTGTATATATATTTATGTATGTATGTATATATATATACATATATATATATATATATATATATATATATATATATATATATATATATATATATATATATATATATATATATATATATATATATATATATATATATATGTGTCTATATAGATATAGAATGTGTATATATATATTTAAATATTCCATTGTTATTATTATCATTGTTAATATCATTATTATTATTATTATTATTATTATTATTATTATTATTATTATTATTAATGCCTCTAATTTTATTAATATCATTATTTTTATTAATACCATTACTTTTATTATTATAGTTATTGTTAATGTAATTATTATTGTTAATGTTATGGTTTTTAGATTTGCTGTTATTTATTATTAACATCATTATAATTAGGTGTTTACGCATCATTAATATTTATACTATTAGTAAACATCTGTGAATTCTAAGATCATGTCATTCAGAATATATTGATTGATTCATTGGTTGATTGATAAGCTTAAGTCTCTGTTGTATTTTCTCAAGGTTGCATCTCTTTCTTTTTTTACAAATATTGTGGCATCTTTTTACTTTACTAATTCTTTATTTTTGTTTCTTTTTATTTCTATTTTATTTCCAGTGTTCTGTGTCTGTGAATAAAATTTTGTTCTAGCATTTAATTATTTTCTGACTCGGTGTACACTTTAACTTTTAAATAATTTCATTATTCAGATACATCATCTTGTGCTTTTTTCTCAGAACAACAAATTTACACTACTTTATCCAATGTTCACATCATTTCAGAAAGTAATTTTTCTTGTACTTGGTCACATTTTATCTTAGACACATTTTTCTCTCCTTAATAAACAGCCAAGGCAATATGTTGTGTTACAAAAATTGCAGTTTTTATTTGATAATTTTATTTTTATCAAGAAGTCATTTAAGTATTTATCATCTTCTTGCAAAAGTTTGAAATAGTTGCATCCAAAGTTTCATTAATAAAAACACTTGGCAAACAAGTTTTTTCTAATATAAAAGAAAGGTCTGTTTTTTTTATTTTTTGTTATGTTCAATGATTCATAAATGTTTCAAGTTTCTAAAGAAAAATGTAATCATGCCATTTCTCAATCCAAGAGCAAAATTATGAAACACATGAAATTTTGATTTTTCTTTTTTTTTTTGAGAATTGACATTCTCATTAATCATGGATTTTTAAAAAATGATAAAATTAAAACATTTAAAAGTTTTAATCTTGCTGTTATATATCATTGTTATTAGGTTTATTTTAGGTGGTCATGGGATGTCTCAATCCTTTTTAAATTAGATGGGACATGTTGTATGTCTAAATATAAGTAATTATGATCAGGGAGTTCAAATTTGGGCATATTCGGTCTTGAGAAGTGGTCATGACTGCTCAAATGGTCATTTTAGGGGTGGTCAAGGGTGGTCCTAGGATATCCCAATGTTCTTTCAATTAGATGGAACAGATGTATGTCTAGGTATAGGTATTTGTGGTTGGGGAATTTAAATGTGTGTTATGATCAAACAGGTAGGTGTGGTTATGGGTTTTCAATTTTCTTTATTTTTATGAACTTTATGTACTTAATTTCTTTGATGTTGTTAATATAAATCTTTTAATAAAATTGAACTTTGATAACATAATTAACATAATTATATATATATATATATATATATATATATATATATATATATATATATATATATATATATATATATATATATATATATATATATATATATATATATATATATATATATATATATATATATATATAATCTAGATGATGATAAACATCATACATTAGTACATCAAGAGCTTCTTGGCCTTCTCAGGTTGATTGAAGTCTTTGACTTTTCCCTGACTCTTCATTCTAAAAACCATAGTACTGAAGCTACAAAGTATTTTTATCATAAGATCATAATTTGTTTGGGGCCTGGAGAATTTTAAGTCATAGAATGTTCCATAACTTTCCACAACAACATTAAAAGTGCTATTTAAAATAAGTTTTAACAGGATTTAAATTATTAAAAATCTAAAATTGTTCTTTATGTGACTTATTCAGTTTTTTAAAGCAAAATGTATAGTTGGATATCATTTATAATAAAAGCCTAGCAGCTACTGCGCTCAGCTGAGCTCAGAAAATTTGGTTTTATATATATATGAGAGTGTAATTTAAATTTGATTACATGTGCGGCCAAGTGTTTTTCTGCTTGTGTAAAAGTAAGTGTTAAAAAAAAGGTTGAACAAGGGGTTTTATTGAAAAACAGCATGAAAAAAGAATTTTCATATATCTTTTTCTTATTTCAATATATGATGTCGATGGACTATGTCGTTAACAAATAAAAATGTTGTAAAATTATCTTACTGGCTTCATATTTCTTTTTTTATATGATTTTTTCATTTTCACCAATATTTGAAAGATAAAATATTCCTTCTTTTGTGGTAAAATTAATATACTGAGCTTAAAAATCATAATAGGGAAAAAATTATATCAGTTTTAGAGTGCTGGGGTCTCTAGATTACTTTTATAAAAAGAAATTACTTCAATATAAAAATTGGTTTTGAGAGATTTGGCTCACCTCTGGTCCACTATGTACTGGTATGATCTGAGATAACATTCTCATTGCTTTTGAGGCTAAAGTACTTAGTATAAGTTGAAAGATTAATGTTTATGATTCCTTTAAATCCTTTTCAAGTATTCTTTACAATACTGAGGTTGTTACTAAAAAGGATGTGTAGTACCATTTTTTAGTATGTTTCCTAAAAAACTAAAAAAATTTAATTTGATTTGTATATATTAGTACTCTTTGTTTTGATTGGTGACTGAAAGTTATTTTCAAATTTTTAAGGCCGATTTTCACTTAATTTTTTTTTTTTTATTTTAAGATATAATTTTTTTGTTGATAACAAGTAAAAATTAATATACGGGAGGTCTTAGCTTAGGGTGGGTGGGAAAAATATCCAAAAATAAATAAAGGGGGGGGGGACGTTTATTAGGAACTCGAGAGTATAATAACTGTTTTTATTGGATTCCATTTTACTCTATTCATTATATAAAGTTAAATAATTTTTTATAAGAATTAAATTGTAAAAAAAATTGCATTGAAAGCACGCTTGATGTTTTCATTTACTTGCATTAATATTATTTTTAGAAAGTTTTAATCCAAACGATAAAAACGAAGTTGAAGATAATATTGAAATTAAAATTTGTAAAGGAATGGAAAGAATACAAAAACTTGATAAATTATTGTCAGAAAAAGTTGCTTATGAAAAAGAAGTAAAGCGCGACCGAAAGTGTTTTGAAAAAGAGATGCAACATAAAATTAAACTCCTAGAAGAAAAAAAAAATTCTGTTTCAAACGAGTTCATTAAAACTTGTCATGAAAGTAATTCAGTTGGATCGCAATTCAGCAATACTAATGAAACGCCGATTTTTTCAACACAAATCGGAGAAAAGCATTATGAATTATCAGATCAAGTTTTTCATAAAACAGTTGAACAGATTAAGAATGATGAATTTAATACAGAACCAAATAAATTTTGTAAAAATTTTGTTAAAAGAAATATGCAATTAGCGAGTCGAGCAAAATACGATATTGCGTTAACTGAAGAGGAGGAAAAGCGCTTGTTTGAGATTCTTAATGATGAACATGATATTTTATTAGATGAAAATCCATTCTCAATATTAACACAATCTTGTATTAGCCATGAAGAACATAGTGAAAATGACAGGAAAAAAATCGAGAACATAGACGAGAAATTAAAAGATTTTTTATCCAATGAAGAATATGTTTTATTAAATGAGGAGCTACCTTTCTTCCATTTTCTTCCAAATGATGTTGGTGGATGTGGTGAACAAGTTCTTCAAGAAAAACATGATGAGAGAACTTTAAAAAACAAAATCAAAGAAATCGATGATAAGCTTTTAGATTTGAAAAATGATGACAAACCTTTAATAGACCCTGATCTTTTAAGGAGATTGTTGGATAATAATTTACGATTGACTTCTGCATGCACAACTATTTGTGAAAGTGTTTGTTCTGCTGACAATTTTGAACTTGAAAAGTTATGAACAATGTTACAAACTCAAAATAACTAAAATAAAGTTTGGGATCTATTAGTTATTTATTTATCAGTATAAAATCTTTAAGGATAAATAAATTTATGTTGTTTTTTAGGTAAGCATATATTAAGATAATTGTATATGTATATATACATACATACACACGCACACACACACACACACACACACACACACACACACACACACACACACACACACACATATATATATCGAATATAGCATTAACTAAGTGTTGAAATTGGATTTAAACGACCTTTGAACTAGTTGTAAATATATTTGTAAAGATATTTTTTAATTTCTATAAAAATTCATCTAATAAGTTTCTGAAGTAGATTTGTTGGACCTGTTTTCAATTTAGTAACATTTAAATAGTAGAGCGTAGTAGTTTTTTTATTTATTTTGTTGTGATAATACAGTTACGTAAAAATTATTGCTTAATTAAAGCCTAAAAGAAAACATTTACAACTTTTTGCGTTTAAGTTGGCCATTTTTCACTTTAGTTTGGCATTTTTTTATTTAATTTGACACTTTTCACCTTAATTTGGAATTTTCTATATTAATTTGTCATTTTCATTTTAGTTTGGCCAATTTTCGTTTTAATTTGGAACACAAAACTTACACCTCAAAAAACAAGTTCGTGCAAAATTAAAATGAAAATTGCCAAATTAAAATAAAATTTGTCTAATAAAATGAAAAAATGCCAAATTAAAGTTAAAAATGCCTAATTAAAGTGAATATTGCACAATTAAAATTAAAAATGCCAAATTGAAGTTAAAATTGGCCAACCTAAAAGCAAAGAGGTGTAGTTGCTACATTTTATTTTATAGACGTTTTTTAATTTTTTTACTAAGTTTTAGTTTCATGTATCGGTTATTAAAATTTAGGTTCGAATGTGTACTGTATCGTTTTGGTAATGTCACATTGTTTGCTTGTCTATGCCAATCCGACAAGAAGTAGTGTTATTAAACTGTTCTATTGTTTCTGAGCAATGTTTGTCGGAATTTTAATCTAAAAATGAGTTGCACAAATTGTAGACGCAAATGGTATTGCTACGATAGACTCCAAGTTATTCAAACCTCTACAGGGAATGAGGTTTTACTTTGAATAACTGAAAATTCACTTTAAAGTTTCCTATTTTAAATTATTTTCAATTTTTCACATAACCTAATATCATATATTAACATATTTTTCAGAACTTAATATAAGTACATAAGTTTGGAATAAGATGTTGCGCAAGTCCTTAATATATATATATATATATATATATATATATATATATATATATATATATATATATATATATATATATATATATATATATATATATATATATATATATATTGATTTTGGTTTGATTTTGGTGCGACTGTTTTTAAAAAAAGACAATCTCTAGTAGTTTTTTCGGCTTTTTGAAAGGCACATTGCTTGAGTTGTCGTCTGTCTTCTTTTTTTCCTCATCACAACTGTTGACTAAAATTGAATTCAGAGTTTCTTGATTTGTTAAGATAAATTTCCAACTGTCCTTTTATCAACTATTATAGCTGGGTTTTTTTTTAATTTTATGCATTAATGAATATGACGCATTTTTCGTACATTCATTCTATTCATAGTCGTCTATGTTTTGTTATGTTTGAAATAAATTACAATATTATCTTCATTTTTGCCTTAACATTGTGCATTTCAACTATACGTTTCTTTTCTCTTAAAAATGGTGTTTGAGTTGCTGAGCGAATCTTTTACAAAGAGCTGGTTGAATCACATGCAGAGGCGATTTTACGGGAGGTGGGGGTGTTACCTGAGCTGTAGTTTCGCTGTTTGAAACTCTGTTCGTGATTTGATTAAATATTTTATTTTACTTTTTATTGCTTATAATATCTAAAAAAAATTAATAATAAAAAATAGATTTAAAAACAAACAATTTTAAATTTGACCAAATTTATATTCTTCTGCCGTCAATGCAGAACATTTGATTCTACTCATAATTTTTGTATTATACATACAATTTTTCCAAAAATTTCTTTATAATCAACAAAATTAAATAGTAACTTGTTTCATTCTATATCAACATTTTTTTTGAAAAAAAAAAGTAAAAATTTGAAAAGTACCATTTACAAAAGTGAAACCTTTTGTTTATTTTCGCCGTTTAATAACTTTACCAATTTAAAAGTTTATAAATAAAAACACTGGCGGGGCAAGTAAAAGACATTATTTTGTTTTATCACCGAGCCCCAATCGAACGTTTTTACAACGTATAAATATTTATACTTAACAAATTATTTATTGAAAATTATAAATGTAAAAATAAATAACAATTAATTTAAGAAATACTTCAAGAACAATACTCATATTAAGAGGAATAATCAAGTAAAAAAGAAAAATCGAAAAAAAAGTTCAAAGAAAAACAAAAAAAATAAAAATAAATTAAAAAGGACGTATTTACAAGAGTCACACTTTATACGTATATTATACAAAGTATTTATTGAAAAATATGAAAATAAAATATTTAAATGAAGAACGAAAAATTAAAAATAAAAATATATGTATTTTAAAACTAATTTGTATAAAAGTAAAATAAATAACAATTCATTGATAGTTAAAAAAAAATATATATATATTCAAGAACTCAGATAAGATTTCAGTAATAACTTTTGAAATTAGAGGAAACACCATAACTGAATTAATGAAAAAAAAACAAGTTGATAAATTCTGAGACATATTTTATATAATTGAATTTTAGTTTAAAAGAAGCATTTAAAATCGGATATGTTAAAATCCAAGTAATAAAACCGATTCATTTTTAAACTGTTTTATACTAACTTTTTTCGTATTTGCAACAATAAAAAACTTTTTCCACAAAAAAGGTCCACGATTGATTCAGTATTTATCAGACTTCGTGGACCTTATTTTTCCACAAATAAGGTCCACGAAATTGATTCATTATTTATCAGAAATGACGTTCTAGCGTCGGCTAAACAACTGGCATCGGGTACTTTTAAAGATATATTTATACGCCCCGACCGCACAGCAGCAGAGCAAAGCGAATTTATTAAATTAAACTTAGAAAGAAAAGCAGCTAATTCTGACCTTGACAAGCTTGGAAAACTTGACAAACCCTTTAGATTTGTCATCCGCAGCGATAAATTGCGATGCATTGATTTCTCGTAGGAAGTTGAAATCAATGGACGTAAAAAGCATCCTTTCATCAAATGGAAAGATGCACAAGCAGCCAGAATTGCTAAAACACAATGAATCAAATCGTTTAACTGCGAATACTTATTTAAATGCATTAAATACAAAAATAAAATCTGCTAAATCTAACCCTAAAAATAAACTTTTAAAATGTTTTTACACTAACGCAACTTCTCTTAATCCGACTAAAATGAACGAGTTATCTGCACTCTGTGATATAAACATGCCTGATTTAATCTTTATTTCTGAGACATGGTTTACTGAAACATCTGCCACTCAATTAAATAACTATTCACTAGTGAAAAAAAATAGAATAGGTCACGATGGAGGTGTTGCTATCTACATTAAGCGTGATCTAGTCGTGCATGAGGTATCTGATTGTCATCTAAGAGAGACTTTAAACAACAGCAACTCCGAGCAAATATGGTGCGAAATTAAAATCGTTAACGAAATGATTCTTATTGGCTGTGTCTATAGACCACCTTTATCCCATATAGATGATATAAATAAAACAATTATTTCAGCTAAGCAAGCTGTTAATAGAAAAGCGTATAGTTGTATGTTATTAGCAGGTGTTTTCAACTTTATTAAATGGCATAATGACGAAAGAATCGAATTACTAAGCGGTCAAAATAGTGCTGCAAGTATTTTTCTTGTAACTTTGGCTAATCATAATCGAACAATTAGTTGATTTCTCAACCTTCGAAGCATCTAATGGAAATCCAAAAAATGTTTTGGATTTAACTATTACAGACTCTTCAACTAGAGTAATCAATTTATCTAGCTCTATGCCGTTAGGTGATTTGTCACAAGGTCATCGCATATTGAGTTGAGATTATGTCATCCTTTCTAAAAATAGGACAACTTTCTCAAACAAAAAATATGATTTTAATAAGGGTGACTATAAAAACTTCGGTAAAAAGATTATGGAAACTAACTGGCAGCAATTATTTGATAATAAAAACACTAACGAATGCTATGAACTTTTCTGCAATAAATATGATAAACTCAGCAAGCAATTCATCCCGTTAAAAAAAGTCCATTCTACTCGTAATGCACCGTGGATGAATAAGGAAGTATTAGCTATGATAAAGAAAAAACAACAACTGGGCAATTACTTATCTATGACAAACTGGCGATTAACGACCCTCATTTGTGAATATAAGAAACAAAGAAGCCAAGTTCAGAAAGCATGTACACATCGTGTGCGAGTATTTGAAGCCCAACTGGCATCAGATAAAAATAATCCAAAAAAAATGTATGCTTATGCTAAAGCGCAACAGAACGTATATGTATCTATTGGTGCTATATCAGATGCAAAAGGTGAAACGTTAACAGAGGCAATACATATCGCAAACAGACTTAACGAACGCTTGAAATCAATTTTTTGTTGATGATAGCATAAATGATCAGTTACCGGTTTTTGAGAGAAGACATAATCAAGAAGACTTGTAATAATAAGTTTTGAAGCAACGCTAGCCTATTTGAATGGTTTGAACCCGAACAAATCTATTGGTGTTGATAACATAAGTCCAAAGGTACTTAAAGAATGCGCAGCTCAAATGACTTACCCTCTAACATTAAATTACAATAAAGCACTGTCTGAAGGCTCAACACCTTCAGCCTGGAAGCAGTCACGTGTTACACCGTTGTTTAAAAAAGGGAGTCGTCTTGATGCCGCTAATTACAGACCAGTGTCTATCACTTCAGTTCCATGTAAAGTAATGGAAAAGATTATCAAGGAACAGATAACTAAATATCTTGAAAAAACGAGCTGCATCTCAAATAATCAACATGGATTTATGTCCAAAAAGGGATGCACGTCTAACTTATTGGAAAGTATCGACTACATTACAAAAGCGTTAAGCAAAAGAAATTTTGTAGATATTGCATTTTTGGACTTTGCAAAAGCGTTTGATAAAGTTTCTCATCGTAGACTAATACATAAATTGAAAGCATATGGGATCAATGGTAATGTTGGCAAATGGATTGAGTCATTTTTGACTAGCAGAAAACAACGAACAGTTTTAGGTAATCACTCTAGCGAATTTGATGTTCCGGTATGGTGTCCTTACTTAAAGGGAGACATCAAAGAAATTGAAAAAATTCAGCACTAAGCAACAAAAATTTCTATGATATAACAAATTTACCTTATGCTGAAAGGTGTCGGCGTCTCAATTTTACTTCTTTGGAAACTCGCAAGCGACGCGGCGACTTGATCCAACAGTTTAAACTTCAAAACGGTTTTGAAATTATTAATTGGCATAATCCACCTCTTCGCAGATCACCATCCAATGTACTAACGCGTGATTTCACTTACAATAATGCTCGACATAATTTCTTCACAAATCGTATTGTGAATGATTGGAATTATTTACCGTTGTCATGCAAAAAGGCTCCGTCAATTAACGCATTCAAAAGTAGAATTGACAAGTATTTTTTTCCTACAGCTGCAAACAGTGCATCTTTTACTGAAGATGAGCTGCACGTTTAATTTAATTAATTCGTGCTTTAGCGGCTACAAATATTGACTATTTAGGTACATTTGTCATAAACGTAAACTGCAATTAAATGTAAGCAAAAAAAAAAATTAAAAAAAAAATAATAATAATAATAAAAAAAATAAATAAAACAAAAAAAATTAAAAATAAAAATAATAATAATAATAATAAATAAATAAAAAATAAATAAATAATAATAATAATAATAAAAAAATAAAAAAAATAAAAAAATAATAAAAAATGCTTTTTTTTTTTAATCTGTTTATTGGATTGTTTTTTTATTTATTTGTCATGTAATCTATAAAGACTTATTTAAATATATTACTATAATATATTACGACATTCAATTGAATATGTAATTTGTTTTGAATTATATTTACGGATAATGTAGTTATTATCTGAAAAGTAATGTAGTTATTATCTGTCGAGTATTTATACACTACTTTTTTAAAATAGGACTGAAATATTTTAGGAGATAGTCCCATCTTTATTTTATACATGAACATTAAAACTTGTTGTAAGTCGGTTTTATAAACGTTTAATGCGCCAAGTATACGTAGAAGAGTCTCGCATGGTATCATTTTATCAGCTCCAAATAATATTCTGCACGCACGTTTTTGTTTACTGTACAATTTTTTTAACTTTGTATGATTTGTACTTGTCCATACAATATTACAATAAATCAAATAACAATGAATGAAATAAAAATATAAACTTTTTAAAGATTTATTAATTAGAAATCGTTTAGCCCTATATATCATGGCAATATTTTTTGATATTTTTTTCTCAATGCTTTTTATATGATCACTCATATATGTTTATCTATTATCACGCCCAAAAAGTTTACTGAAGGTTATGTTAGCGTTATTAATTATTAGATTTGGCAGTTTAATGGGAATATTTTCTAATTTAATTACTTTATGGAATAAAATAAATTTGGTTTTACCCACATATAGAGACAGTTTATTACTTATAAATCATTCATTTACCTTACCCTACTCTTTGCTAGCTGTTTCAAAAACTTTTTTAATATCTATGTGGGAATAAAAAAGATTGGAGTCATCTGCAAAAAGAATACAATTTAAGAAGTCTGTTAGTAAATTTAAATCATTTATATATACTAGCAATAATAAAAGTCCTAAAATAAAGCCCTAGGGGACACCACAAGCTACAGATTGTAATGGAATTGTTTGTTTTTGCTTAAATTGGATGAATTGCTTTCTATTGGTAAATAGAAAGCAATTCATCAAATAGCTTTTAAACTAAAGTAATTTTTTATTTTTTACTCCATAATATTTAAATTTTTTTTATTAGTATGTTATGATTTAAAGTATCAAAAGTCTTTAACAGATCAATGAAAACTCTTAATGTAAAATAGTTAGTACATAATGCGTTTGTTATTTGATTGACCATTTCAACCACTCCATGTTCAGTGGAACATTTTTTTTTTTAAAAAACTGTTTTGAATACAACATATCGTTAAATTAAAAATAAATAAATAGCCTGTTGTACATTTCTTTTAAGTTCTTTTAAGCAATTTTGAGAAACAATATAGATATAGGTCTATTATTAGAGATAATAAAGTTATCGCCAGTCTCAAAAACCGGTGTGATTCGTGCAATTTTTCCGGGATAATACCTGTTTTAAAAGAAGGATTAAAGATGTGAAACAAAAGAGGTTTGATTATTTCATAAACAGATTTTACAACATTAACGTTAATTTTAGCAAATCCATCACTTTTGTTAGTTTTAAGAAAATAAAAGGTGCTTCGCAATTCAATTAATTTAAGATTAGGTTCATCCATAACTTTATCGTAATTTTTTAATTAGGACTCAAATAAAGTTGAATTCAGAAGAATTTTTGATGCCAAATTTGGACCAGCATTTATAAAAAAACTGTTTATTTTTTTAGCAATAATTGATTTATCATAAATATTTTTTTCATCAATTATTATTTTTTTTTGGCAGAGTGTTTCTCGCATAATTATTTTTACCAATTACTTCTTTAATTACATTCCAAGTTTTTTTGGTGTTTCCGCTTGATTTGTCTAATAGCTTTGCATAATAAAGCTTTTTAGAGTTTCTTTTTGTTTTTTCGAATATATTTTTATAGTTTTTATGTCATTTCGTTTTTATAAGTTTTTTTTTTTAAGTATTTATCATACAACTTTTGTTTACTTTTTGAAGATTTTTTTAACCCATTAAACATCCATGAAATCATAACTGTTTTTGTGTTCACAATCATTTTTTTTCCAGGTAACAAATCGATTTATTGACAATTCAAAGTCAATGCTTTCAGCAAGCTCACGTTCAATTAAAATTAATGCCAATACAAAAGACATTTTTTTGTCATTCTTGATCACATATAATTTTTGATAATCTTATTATTTCAAAAATATATTTTTTGATAATCTTTAGTCTACTGAAACATAATAATCCTAAGCAGATGTAAAAGTTTAATTAATTAAACTTTATTTAAAAGTAAAAGTTTAATTAATTAAACTTTATTTAAAAGTAAAAGTTTAATTAATTAAACTTTAATTAAAAGTAAAAGTTTAATTAATTAAACATTAATCTGTAGTTGAAATAAATTTGAAGAATTTCTTTTTCAGAATTTGAAAGTGCTTTTAAAATGTTTAAAACTAATAAAGCAGTTGGTCCTGATGATATAAATTGTAATATTGTCATAAATTCATACGATACCATAAAATATATTCTTTTTAAAGTTTTTAAATGTTCTATAAATCAAGGAATTTTCCCCAATCAATTGAATATAGCCAGAATAACACCTATATTTAAAGGAGGTGAACTTCAAATGTCAGTAATTATCGACCAATATCTATCTTCTCTGTTTTTTCAAAAATTTTAGAAAGAATTATGTTCAACCAAATATCTAATCATCTTGCTGTTGATAATATACTTTACATAAATCAATACGGTTTTAAAAGAAATAACTCTACTGAACATGCAATAATTCATCTTACTCGTAGTATAACTGTCATTCGAAAATTCAGAGTTTACTTTAGGCGTCTTTATAGACTTATCTAAGACTTTTGACACAATTGACCATGAAATACTGTTTAAAAAACTTGATCATTATGGTATCACTGGTAATGTTTTAAAACTACTATAAAGCTATTTAAAACATCGCAAACAATTTGTCTATGTCGACGGATATTCTACACAAGATTATCTAAATGTAACTAGTGGAGTCTATACTAGGGCCTTTATTATTTCTAATTTATGCCAACGATCTCCATTAAGTCCCAAAATTAACAACTATAATGTTTGCTGATGATACCAACCTATTCCTATCTAATAATAACATCAATAAACTTTTTTATGATATGAACATTGAACTAACAAAAATATCTGACTGGTTTAAGTCAAATAAACTTTCACTCAACATTGATAAAACTAAATGGATTTTTTTTCATCCACGATTTAAAAAACATTTACTTCCAAGTAATATGCCTCTTCTTCATATTGATACTATTCAAATAAAAAGAGTAATTTTCACAAATTTTCTAGGTATCATTTTAGATGAAAATTTATCATGGAAGAATCACATCGGACATTTATGCAACAAAATTGCAAAAAGCATTGGAGTTTTATATAAAGCAAGAAGCGTTTTAAACAAACATTCATTAAAACAACTATATTACTCTTTTATACACTGTCATATTAATTATGCTTATATTGCATGGGGTAGTACCCATAAAAAATAAATTAAAGCTACTTTATTTTCAGCAGAAGCATATTGCACGTCTTATAAATTTCAAAAATCGTTTTACTCACTCAAGGCCACTCTTATTTAACATAAATATTTTTAATATGTATCAATTAAATGTTTATAATGTTCTTTGCTTTATGTTTAAATGTAAAACCAACTCATCTCCAGCTTCCTTTTTTGATTTATATTCTTTAAAAGAAAAAGTTAAATATTCTTTAAGAAATGATAATTTTATAAAACAACCAAAATTTCAAACAAGCTTTGGTAAATTTTGCATTTCTTTTCGTGGAGCTTTTTTATGGAATAATTTTATCAAATAATTTTAAAAATTTTTTATTTTTCTAATGAATGGAACTATTATATGTTCGAAAAAAAAATTAAAAAAAGTAATTTTCTCAATTGAAAATATATTTATATACTTTTAATTATACCCAGTTTTGTCATCACTTATTTGTATTTTACTTTTATACGATATTGATTTAACTTTTATGTGAGGAACTATATTTAAACACCATTATTTGAATTTTGTTAAAAGTTGCACTGACATTATTTGTACAGTAGTTTATTATTATTTACACGTTTACTTTAATTTTTATTTTAATTTGTAATATTTGTAAATAATTTGTCTTACGAACGGTATACTTTTAATATTGAGTTTGATTTTGTAATAAAATAAAAAAAATTTTAATATATTTATATATATTATTATTATAAAAAAAAAATAAAAAAACAAAAATTGATGTATGTGAATGGGTGTATCTGCAAATATTGTATGTATGATACTTCTGGAAGTTAACCATCCTTTGACAATGGTTTAGCACTTTTGTCGGTGGAAGCATAAACATAAACGCACCAACATTTAATAATTTTGGCTTCACACACAGAGACACCATCATTTGGCTTTCTAAACTCTTCTACACAATCTTTTGGACAAACTTGAAGTGCATTTTTATTTATTCAGTTTTGTAAAGTATAGACAAGTTAGGAAGACATAATATCATCTATTTCTCAATTAAGAATGGATATACTTCTTTTATTTGTAGTTCAATTGTCATTGGTGGAGATAGTAGAGTTTGAAAGTAGGGCTGTCGTGAGTGGGTGTCAAGTGGAAGAGGAGGGGGGAGGGGGAGAGCTAACGAATTTTTGTTGAAAACATATTTAACACATAAAAATAAACCTAAATTTCAGGGCAGACATAATGCCACGATTGTTATGGGTATACTAAGAAGGCGCATTGCCGCAAAAGTTCATTTTTGACAGCTTCTCCTTCCCAGGATCTTGCAGGCACATAATGTTTTTTTTGTATAAAATTAATTATGTCTTAGTGGCTTTCAAAAAACAACTAAGAAATTCATGTACAAGTTATGGACTTAGGAGATAATAATGCTCAAAAATTTTAAATTTAGTGATTTTGAACCGTGATTTCTAGACAACAAAAAGTGTAACCCCATTGAATTTTTATTTTTACTGTAGAAATCTACCCAGAATAGCATATAAACAAAAAAAGAATGCGTCTCTAAATTTCATGTTACTAAAATAGCCCCTCAAAGTAACAATTTCACCCCATGGACAAATAATTTCATAAAATAGGCCGAAATTCGTGACCTAATATCCACCCAAATAAAAAAGGTTTTTTAAAAATTTAACAGTGGCTTAATTTCATTTTTTCCTACAAAATATCTGAAAATGAAAACAAGACATCACTTCCAGAATTTGCGTATTTTGTTTATATTTCTCAGGTAATAGCTCTTAATCATTCATTTCATAACGCAACAAAAAGTGCATCTCAGTGAGTGCGTTCATAATTATTTAGTTGCGCAGTTGCTCTATTTTTAAAAATCAAAAAAGGAAAAAAAATTATATTTGGTTGAAGTAAATTATTTTAAAAGTTATTTAAAGTTAATTTTAACAATAAAAAGGCCTTAACTCGAATCCCTAAACGTAATTTATTTTATAAAAAAAAATCGTTTTTTTTTTTAAAGAAAACAAAAACCGCTGTTTATTAATATGTCGCAATATTTACGCAATAATGGGTATTTCTCAAAAAGTAAGTAATTTTAAGAGTTCATTTTGAATTCAAACCACCAAATTAAGAATAAAATTTAAACGTTTTTTAAAAACATAAAATATGATAGCATACCTAAATTTAAATTTGCATCATTTAGTTTTAAATGCCGAAACTATGATTGATGGCAGGTACAAAAGTATATAAATGGCAATTAGAGTTATCCGATACTTATCCAAATTTAATTAGATTTTTTCCTATAAAAACGATAACGGCATTTTTATTACTTTATCTAGAATATTTGAATTAAATGTATTTTAAAGTTTGTATGAAAATTAATACAAAACCTATAAAAAGATATTGTTATTTAAATTTGTTTTTAATTAAAAATAGTTATTTTACTTAACATGATATTTAGCTTACTGTTACTTTGCGTGTACAGGCATGCTTTCAAAAATCACACGTTACGCGCACCCCTAAATTATTGACATCCTGCAACTAAGTCAACGCACAGTGAAATTTTAGATTTAGAAAGATTTTAGAGTAAAATAATCACATTAGTAGTGGTTTGTGATTCCTCGTAGAATTGTTAACAGTTTAAAAATAAATCGGTTCTTAACAAAACCTTCAACAATTATATAGAATTTAACATTTGTTTTGTTTTGGTTAGAGGGTCGTCCATAAAGTACTTACGCTTTTTATCGACCCCATCCCCACCCGCTGCATCTTGCCATACGCTTTTTTGAGTGCCTTCTACCTCCAAAAAGTAACTACGTTTTTAACTTACCAACCCAAAATTTTATGATATTTTTTTAATTTAGTGTCTCCATACTTTTATAATTGATCTACTGCCCCCTATCTCATATACGCTATTTGCAGACCCCTCTTCCTCTCCGAATGTACGTCATTTAAGTACGATCCCTAAGTGTTAAAAATATGTATTTATTTTACGCCGCCTAATAGAAGTTCTCCATTAAGAGCAGCATACTTTAACAAGTATAGGGTTGTATAACTTAATCAAAAAGAAACACGCATACATACACTTAAAAAGTACTTACTGTCACAAAAATTACATACAGTTGTATTATCTTAAAAATTTACAATTAATTCTGGCACGCCTTTGCCAACCACAGTTTTGTACTTAACATTTAGTTTTTGGCAACTTAGTCTAAACTCATTGTAATGACATTTTTTGTATTTAATAAATAAAATTCATTAATTCTTTATCAAATAATTTCACAATTACGTTATGATATTTTGCTAATATTTTTGTGTTCGCACTTATCATTTGTCTGTGATATTATTGCTCGGAGTGATCATTTCAAGGCGTTTAATACCATTCATAATAACTAACAGTATCAACATTCAACTATTGTCTAAAGAACACGCATTTTTATGAGTATCGTTATCGGATTGAAAAGTTTAATATTCTGCCAAGTACAGATTAAAACAAATTTGTGTATAAAAACGCTAACAGATTTTGATGACATTTTATAAGCACTTATGAAGTTGATTTTAATTTTGTTTATAAAATTATTAACGCCTACATATTACTTTTATAAGTACTTATAAAGTTGCTTTCAATTTTGTTTATAACATCAACGCCAAGATATTTTGATATCAACGTCGTAATTATTACGTCGTAAAGATTTCGTTTAAAGTCGGTAAAGTTGAAGAGTTGAAAAACATTAAATTCTAAACAATATTTTCGGTCAAAATACATTTTAACATATAATATGAAGAAAATAGATTTACACACTTTTGAATTTTTTTTTTTTTTTTTTACTAATTTAAACAGAATTTGCTATTTAAATACAATTAATAGAAAATGATTTACGTCATTTACTTATTAAATATCGGTGACGAACATAACAAATAATAACAAAACACGCTTTTAAACCCCGTGGGTTTTTTTTTATATTTGGAAATTATTTTTTACATCTAATAAAATTTATTAATTTATGAATGATTAAAAAATTAGAATACGAAAGGAAATTATTAATATTATTTAGATAAAATTTATTTTACATTATATATTATATTTTATATTTAATATAATTATTTTGTGTAAATTTTCTATTATTTAAAACAATACAAACAATAAAATTAGATAAAATATTTGTTATTAATATTGAAAATTTTAAAAAAAAGAGTATATAAAGTTAGCATTTGAACCAAATAGTTATATACATGTAAAATAGTTATATATATATATGTAAATTTTATTTACAGTTCTTTAAATTTATTAACTTATATTACATTGTTTTTTAGGCAATACAATTGTCAACAATAACAATGCACCTCACATAAAAACCTCATAGAAAAATAAATACTGTAATTACATTTATACCTTTATTTTAGTGTTTATATTTGTGTTGCTATATCATAGTAAAGGTCTACTTTTAATTACGATTTTTATGATAAACAGACAATTATGGATTTTAATTTAAATGGTTCATCAGAAGAAAACATTGACGAATCAAATGAAATTTCTTGGAGAGAAAAATATGAATTATGTCAACAGCAGTTAAAGCAGTTTAAAGAAAAAGTTTCACATGTTCGTTTCTTGTACAGTGAAAAGGTTTGTAATTACTTATAAAAAGCAATGACAGATAAAATATTTGAGCTTTTTTTCTATCTAATAATGCAAAAACTTTGTTATTTTATATTTACATGCTCGAATCTTATTTTTTAGTATGGACATAGGAATGTTAGAAATTAACTATTGAATGGTGTCTAATTTATAAAATTATAAATCATTTGATAATAACAACAAATAATCTGATCAAAATTAAATTTTTTAGTAAATTTATTATCAATAAATTGAATGATAATAGATAAATGAGTAGTAAAATATATCTAACTGCTATATGACAGGACGTACAAACTCGATTTTGTGAATTCGTTAACAAAGACCATTAAATACTTCTTACTAAACGCTTATAAAATTAAATTTAACCAAAAAATTGTTTTGTAAAACCAATATTAATAAAATAATTTTACAGTGAATATAAGTTAGTATTATTAAAAACTAAATAACAAAGTAAAAATTAATAACAACTATAAAACCTTTTTAAAAAGAAAAAAATTTGAAAGTTTATCTGCAAAAAGTAAACAAATATTCTCTAGAAGATTTTATAATAATGTAAATTTTTTTTAAATTTATTTTATATATATATATATATATATATATATATATATATATATATACACACACACACACACACACACACACACACACACACACGCACACGCACACGCACACACACACACACACACACACACACACACACACACACACACACACACACACATATATATATATATATATATATATATATATATATATATATATATATATATATATATATATATATATATATATATATATATATATATATATATATATATATATATATAATCGGTTGTGGTTTCTTAGTCTAATATCTTGCCCTTTTGCAGAAACATTACCAATATTCCACCAATCTAAAACCTACTGAATAAATAAGGATGTTTCATGAGCTCCTTTTAATTTCAAAGCAGCTACTACAGACCTTGTGATAAAAACTGCGCGACGCATAAGCTCGACGTGATTTTTGACGTCATTAAATTTTTTTTATTTGCTTTTTATATTTATTGACATTAACTGCACCAATTTACTTAGTTACCGCAAAACTACTTTAAATTATCAATGTAGAATGTTATTATTTAAAAATGTTTTGGAATGTTTCGTTTTTACGTTTATTTTCTCGACGTTTGACACGCTTTGTCTATACTTATCGAATAAAAAAGGTAACTAAGCATTTAAAAAAGATTATAAAATATGCTAATATTTGATTTTTTTTTTCTCAAATATGTATTTTAAAGTTTTTCAAATAATTATTTTTTCTTTTTAAAAAGTCAGCAAGTAATAAACTGGAAGTTTTAATATTGTACGATTAAAAACTGTGCAATAGCTAATATTTTTACCAGCAATTTTATATAATATTTTTTTAATTATTTTTATTTATTTTCATAAAGTGGTTGATATGCACAATCACTTGTATTACTAAAAAACTTTAACGAACGTTTTGAATTAGATTTTTAATGTTTACAAGGAATTTTATTTCTAGTAAAATAAAATAAAATGTTAGAATTGAGCACACTTCATTGAGTTTGGGTAACTTTTAACAAAAAAGCGATTGTTATTATTTAAGTAATTTTTTTGAGATACTTTTTACAAAAATTTAATAACTGTGCTATTTTATTGAATCAAGTAAAATATGTTTTAATATTAATTCATTTTTTTTTTTTTTATTTGCGCTTACCAACTTTTAAAAAGTTTCCTCGAAATTACTTATTAATACTTTAAATACGTCTAACAGTTAATAAACATTTTTAAATCTATGGAATAATTTTAAAACCTAACAAACACCCGTAAAATAATTATTTGAGTTAAAAATCTAAAACTAAAAGAAAGTATTTTTGTTAATTTGATATTAACTTACAGTATATTGGAGCTGACTCTACAGCTACTAACACTGGAAGATTAGGTGGGGCTATAAGAAGAAAAGAGGATCTTTTGAATAAAAAATTAACATGGATTATATGTATGCTGCATACTAATGAGCTTCCGCTTAGGCATCTTATTGAGAAACTAGATGGTAAAACAACTTCCAGTAATGGGTTCAGCGGAGTTGTGGGTAAATTATTAAATTGTGCTACACTACTTCCAGTAGCACAGGCATTTCCAACAATAACCATTGGTAAAAGACCAGTTGAATTAAGTAAAGATGTGATTGATGATCTTTCAACTGATCAGCTCTATGGTTATAAAATGGTTTTAGCTATACGTTCAGGTAACATGCCTATAGATCTTATAAAGATGGAGTGTGGTCCTGTTAATCACAGCAGATGGTTGACAACTGCAAATAGACTGATGCGAATTTGGGTATCAGTTCATGGTCTGTCTGGGCAAAACTTTAACAATTTAAGTTGTTTAGTTGAATATGTTGTTGGTGTTTACTATCCAATGTGGTTTGATATAAAAGTGAGGTGGTCTTTTATTGAGAGTCCAAGACATGTGCTAGAAACCTTGAGATTAGTAAAAATGCAAAGCCAAGTTACTAGGAATATTGTTGAAAAATATATTATATTAGGAGCCTGGTTTTCTCACAGTGAAGCTCTTCTAACCACTTTGCTTTGTAGCTCTATAGTGGAAGAACGGATTTTTGCAGTATATCGTATTCTGCAGATTAGAAGAGGTTTTGACAAAGGAGAAACATCTGTCCGAGAAAAGACTCATTCTTCTTTTTTAAACATAGATGCTAAGAATCTTACTGAGTTATGTTCTTGGACTCATAATGTATTTGAGCCGATTCAAACATGTAGTTTTTCTACTGAGACAATAGTTGATTTTAAGGTGAATCCCATGGTTGTTGATTCCATACCATGCCACACACAGAGTATTGAGCGGGCTGTTAAACAAACAACAAGAGCTTGTGCTGCTGTCTATGGACACGATTCAAGAGATGGTTTTATTCGAGCAGGCTGCCATCACCGTAAACTTTTACCTAAAAATAATACCAAAAAGAACCTAAAACAGATGATTATATAATTTTTATATTTTTAATATGAGTGTATATATTCTTTACTTATTGGATCTTCACAAATTTATATTTTTTTATTTATACTAAATGGGGTCCATAACCAATAAAGAGCTCATTTTGCAGGTCTACTCTTTGTATAGTTTTTTTCTATTTTTGGAATGGGTTATGCCAAAAATTTTGATATATTATACCCACCCTATATGTGGCAAATAAGGATCTAGACTTAGTCTTAAAACTCAATTCCCCCCCCCCCCCGACCGCCCCTCCTCATTTAAAAAGTCTCTGATAAACTTTTTTTTTTTTTTTTTAACTATTGTTTTGAAATAGATAAAAATTTAATAGCAGTTTTTAAATTTTGACAAAAATATGATGTGTTTAAAAGTTATGACTATTTATTGTTAATAACTCCCCCATTTACCCCATTTTGGTAATTTATTTTGAAGTTATGAAAAAAAAATTTTAACAGTATATCTTAAAATGTCTATAGACATCTGAAAATAATATTTAAATTTTCAATTTTGAAAAAAAAGTTTTTTCACTACACCCTAATGTTGACTGCATTGGCCAGATAATGCACCTTTTGAAAGCAAATATGGGAAGCAACGGCCTTTAAATCCACTATCTGTTTTTAAAAATATACCAACTAGTTGTTTACCCATACCAGCAAGTAAAGTTAAAAAAACTGTAACTTCAAGCGGTTTTCGAAACATTCTACCAGATGAGTTAAGTGATTTTCTAAAAGAGGATGAACTTATATTTGGCGATATTCAATCTTTGTTAAGTGATAATAACGATGTTATTGTTTTCCAGCTTAATAAAAAAAGTTTACACATACAATCAAAAATGTTCAAACTTAGTGTTCTATTATTTATTTTAGAAATTTTCGATGATTATTCATTTGTAGCTTACCATAATGGCACAAATTGTAATATTTCATTTTTAACTGTAAACAAATTAAAGTTAATAAAAACAAAATCAGCTTTATTTGAAGCAGTTAGATTTTTAAAAAATAAAGAAAGTTCGCATCAGTCAAATATTTTATTTGAGCACCTTAATGCTATGAGAAAAGTTAATGTTGGTGAAGTTTTACATACTCCAGATATTATATGTAGAGCATATGAGTATTTTGCTATGCGACGAAGTTTATATGATCGTTTATGTATTGACTAAAAGTTGCCAAGTATACGGACTTTAACACGATTGACTTCAAAAATAAGCTCAATGGAGGACCTAAATTTTGTAAATAGTATTTTTATGAATTTAGATCCATTGAAAAGAACTTCCATACTACTAATTGATGAGGTTTATGTTAAAGCATCATTACTTTACCAAAGAGGTGCTTTGTTTGGTCAAGCAGTAAACTACCCTGAAAAGTTAGCTAAAACAATTTTATCATTTATGATTAAATGTCTTTTTGGTGGTCCAGAATTTATATGTAGAGCTCAACCTGTTGCAAATCTTTCTTCTGAATTTCAATTTACTCAATGTCAACAAATTGTTGATACAATAAATAATATTGAAAATAGTAAAACACTGGCAATAATTACTGATGGTATCCGTGTAAATCAAAGGTTTTTCGAAATGTTTGAAACAGTTGATAATAAACCATGGTTAACAACATCAGGTATATATTTATTGTATGATTATGCGCATCTCTTGAAATCTATACGAAACAATTGGTTAACAGAAAAGACTGGTCTGCTTCAATTTTTGAACGATGGAGAACTAGCTTTGGCTAAATGGAATGATTTAGAAACTTTATATAAAACTGAGTGCAATAGTCTTTTTAAACTCTCTAAACTTACAGCTAAATCAGTTATCCAAAACCAATAGAGAGACAATCTGTAAAGTTTTGTTTGTCTGTTTTTTGCGAAGAAACAGTAGCTGCATTAAGAACACATCCAGAAATTGAAAATAAAGCATTTGAAGGTACTGCTGTATTTACTGAAAAAATTATTTCTTTTTGGAATGTTGTAAATGTCAAAGCACCTGGTGCTGGCATTCGGTTTAGAAATGAATTATGTGGAGAAATCCACTCTGTTGGTGATCAACAGTTACAACTGCTACGAAATATTGCTGTAGGTTTCATATAACTGTCAAGTTATATGAAACCTACCGGTTATAGGTTATAGGTTTCATATAACCTACAAGTTATATGAAACCTATGTTTTATTAGATTGGTTTACAACAGA
Source organism: Hydra vulgaris (assembly GCF_022113875.1). Taxonomy (NCBI): domain Eukaryota; kingdom Metazoa; phylum Cnidaria; class Hydrozoa; order Anthoathecata; family Hydridae; genus Hydra; species Hydra vulgaris. The sequence goes on along the minus strand of NC_061160.1, from coordinate 51,772,412 downwards.
TCCACTTGAAAAAAGTTTTTCTAAACTTCGACAGGGATCTGGAGGTACTTACTATATAAACGCTAAATCTGTAATTGAAAAAATTAATATTCAACATACTAAATTGATATTACAACTTGACATTCCTGTTGATGGTATTGATAGTCATACTTGTGACACATGTTTTAGAGATATTTCTACTTATGAAAAAGAACTGCTGGATAATATACTGCTGGATAATATAATAGAAAGCTCAATTAATAAATCTACATTAGTGGCTTTAGTTTACATAGCTGGCTATGTGCAAAAAAGCGAAATAAAGATTGATGATGACACTAACAATTATTATTATAATTATGGAAGTTATCTGAATAGCCTAAACAGAGGCGGACTTGAAATTCCTTCAGATACCTACTCCAATGGTCAATATTTTGCTTTTTGTTTTTTCAAGGTGCTACTGGCCCTTTATGCAGAACATTTTGTGTTACTCAGTTTCAGTTCATTGTAGCTAAATATAAATTTAAAATCACAAAAAAACAATGCAGAATATATTCTAATATTTTGCTAAAGAATTATGCAATAAATACCACTCCCAGCCGTAGCAAAGAATCTAAAACGAAAGTACTAAAGCTGTCATAATTTATGTGAAAATTAGTTTTGTAATTTATGCTATTTACTGTCATTACGCCCTACCAAATATAAAAACATCAATATTTTTGTAAGTGAAAGTTTAATCGGCCTTCAGTTTTTACGGCGTTTTGCGCGACGTCAAGGCCTGTTATTATAGAAGGCCGTGGATTCAATATATTGCTTAATGGAATGCTGATGCCATGTTTAAAAGCAGAAAAAGTTAGAGGTGAACACAACGTACACTTATTGTAAACAATTATTGTCATGAAGCTCTCTTTAAAATCCTTATTTTTTGTGTAATTCTTTGTCAGGATAGAATTCAGAAAACAAATTTATTTTGTCTTTTTTAAGAAAATAATTAAGTTGCTGATCCTCAGGCTTAGATTGGCGTAGCACTCACTTTGGTGTTAGTAGACAAGAAAAAAGAACATTAAAAATACTTGGTGCACATAGTGGTCGAGTATAGCCACCAGGAAGCTTAATCATTTCTGTATTTTCAGGCCAATGTTTTTCACATATAAAAAATTTAGATGGCTCTATAGCAAAATCTTTACGTGGAGGAAGCATGTTAATCCATTTCTGTTTCTCAACTTCATTTTATTTAAAAATTAAGTAATTTAAAAACGCAACACTTATTAAGTTCATTATAATTTCCTTTACAATTCACAATTCCACATTTGTTTGGCATAATGGAAAAGATTTTCAAAAAATATTACTGTAATGTTAAAAACACTTCCACTTTGAGAGAAGTAATTACCTTTGCTAGCGAAGTCAGAAAATCGAATTTGCGCAAACTGTCATATGGTAGTCTTGCTGAAAAGATGAAAATATTTCAAAATTTTCAAAATTAGTTAAAAAAGCTTCTTGAGCATAAGTTCAGAATTATTAAAAAAGTGTTTTATTTTTACTTCTACAGATATTCTTAATATAGAATGTCGTCACAGTTGAGGTACTATATTATTATTTATTTAAAGTTCATTTCAACTATTTTACTACTAAAGTTCATTTCAACTTCATTTTTAACTTTGAAAAATATTTATATAATTTTAATAATTTTACTTCCAATAAGGCTGAAGGCAACCAATATTTAAGTTAGGAATAACTGGAAGGTAAAAAAAAAAATGAGTAAAAGTAAAATGAGCAAGAAAAAAAAAATTAATAAAAACTTTAAAATAATGTAAATTGTATAATTCATGCAAATAAGAAGGTGTGAGAGAATTCCAAAGTATTATTATTTGAGAAAAAAAGCTAGATGATTTTGAGTTTGAAAGAACAGTTACAGTAAAATGATGTGACTTTGTCAAATAACAAATCAAACTAGGTTGTATTTTAGTTTGTAATGAAATTTAAAAGAATCTTTAAGCAGCAACCTTGTTGATATTTGTAAAAAAGAGAAAAAGGAGCAACCTTACAATAATAAGAGTCAAGCTTTGCTGCTGAAGCATGTCTGACTATATTTACAATAGGTTTTTCTAAAAAACATAGACCAAGAAGAATCAGTTTCAATATGACAAAAGTATTTCATACTTGGATAGATAGGGTATTTATAGAGGTAAAGAATCATGAATCAAAAAATGTTAAGCATGAAAAGACACTTTTAACTGATGTTATCTTTACAATGGATTTGAGTTCATAAGAAGTCAGTTGTAAAAGATAATCTGAGAAGATAAAGCAGAAGGTCTGGTAAAAGTTTTTGCAATTATCAAGAGAGAAATTTCAAGTATTTTGTTTGGGTTAAAATTTTTCTTTCACTGTGGGAGTTGTCATAGAAGAGAGATAATATTCAAGATTAGTTGTCTGCTCTAAGCGATCAAAAAATGATGATTTTTTTGTCAAGACAAGATGTATATAGTTTGTGTTATCAACAAGTAAAGCCAATTTAGAGGTAATATGTAGAGGATCATTATGGTAGATGAGTACAACACAAGACCAATAATGTTACCTTGTGATACCATAGTAGTTACTGAAATCGAAGGAAAGTGTTATCTATCAAGACAACTTTTCATTTTTTTAATAATAGTTTGAAGACTGATCAGATGATGGTTTAACAGGTCAAAGCAACCTTAAGAGCATTAAAAAATTAGTGCTAGATATGCCATCTACTAAGTTGTACAGAGGGCATTAAAGAAAATTCTGAAAAACAAGTTTGTAAGACTGTAACAAGAATGTTTTCAACACTAGAATGTTTTCAATCACAATCTATGGAAGAATTTAATTGACAAACATCTTGAGCAATAAAAGTTAGGGTGGTTTGGATATTTAACAATAGATCAACTTGTTTCACTAGAATGTTAGAAAGAATATGGTAAATAAGTTCAAAAGTTTAATTTGAGGAAAATTATTTTGCAAATTGTTTTGCATTATTCTTTGGAGAGGTGTTTCACTCTGCTACAAGTTACATATTACCTGCATCTCATGTACTATCTTGTAAAAACTTTTCTAGGCAAAGACTTTTGGGGTAAGCATGAGTTTCTGTTGACCAGCTTTGCACCCCTTCTTTATTTAATAGGCTAGGGTAAATGAAAACCTATGTTACATTATATCATAAATTCTGGATTTTCTTCTGCCTCCTTAATAGTGGTTATCAATTATCAAAAAAAAAAAGCGTATGTATTTTAAAACATAACAAAAAGTAATTTTTACTTCAAGTTTGAGTTCTTTGAGTTTTATTTTCAATTTTTTATATATTCTTTTTCATAAGAAAGTTTTCTTTTTTCTTTATTTTTTTTCCTAGTTTAAGTTTAGCTCAGCATTTCTTTTTTCAGTACATTTCTGAAATGTTTAAATCATCAAAACACCTAAACAGTCATGGTCAAGTTGTTAACAAAAATTCATTCCTGTCCAAGCCTGGGATATGAAAGAGGCTGTTTTGATTCTGTTAGACTATATGTGTCCCAAAACATTGTTTTGATTCTGTTAGACTATATGTGTCCTTTTTCCTTTGTGTTACATGGCTTAATCTGTGCACAAAGTATTGATACATGGAAAGGACATAATTCAAAGCCTAACATTACCCATAGGACTTATGTCAGAGAAAGCTCATAAGGTTAGAAATACATACTTCAAATCTTATCACAAAAATTTCAGCTGAAAAACATCCAGATTAGCAACAAATCTGATATGATCAATAGACTCCTAGTTTCCTATGATCCTGTTATTTCATCACTGCCTAAATCACTATCACACCGAACAAATCATAAAACATTTCCGTCAGATGTTTTACAATTGCTTAAACAATCTTCAAATGATATTTCGATGTAATTTAAAATTGACAATGTTTTCTTGCATTATTTTTTGTTTTTATTATGGCTAAAACATCAATTACCTAAATATTTTATAGTTATTTAAAATAAGTGGGTTGAAAATCCAATAAAATTTATTAAAAAATCAATTTACCTCTTTGTAACTAAGGGAATTATCTGGTAACTAAGCAAAATAAAGGTATTCATAGCAAAAAAATAAAAAAATAACCACTTTGTAAGAAGTGCAGATATCGTATTAGTACTCTTGCTAATTTTAGTGAATATTGCCCTAATACTAATTTAGCTATGAATTTTGTCCAGTAAAAAACTGTGCAACCCTTTAATTTTACTTTAAAATCTAACTTGTACAAAAATTGTTTCTTGTTCTCTTTTTTGTGATTTAGATTACACTGTATGTATCACTTTAAAATTTTTATTTATGCATTTTTCTCTCTACTAAAAATTATGCCTCCTACATAATCTCCTGGGTTTAGCAGGTAATCCAGAAGGTTATGTAGGTTATGTATACCCAACCTTTTATTCTTCTACAGCATTTTCAAATCATGCCTCACTCTACCCCATTGATTGCTTAAGTAACTGCTATTTCTAATTGAACTTATTTTTTACAACTTTTTCACAAATACAATTCTATTGAAAGTAAATATCATTTTATAATTTTTGAGGGTATTTTTGTTTCCAGGCCCAATCATTGCAATTTTTTTTTTTTTTTGCAAAACATAATCATTGCAAAACATAATCATGTTTTAAACTCTTAAAAAATTATTTAATATATAGCACAAAAAGTTGTTACATGAAATATTTATTTGAATACATATATTAGGGTGGCCATTAAAACGACTTTTTTTTTTAATGTCTGCTCTAACCCTCTAAATGTGTTCTTTATAATAAAATAATACTAGAATTAAAAAAAATATTTTTAGGGGTAGCTCAAGACCCTTAAACATCAGATGGGTCCCTATAATTATTTTAAAAAATAGTTCTTCAAAAGTATACATGTTGGGTCTCGAAAGAAGCAAAATTATATAAAATTTTTAAAAATAGTCATCATTTTATAAAAAGCATTAAGAAAAAAAAATTATAATAAATTTTTTTTGTAAAAATCCATATTTTTAATTTTTAGTTTTAAAATGTCATTTTCTAGGCAATCAAATCTAAGATAATAATTTTTTTATAAAATGATGACTATTTTTATATAATTTTGCTTCTTTTGAGACCCAACATGATATACTTTTGAAGAACAATTTTTTTTATAATTACAGCGCTCGAAATAACGGCTGATCAACGGTCAATGATCGGCTATTTTTTAGGGAAATTTTGAAAAATTTAAGGAAAAATAACATGTTTTTGTGAAAAGTTACATTTGATCGGCAAGCTTTGAAAAACTATTTCGAGCGCTGTAATTATAGGGACCCATCCGATGTTTAAGGGTCTTGAGCTACCTCTGAAATTTTTTTTTCTCCTAAAATTTTTTAATTCTAGTATTATTTTATTATATAGAACACATTTAGAGGGTGAGAGCAGACATTCTTAATCAGCAAGGCATAATAATGTACGCCATTATATGACTATGCAAATAATATTTTCTTTTGTCTATATAAACTTTGTACAGTGAAAAGAAAGAGAAAGAGCTACAAGGCTGTCTAGATAGTGGTGTTTCAGACATATGATAAGAATCTACAAAGAATGCCAAACCTTAAAAGCAAAATTGAAAAACCAGTTTCTTGCACTAAATAAACACACAAATAAACAGCTAAGCAATTATGACCTGCTGAAAAGATAAGTCTTGTTTACGAATGTAGAAACTTTGAGGTAATTAAGGACTGTCTTGTACTATTGAGCATCTATAGTCTTAAAACAAGGCACTCAACAATTAAAAAAAATCTTAAACTATGTTTTTTGCTTTGCTTTTAAAGAACACTAAAAAAGTAGAAGGAAAAAGTGTAAGGGGTAAAGGAGGGCAGGGAAAGTGTCCATTCACACCCCTACCTGTTTTGTTAAAATTAAACAAATTTGTTTTATATATTCTGAAAGTCATAAAGAGGTTTTACATTGATTGATTGAGCTGTGATTTTACAATGATCAGTGTCAGTTTTATGAGAGGAGGAGAAGGCGTCAGACAAAAAAAAGAGTTTAAATATTTTTTTTTATTTTATACTTTATTTAAAAAATTCTCTAAATTTTTAGAAAAAAAAATTTTTTTGCCCCCTTTCCCTTGCTACTATCACTGTTTCAAAAATCAAGTTGTAGCAAGGTGATCCAGTAAAGCTAGGGTGCCAATTTTTTTCAAGTATGATCAAAACATAGGGAACAAACAAGTAAGTCGTATACATGTTTGCATGTATCTTAGATCTCCAGAAAATGTATATCTTGTAAAAAGTTTCAAACTTGCAAAAATTTTGGGTGTAAAATGAGTGTAAAAATAATTTTTTTGAAAATTCAAAATTCTTTGAAATCACTTATGATTATCTCTTTAGCTTGCATACATATTGCAAATAAATTTTTTGTAAAATTTGAACACCCCAACTGTATATAGTTTTGTAAAATCAGTTTTTGTTAAGTATTTTATAAGTTTGGTATTTATAATCCACCTTTGCAAAGAGGTGGCAGGTTGGAGCAGAAAACCTTTTTATTAGGTGTTAGTTAAAGTAATAAAATATGCTTTTAAGTTAATTTCATTCCAACGTGGTACTACGATCACTGAAATCCAATATGACAAAGTTTTTTTTTACATAAAAACATTTAAAAAATGAAAAAAAGTTAAAAAGAAATATTTTGAAATTCCTCAAGGATAGATTATTTCAAAATGTCACTGCTCTATTCCCAATATTTCCAGTTATTTCTCGCTTTTCACAGATAATTAAACAACTTTTTGACTTTTAGGCACTGTAAATGTTTTACAAAATTGATCAAGTGTATTATAAAATAAACATTCTTTGCCATTTATGTATATTATGCATTTTGATTGCAAATGACTAAAAACTTTTCATTTTGACCTTTTTGCTAAACTCTGACCCACTGTGTCCATGTACAAACAAATTTCTACTTAAATTTAAAATATAGACAATGCTGTTATGAATTAATTAGCAAACTAATTTATGCTGACTCGACGATTAATTAAACTTTACATTTAAGGCTCTATTTAGAAAAGATGACAAATGCAAAATTATAGTTTGCTTTAAAAGTAATGTTTGATACTTATATTTTAATTTGAATGATGTAAATAATGATCGTGATTTACTCAAAAGTATCATCCATTATGATTTTGAGTAAATCAAGATCACCATTAACATAATTCAAAAGGTTTTGAGTGATGCTCATGCAACAGTTCTTCTAGTCAAAAGTAAGCAGTTTATAAATAAACCTCCCTGACATTCTTCTAATGCCTAAAGTATCCAAAAAAGTTGCAAGACACAAGCCAAATCATATGCCAACACCCTAAGCAATTTCTCAAATTCAATGATTTTTTAAAGCAGTTTTTTTCACTATTTTAGCAATTTCATATATTGTTGACTTGCTATGTCATCCAGAGCAAGATTTGTCAATTGCATCTTCTTTTGTGGAAAAGCTTATATCATCTATAAACTTTATATATATCATCTTTTTTTCTACTTAGAACTTATGCCATTATTTTAAGTTTAAACACTTCATTTTAACTTTTAAACCATAAAGGGATTCCCAAGTGTTGAGACAAGTTGTGTTTATGTTAAAGAAAAAACATTTGGGCAAATTTTTTTTGATTAAAACTGAATAATAAATACATATCAATAAAACTAAAACTGTTCATTTAATCAACATGGCAAGTTGATCAGCAACCAGCATGACAAAGTCAATACCTAAAAAAAAACATATTTGATTAGAGCTTGTTTTACTCCATCAGGGTTAAAGTTAAAGTTTAAAATTATTTTATAAAAAGTGAATTAAATTTTGATATTTAAATCCACTATTTATAAAATAGTATAGTAATTAACATTTATTCTTTTTGGAACTATATTATTTTGTTTTGTTCATGAAATATGAACAGCTTACATTATCAATTATTTGATTAGATTTTTAATAGTTTTTATGTCGAGCACCTTCCTTGTTAGAAACTGAGGGAGCTCTTTTTCTGACAGGGGAAGACTTTTGATATTGCAGGAAAGAACGAAGCAGATAAAAACGTACCATTTGCTCTAAATAAATTTAAAAGTTTAGCTCATCTAGTTAGAAACATATCTTCACGACATCATTCAAAACTGTATTTTTGTTCTGTTTTTTTACTTATTATATTTGAATACATGGCTGTTGTTATTGATTAAAAAATTTTAATACCTATAAAAAGTGTGCTATAAAATGTAATCATTATTATTGGAAGTCTAGAAATTTTTTATTTTTTTATTAATTCACCTCCCAAAGGCCAAGAAGGCCACTACAGACAAGGAGTCTACTTAGTTGTGGTTACAAACCCTCTCTCAATTCTATAACTTCTTGACGAACAAGTTCACTGCACGGAGAAACAAGTTAAGCGCGGTACTATTAGGGGCGTGGTGAAAATTGAACTTTAGAAATTTAAACACACTGTTTAAATTTCCAACCTTGTAACCAACTAGACTTCTTGTCCTCCTATGAGTCTTCAGTATAATATATGTTTTGTAAAATTATCATGCTTGAAGACAAGACACACAAAGTCTATTGTTATTTAAACATAATTAAAACAAATTTTTTTTTAACATAATTAAAAAAATTGATTTGGTTTATGGCTAAAAATTACATTTTTTAGTAACTAAAAAAAAATTCTGACCTGAAATAAAATCACATTATAAATTGAGATATTTTTTGTGATTTTAGCATTAAAGTTGGTAGCATTTCATTAAATAAAGTTGGTAGCATTTTATTAAAGGAGTGGGAGTGGAGGTGGGAGGGAGCTGAGCAATAACCCTCTGTTTCTCAATGACTATATATGTACTAAATTTAAATTTAAGCTTTTATGGTTTCATTTAAAAGAATATTTTTTTATCTTTTGTTATAAAATTTTTATTTCAAACAAGCTAAAAATTATTTTTATTTAGTTATTTTTGAGTGTATAGTTTGACCAAACATTAAAAAATTTTCAGCCTAAGATAAAATAATGATATACTATTAAACTTTTTTTCTAGGGATTTATTGTGACAAAATTAATTGGGTAAATAAGGCATTTTTTGATTATCAAGTTCTGAGCAATTACTTTCAAATTCTTTGGTCAAAAAGTTTATTGAGTTTCCAATTATTAAGAAAGTTCTTCAAATAATTATTTTGTTAAATGTCAAAGTTGCTCCTTTTGTTGTTCACATTTTTAATATATTGCGGAATCAGCATAAATTCATCTGGCTATATTTCAAAAACCAATTCTTTTTTTAAAAACAGAAATTCAAAAACTCAAAACCAATTTGTATTTTTAGTTAAAATATTTCAATTGTTTTTATGTTTTTTTTGAAATGCAAATAAGTTAAAAGTTAAACAAATTTGAAGTGATAACAGCCATAATAAATGTTGATCATATTTAAAATAAGTTATAGAACATCAAATTCTTAAATTTGATGACTTGTAAGTTATGATATTAATTAAATTTGATGACTTGTAATATATGTTGCAATTAAAAAAAGATATTAACATTAGATTCAGAAGTCTTAAAAACTCTTTTTTTAAAGTTTTTAAACTCTTTCATAGATTTCTTCTTATGAACAGATAGACTTTTTTTTAAAGACTTTAAACTCTTTCATAGATTTCTTCTTATGAACAGAGAGTTGTTTCTGCAGAAAAAAAATATGATGATGCTTTAAAAAAGGTAAGAGTTTTATTATTAAACAATAATACATCATTGTCTATTTTTACATTTACACATACATGGATATATGTCATTTCTACCTGTATAGGTAGATATGATATATGCACATGTAGGTGTCCTGTATAACATTAGGCTGAGAACGTTTTTAAAATCTTGTATGGTCATGGTCCCAAAAATGAGTTTTATACTAAAAATGAACAATATCTTATTTATTTATTATTTTTAAATTTCTTTCATAAAACAAAAAACAATTATAGACCTATTAACTTGTTAACTGCAGCTAATAAAAACTTCTTAGTTTTTTTTATCTTAAAATTGAAAAGAAAACCAGGTATTCATCCATTCACAAGTAATGAAAAAAAAATGCTTGCTGCTGTTGCTCCCAATGTTCTGGCAATCAAATAAATGACAGTAATGTTAGAATTCCTCTGGAAATTTACCTAGCATTACTAATTTTTGAAAAAGTTTTAAGATTAATTTTTTCCAAATATTTTTTTTCTAAATAATACTTGTAATAATGATCAACTTTATATCATCTTGCCATACCACTGCTTGTTTTTGATTGGTGTTGCCATACCATTGCTGTAATGTTTTTGATTGGTGTTGCCATACCACTGCTGCAATGTTTTTGATTGGTGTTGCCATACCACTGCTGTAATGTTTTTGATTGGTGTTGCCATACCACTGCTGTAATGTTTTTGATTGGTGTTGACTGTTTGAAATTTTTACCAAGTCATTATAACATTTTATTAGTTCATCAAAAAAAAAATTGATATTTGGTGACAATGTTTTGCCTTCAAAAATTTTAAACTTTATTTATTTAGTAGTTTAAAAAAAATTAAAAGAGTAGATGATTTTTAAATGAAATACAATTGTTTTATATGAAATGCAATTGTTTTATGTTTTATATGAAATACATTTTTTTTAAAGTGAAACAATGTTTTACATGACCAACTTATAAATTAGACTATTGTAATTACATTAAAAGAGGCTTTTGATGTAATTTACATAATTAGGAATGACCATCTGATCATACCCAATTTTTAAATTTAATTTAATTTTTTAAGCAGGCATTGATAATTAGTATTATTAAAACATTTTATTAGTTCATCAACAAAAATTGAATTTGAAAAATTAGGTTTGTATTAAAAAAATCCGGCCTTAGGTATACAAACTTCCCTCTCAAAGTTTTATGTATGTTTGAAATAAATAATTAATACATATATACATTTTTCTCCAGATTGAAAAATTGAAATTAGTTTGCTTGGATAAAGATGAAGCTATTAGCGCACTGAGGGAAAAGATAATCAGAATGGTAAGAGATGACATATAAAAGTAGTTTAAAAGTAGTTTAAATAGATATTCTGGTTTGTTAAAAATAGTATATTTTATATTAGCTATATAATCCAAAGATAACACTGGGTTCAAATGTTTTTTGAATGAAAAATATTGGGTCCCTAATATTTATGAAAAAAAGTATTTCAAAAGTATGTCTTTTATCATATATACACATTAATGCTGCAGAAATTTTCCAAAAATGTTGTTTTTTGAACCACCCTATATATATATATATATATATATATATATATATATATATATATATATATATATATATATATATATATATATATATATATATATATATATATATATATATATATATATATATATATATATATATATATATATATATTATATATATATATATATATATATATATATATATATATATATATATATATATATATATATATATATATATATATATATATATATATATATATATATATATATATATATATATATATATATATATATATATATATATATATATATATAATTTCTGCAGCATTAATGTGTATATATGATAATTTCACAAAATCTGAACCGTACAAGAGGGTGAAATAACAGATTTGCCCTTATTATTGATACTGATAAAGATTCCCGAGAAGTCACGAGAGCCTAATTTTTGAGATGAATTGCAAGATTTCATGACCTGAGAGTAGCAGGCTTTGATGTTAGACAAAATCTTTATACAATGTCGACAAAATAATTCCCCAGAAACAGATGCCTGTTTTCTGGAGAATTGTTTTGCTGATAGATATGGAAGTAATGGTTTTGATTGGAAATTGCAGAGAAGAGTAAGGTTTTCCTTGGAATCAGGCCTTCTCGTAAGAGGCGTGCGATCACACACCTTATATGACCATGCATAAAGTTCTTTATTTTAATAACTTGACCACGGTTCTTTGCAAGTTTTGATAATTAGCGCGTTTAAAAGTTGCGCTAAAAAAAACAAAGCAAATTAAAATTAAAATAAACAATCCATAAACTGAAAAGATAATAAAATCCTTAAAATAATATATAATACAAAAGTAATATTAAAAAGTTAATGGATACAGGGTGCGACAAATTGACTAATGTGCGCGCATTTCTTAACAGACAGACAGAAAAACAAACATCATGTTTTTTTAATTTTGCTTATGTAAAATTAAAAAAATGCCGTTTGATTAGAATTTTTCAAAACGAACGTATTGCTTCAGCCATTTTTTTTTTAATAATTTTGCTTTTCATTATCATAATTATTTCAAAATAATTTTGCATTGATTATCATAATAATTTTCATAATTATTGCTAATCATTAGTTTTTTATTTATTATAAAAAACACATATTTAATATGAAAAACAATTAATTTCACAGACTTAAATTAATGCCAAAACATAAGTACTTTTTTCAATAGTGTCACTTTTAAGTAAAATAACTAAATACGCTATAGAAAAAAATGTTTTAGCGTGGTTTTTGCATACGCTTACAAAAGCGTACATAATTTTACTTACATAAACTTAAAACGATTTATTATCCTTCAAAAAACTACTTTCAGCTTTAGTCCACCCTCACCTAGAATACTGTGGATTAATTTGTAACCCTGAACATCTCAAAGACAAACGACAAATAGAAAATTTGTTGAGAAGAGCTTCGAAACGAATCAAAGGATTATATGATCTACTGTATGAACAAAGATTGTTGGTGTTAAGTATGACAACTGTAAAATACAGGCTACTTTGTGCAGATCTAATTAACGTCTATAAATGGTGCAAAAATAACAATGGTGATAAAAGTCTATTTGAAATAGATAGCCAATTTATTGCTCATGGTCATGGTTATAACTGCCAACAGGTGTTCACAGAGTATTTAGAGAAAAATAATCAGAAATAAACTACTTCAAGTTCAGAAAAACCAAGAGAAAAAATAAAAGAGTGCTTCATCCTGAAGTTCAAAATAAAAGAGAATTCTGAAACAGAAAATGGTTCACAAGTTTTTTTATAACTTCCACATTGTCCTAAACAAGAAAATCTAAAAATGGTTTATATATCTCAGGGGATTATATATCTCTATATAGATAAATTGTGGAATGTGCTCATAAGGAATTCAGAAAAGAAGATGCTTTGCACAAGGGAGAAATTTTTCTAACCAAAGTATTAAGTTCTTCTTTGGAATGGGAAAATAATTGCAAATACTGAAGAGAAATTATCAGACAAACTTGCTGTTATTCTTTTAGAAAACACTTCAGCCTCTCTACCAGGAAATGTACTTGCAAAAAAAACTTGAACATCAAGTATTAAAAATTATTTTAAAAACAATTTTTGGTATTTGCTAGGATATAATAGCAACCAACACCAGGTGCATTTTAGGCACTGCAGTTGCTATAGAAAGGCATCTTAATAGGAAAAATACTTACCTTGATTGCAAATAATTGCCTTGATTTTTGCGGGCTCAAATATTGATAATTTTGCCACCAATATTGCGGGCTCAATGCAATATTGGTGGACCTCCTGGTACAGTGCTACACTATGTCTCTTTCTGGTTGGATATAGGAGATTAATTTGTACAATGGATTAAATCTGTGTTCATTCCTTTTAAAAATGCAAATTGTGAATGCTGAGTAGTTTTAGTAGCTGATGGTCATTTATGTAATGTTTCTTTGACAGTAATTCTACTATGTCGAGAGAATAACGTGGAACTAATAATTTTACCATCCCATTCTTCATTTTTCCAACCACTCAATTCAGGCCTTTACTGTCACATGTTTAGTAAGTGGTTCTTCAACAACACTACAAAGAAATTGGTTTTAAAAACATATTGACAAGCTGAGTTTTCCTCTCTTGCTTTTTGAAGTTACAGTCAGAGCAGGTTTTCAAAAGATCACATCAGTCAGTGGTTTTAAAAACACATGTCTCTATCCATTAAATAAAACATAAAAAAGATAAAAAAATTAACCATCACATAAAAGAAAATTCAAATTTAGTAGAGAAATAAATACAGCAAAATGTCAAATTCCATTGCGCAACAACTGATCAGCAAAAACTTAGGTTGCAGTTTGAGAAAAGCTCTTGTCAAAAATGGCTTTGTGAAAAATGTTGACCCCAAAAAAAAAGGTCACACACTTTTTTAAAACTTCACTATATTTAAATAGATTTGATGACCAAGTGAGTTTTATAACAGTATCCTAAATGTTGAAAAGTTTTTCAAAAGGATGTTAACTTGAATTTAAAAAAAAGAATATTTTATTAAAACTAAAGAAATGAAATATCATTTCATGAAAAAATAAACTTTTTTTTTCTTAAAAAATAAAGTTTATTTTTATGCAATAAAAAGTAAAATAATTTTTATGTAAAATAATTTTTTTTTAATGTTTTTAAGCGACATGAGAATGATTCATTAATACTTCTTGATGAGGAAAAGATGCAAAAGATAAAAGAATGGGTTCGGGAAAACTTTAAAGAGGTTTGTGTTTTTTTAAAAAGTATGTTTTTAATTTTCTACATAAATTATTAAAAAATAGATAATGCAATAAATTTTGTCTACATAAGAGTGTTCAAATATATATGATATACTGTTTCAGTTAATTCGAGAGAAAGATCAATTAAAGAAAGAGCGAGATGAGTTACGTATCATGTGTGATAAAGGTAATACTAAGAAAAGTTTGGAAAAATTATTTAGACTTACATTCATTTTATAATTTATTTTTACTCGTATGTGTGTGTGTGTTTATATATATATATATATATATATATATATATATATATATATATATATATATATATATATATATATATATATATATATATATATATATATATATATATATATATATATAGAGAGAGAGAGAGAGAGAGAAAATATAGTTTCACTCAGAGCCACCTAAATTGAAGTTTTTGCCATTATACTATAACTATTATGTCTAAAAATAATTTTACAGATTTTTGTGATCCTGAGGTCCTTTAAAGTCACTGAACATGCACCCTGTTTTTCAGTCAAAAATATAAATCTTTTACCTTGAAAAGTTTTATAATTTCATACATATAACAAATGAGATTTGCTTAAAGTCATATATTAAACATAAAATTAATCGTGTATACAAAAACTCACATTAATGTTACATCTAACATTTTATTTTACAAAAAATAATAATTTAGTATTTATATTATTTATATTATTTTAGCCACTTTTGTGACCAAATGTAACAAAAAATTACTTTTTTTTCATGAAAAATTTCACTTGAAAATTCAATAACCAAAACACTCTACACGCTAAAAGTACTTTCACAGATTCAGTGCTTTCTTATCAAAACTATAGAAATTAACTTGAGACCATGCTATGCTGCATTGTTGACAATTTTTACTGTGTAAACAAGTTGCTCTGCAACTCTGAAATCATGGCCTGAGTGCCATTGCTCAACTGATTCAGAAATCCAGACAGTGCTCACTTTCACAATGTGGAACAGCAAATGAGATTTAGGTCCAATCAGACTTGTCAAAGTTGTGTCACAATCAATATTTTTGAATTCTGGTTAACCAAGGTGGAAGTTTTCTGGTATTGGAGTCAAAAGCAACTTACCTATTATTTCTTTCTTTAGTGCAGTTGTCATAAAAGTATGTTTACTAAACAAGGCTAACAGAATGAGATCTTCTCACAAGTACCACTGAAAATTATTAAGCTTTTAATCACAACATTAGCAATATCTTTGTCAATATCTCTAAAATCAAACTGTCAATAATAAACTGAAGGTTGTTGATTGGTGCTTTCATCCATTCAGAAACATAGCAATGAGCTAAAAAATCATTAATTCTCTTAAGTTTTGCAACCATATCATCATTATATTGGATCTTTTTGGAAAACATATACATCTTTTCAGCGTATATGTTGTTAACCATCTAATATGCCTAATGCATAGCTTCCTGTTTGAGAAAATGGGTGCTACGTGAGGAATTTGACCTAAGATTATCAGTGCATTCATCAGCAGATTCACTATAATCATCTCTTGGAAAAGTTGTTGAATAATTGCAAGGTAACACGCCTGTAAGTTTTTTGACAACTTTATATTTTTAGCTCAGCAACCATTTGTTTTCAGTTTCCAGTACCCAAATTGGTCGATTTTTATCCAACTTTGACCATACATCTTTAAACTTTTAAAATGGTTTGTTTTCAGGGCTTAAATTGTTACCAAACAACATTTTCTATACAGCACCAACAACAAGCTCTAAAATATGATAATAACAAACTAGGCAGAGTAACTTTCTATCTAGATATGCTTCCATTAGTTTAATAGCTTCATTGTGTATACCACTATTGCTGACCTTTGTATCAAATACTAGAGCCACAACTCTGTTTGACAGATCCCAAACTTATATTAGATTAAGCATCGCTTCAGCCTGAATTGCTCCCTGTGAGTTAATTAGAGAAGGGACACCTAGTAATCTCCCTTCCTTATATTTCAGAACCCCAGAAAGAAGAATCTCAAGCCGCTTGTATTTGTCTCCTAGAATATCTTTTATAAGCCTGCCATCTCAATGCAATGAACCATATTGGGGCAGGTCCTCTTTCATTGTTTCCATGACACTCTGCAATCTGTTGACAATTGAACATTCTTTCTTGCTAAGTTTAGATCTTGAAATGTCAAAATCTTCAAAATTAACTCCAATAGCTTTTATTACTGCAGATATAATCATTATTTATTAATTGTCTGAAAGCTTGAGATGATCAGCAGCACTGGTTATCTGGTTACATTGCATTATTTTCTTAGGTAGCTTAAAGGTTACAAAATTGTCTAGATCTGTTTTTATTTCTTTTTGTTGCAGATTTATTTCAAATGATGGCACCAGACACCATCAAGTAGTGTTGGTGTTAATTTCAATTTAGGTGGCTCTGAGTGAAATAATATTTTCTGGACAACCCAAATATATATACAGTATTGGACAAAACATTTGCAACCAACATCAAACAATGCTAAAAAGTGTTCCTTATTTTACATGTCTTAAAAACGAAAGGAACTATACTACCACAGCAAACAGTTCAGGAGTCTAAAGACATAGCATGCCATGCCATGAGCAATCAGCTGACAGGTGACAGCACACAGGCAGAATTTTGTTGACAAGTGCCATTTTGCAGCAGACAAAACAAGTGCAACTTTTTTGGTTTGTTTCATTTTCTTAAGTCTGGTCCGTGTCAACGTCACGGAAGTTTTTTAATAATTAAAAGAAGTTTCCAGAAGCATGCAGAAGCTTCCAGAAGTTTCCAGAAGAAGCATCTAGAAGTATCCAGATGCATCCAGAAGCTTCCAGAAGCATCGAAAAGAAGCATCTAGAATCTTCCAGAACAGGTTCACACAGGTTCATTTTACTATATGAGAGACATGTAAACTGACATGTAATTCAGTCAGTATATGGAAGTCAATCAGTCAGTATTATCAAGACAGTTTATCGAAGTGAGTTTTATCAATGTGTTTTATCGAAGAACATCAATACAAGAAGTGAAATACAACAAGTGTTTCATTACATCAATACAGTCCACATCCAACCAAGACGTTGTGTTCCACAGAGCATTATTGTACCATCACAAGGTAAATGTAACACGGTAAGCCTTCAAGGTAAATGTAACACGGTAAGCCTTGAGAAGCATGATTATTTATTTTTATTATTTTTATGACTTCAAGTGCAAAAATGGCTCCCGACAGTCTTGGATTGGAACTAAGAAAGAAAACTATTGGCGATTACGTAAGTGGAATGTCACAAAAAAGTATTTGTGATAAATATCGCGTGAAAAAATAAACTGTATCAAGACTATGTTCCAAATATCGTTCTATGGGAAGTTAGCAGCAGATAACAAAGGTAGAAGACCATGTTCCACCACTTCTAGAGAGAGTTCTATGATCGTCAGATCCGTCAAGAAAGATTCCTGGATATCATTAGTCAAGACACAAAAGCAATTAGAGCTGCCTGTATTTAACCGAACAATTAGACAACGTGCTGTTGAAGCCAGATTGTTTTCTCAATGCTCTCCAAAGAAACCGCTGATTTCACTAAAGAACCAGAAGAAAAGACTCCTGTTTGCTACATCTTATATTGACTGGAATGTGCAGAAATGGCGAACTGTCTTGTTCAGTGATGAATCAAAGTTCAACATCATTGGGAGCGATGGCATTTGCTGTGTACGTCGACCGGCTGGAAAATGCCTCGATTTACGTTACTGCCATAAGACCGTGAAGCATGGTGGAGGCAATATAATGGTCTGGGGCTGTTTTTCTGCTAACGGTCTACGTCCAATACATCGAATCGATGGAATAATGGACCGTTTCATGTATAAAAATATCCTGAAAGATGTTATGTTACCTCATGCTGAATGGAATATGCCAATAAAATGTGTTTTTCAGCAAGACAACGATTCGAAACACACTGCAAAAGTAGTCAAGCAGTAGTTTCAAGACAACCACCTATTGGTGATGGATTGGCTGCCTCAATCTCAGGATCTCAACCTTATCGAGAACCTGTGGGAAATTGTCAACCAACGTCAACGTATATTATATGTATGTATATAAATATATACATACATATAATATATACATATTATATGTATGTATATATGTATGTATGTAAGTATGTAGAGCAATTGGTTGATATTATAGGGGTTGCTTAAGACATTTACATAATTCTTAGAAGCCCAAAACCCAAAAATAATATTTTGTTATTTAATGCTTCTCTTTTACTAAGTATACCCAGCATTACCTCAATACCTAGTATTTATCTTTTATCTAATATTACCTCGGTATTACTTCATACACAGTGTTTCATTACACGGTATTGCCTCATACCCAGTATTACCTCATACCCAGTATTACTTCATACCCAGTACTACCTCATAACCACAAATTTCCTCAGTGTTATATCACCTCATCATGAATTATTAATCTATTACATAATCCACATTTTTATAGATTAAATATTTTTATTTGAAAATTTATCCAATTCAGGAAATAGTCATCATTACTAAACAGTGGCATCCAGAACCCTCAATGTGACATAGTGCTATAAATATAATTTCTTTGGTATTGTTAATATAAACATGATATAAACACTTTGATATAAATCTGACATTGTAAATATTATATTGCCTTAATAAGTGAAATTGTTGCATCAAAATTGCTATTGTTGCATCAACTATAAATTGATATTGCATTAGTAATTAAATTTATAGTTTCAGCATTATATATGCAGCAAACCTAAGAGTAGACATTGTTGAAAATTAATATGAAAGCTATATTATAAAATTTTAAAATGGAGACTAGAATTTAGACTGAGGTTTGGCTTATAGCCTAACCCAATGGACTAATAACAGGTAACAAGTTACCATCAAATAAGCAAATTGTTCAAACTTGGTTCGTTCTCCAGCATACAACACCTTTTCATGCATCAGGCCAGGATTCTAACAAAGCAACTTTATATGCCATAGCATATTTGATACTTTGATAATTTAAAAATACTTATTTTGATAATTTTGATAATTTAAAAATACTTATGATACTTATGCCAAACAGTAAGAATAATGAAGGTTGCAAAACAGAAACTTTACAAAAAAATGAATTTTTTTTCCGAGATATTCAAGAATTTTTTGATATTTTGAACATAAAGATTTAAACACCAATCATAGAAGAAGATAAGAATTTTCTAATACTGCTAAGAGAAGGAAGACAGGGCTACATGAATAAAGTTGATTATGATTTATATGAAAAAGAGCCTTTGAAGAAAGAGAAAGAAAAACTAAAATAGGAAGAAGAAGGTACCTGCTCAAGTTTGCAGAGAAGACTCTTCAAAAAACATCATAACTGCATAACAATTACAAGGAGTTTTTGCAGCTGTTGTTAATCTTTTTTGGAAAAATTTGACCAGGTCTAGGAAGAATTACATTTTGTGCTCCGGAATGCACCAAGACGATCAATGTCAAAATCACTTTATTTATTAAAGATCTATTTGTTTTGCACCAGTTTAAGTTTACAAAACAAAAAGATAAGAATCTGGTCAGATTTTCCTTTTTTTTTTCAATTATGATTTACATGGAACATTGGTTTAGGTTGCCAAGTTCTCTATCTGTACCTTACAATAAACTGGTATTGATTAAGGAACTCAACAGTTTTAAAAAATTTAATAAAGATGTTTTCGAATCTGTCCTTAAAGCATTCATACGGTCATTTTTTCATTTTTTAGCAATGAAGTGGAAAGTTATAACAAAGAGAAAGTTTCAACGTCTCTTGAGAAACCTGCAAAAAATCAAATGAAAAGGCTAGATGCAAAACAAGTTATAGATAAAATTCCAAAATATGGAACTTAAAGATAAAAGTTCTTCTCTTTTCATGAAATTAATTGGGCATTCAAAAAAGAACATCACCTGGAGACACCATCACCTGGAGACGCTATCACCTGGAGACATGGAGTGTGGCTATCAGCATGCACAGTTAATTCAAGAAAAGTTTTGAATGGCTTAGGTAAAAGAGGACTACACAAAGACTCAGACTACACAAAGATACTGAGGACAAAGAATATTAGTTTATTTTACTTACTGTCAATGAACATCAACAGCAAATTCCTGATATGTGAAAATTAACAGTTGTCAATGCTTTGAAGAAATTAAATATCTCTGATGAAAATTAGGCTGAAGTATTAGTTAATTTGTTTTTTTTAAAGACTTTTGTTGATGTTAGGAATCCTTTCTTAAAAATAATCTTTTCTTATAAAAAATTCTTTCTCAAAACTAAACATAATTTTTAGTGACTCTGATAATTATATGTATGTATATATATCTATATAAGGCAAAATTTTAATATATAACAGTAAATTTCTATAATCTATAATAATTTTTATATAGCTTGCGCAAATGAATGTGTTAGTCCAGCAAGATTAAATTCATCTCACCTATATGAAGAAATATTCGGAGAACTTTTAAAAGATTTAAAATCAGAAAAATATTTGTATGAACCATTAGAAATCTCCACATCACAATCTAATTGCGAACCTCCACCTGTACCTACTAGATGTGCATCAATAAGAGCCTCCACCAAACCTATAAAAGAACCAAAGCCATTTTTGTTACCTACTTTGAAGCATGAGAAGAGTTTTGCAACTTCAAGTGAAAGTCTTGATGAGAAATTATTACAGCTAACTGAAGACAAGGTATTTTCAAGTTGCTTATATTTACGTTTTTAAATTAGAGGATAAGGATAAATATTTAACCATAGATCTTTCTTTATTAAGTTTAGTAAATTATAAACATTTTTAAATGTAATTTTATTAAACCTAAAGCTTTGATAAAATTACATTAAATGTCTTTTTAATGTCTTTCTAACCCTTCTTTTAGCCCTTGTGGGCTAGGCCCAATATTATTAAAATTTTGACATAAAAGTTTGCTGAATGCTAAACACAATAGCAGTGAATACCCATAGGAAAATTTAAGTATGTTAGAATAAAAGAGACTTATTTTTCAAACAAAGTATATTTAGACTGTTGTCAAGATAACAGTAAAGGTTAATAGAATAGTATTTAAAATTATACTACTACAAAGACAAAAATATGACAAACAATACACTGAGGTTCTATTTTTTTTTTAGATGTCTAAAAATTGTTATTAAAACGATAGTGTTTAGTAACCATAACAACCATATTGTTGACAATACAAAAAGTATTAGATTAAGTATTAGACAATTGGCATTTGCACTTACTTGGAAGGGCAATAGTGCGAAGCTACCATTTGTTGGATTATGACTGAAGGCCTCTAAGTCAGAATCCATGTTAGAAAACAATGATAATTACCTCTGGAAAATCTTAGGCAAACAAGAATAGGGCTCTGCAAGCAGGGCTCATGGGTCTCAATGCACTGACTTGGAGAAGAACTGACGAGGTGCTGATAAAGATCAAAATCTAAAATTTTCAGAGATAAATTCTATGCAGAAGACTTAAACAAAAACGGAATTGTTACTAAAACGATAGTGTTTAGTAACCATAATAACCATATTGTTTGACAATACAAAAGGTATTAAAGTATATAAGTATTAAGGTATATAAGTATTAAAATTATTAATTTAATTAAAAGTATTAAAGTATATAAGTATTAAGGTATATAAGTACAGGCATATTTTTTAATAGTTCATTTTTACTTCCTGATAGCAAACTAGTGTGTATAGTAGGTGGTACTTTTAGTGTCAACACAACCATATGTTTGATTTTACAAAGTGGTTAATACTATATATACTCAGTTTTTAGTATGTAACTATATGTTAAATTGGTTTTCTGATTGTGCATAATTAGTTTCTAATCTAACAAAACAAAAATGTTGAGTAGTTTAGTGTATGCATATTTTATTGTAGTTATAAATATAGTTATATAAGTTGGTTCCTATACCAAAGTGACTAACCATATTGAAGATCTTTTTTTTTTTAATACTATTCACCTCCCTAAAGCCAAGGGTGTCACTACAGTTAAGGAGGCAACTTTCTATTTTTTTATTTATTTTTATTGTGGTTACAGCCTTATCTCTACTTTTAATTCCAAAACATGAATCTTGGCAAAAAATAATGCTATGCAGAGAAACGAGTTGAGGATGATACTACTAGGGACATGAGGGGGATTGAACTCTTTCCATTTACAAAGCAAGTGCTCTACCACTACTACATTATTTGTAATTTATTAATGCTGTTGGTAGTTTAATTTTAATTAATACATTTATAATGCAATTATATGTATCTTAAATGAATACACAGAAAAAAATTAAAATGCTTTTATTTTATATTTTATAGCAGATAGCGACAGATCAAATAGGCACTAGTGAGTATCATTTATTTGTTATAATTTATATCGTGAGTGTTGTTTATTTTACATTTATTTATTTAAGCTCCAAATTCATTTTTTGATGTTTTTAGATATTTTGCAAAATATGTTTTAAATATTTTGAATTAAGAAGTAATTGTTATTTGATGCATGGTTAATATATTTTTTTAACAACTTTATGATATAAAATTTTTGAGAATTTAAGTTAAATTATTTATTAGTTATAAATTTCTATTTCGTTTTGTAAACTTTGATTGCAGAGATCACTTAGACCACATTTTCATTATATCTAAATATGTTACTAATAAGTATAAATAACAAGTTGAATATTATAAAAAGGAATGTTAAAGTAAGGTGTATTAAAAAGTATATTTAAAGTATTTAAGTATTTAAACATTAAAGTATATATTTTCTATAGCAAATTATAGGCTATACTAAAATATTAAAGATTAAAGTCCGTAATTTCTCCTGATCATAAATATGGGTAAAATTGAATTTTTTAAATTTTGAATTAAAATTAATGTTTTTATTTTAAACATTTTTGATTGGTATGACGATTTTTATTCTAAATAAATTAAACACTATATTTATGGTTATTTTTAAACAATTTTGATTGATCAGTATGACAACTTTTATTTTAAATAAGTTTAACTTGTGGTTATTTTTTTGTAAAATTGTTAAATAAATTAATGTAAGTTAATGTAACTTTGGAATTATATATTAAATCAACAATTTTATTTTTAAATTTATCTATTAAATCAATAAATTAAAATCAAAAAAAAAAGTTTGAAACATCACAAATTGTTGAAAAGTAGAAATATGAAATTAAAAGTAGAAATATGAAATTAAAAGTAGAAATATAAAATTAAAAGTAGAAATATGAAATTAAAAGTAGAAATATGAAATTAAAAGTAGAAACATGAAAAATGATTTAAAAAAACTATAGGTAAAGTAAATATTAATTATATTAATAATATTAAGTAAGTATTAACTATAATGTAAAAGTTTTCTTAAAAATAAATTGTTTATAAAAAATAAAAAACTTTCTTTGTTTTTCTAGCTTCTCCTCATTACTTTGTGCTTGATGAATCAGAAAATGACTACAATTTTTTTCAGGACTGTCATGCACCTGTTTACACAACATTAAATAAGGTTGAATTTTTATTTTGTGTTCATAAGCAGTTTTTGTTTTATTTTATATGTTATGTTTAGTGTTATGCATTGTATTTTGTTTGGTGTAATCTATTGAGTTATATTTGGTGTTAGCCGTTGTGTTATGTTTGGTATTATTAATTGTTCTGTAAATAAAAACAATTGTTCTGTAAATAAAAACAATTGTTCTGTAAAAAAAACAAAATTGTTCTGTAAATAAAAAAAAAGACATTTTGTCAACAGCTAAATTACATTTAGCATGTAGTCATGACTATAATGATAGTAAGACCTGTTTGCATAGTAAAAAACCATTTAACTTTTCTATATAGTAATAGCTATGGTCTTCTATGATAACAGACCTTGACTTTACACAATATAGTTGAGTGACTGAATGTCAATTTATATTACTGTGCAAATCTTTCAAATTCAATTGGTTTATAACACAGATAACGCAACTTTTAGATATAAAAGTTAAGTGCTTGAATATTGTCCAACTAACAAATAGTCATTTTAATAATTAAAAACACCTTTAAAATGGTACCTCTTAGTAAAGAAAAGCTGTCATTTAACTGCAACAAAAATATCAATTATTAAACTTTCGAAAAATCCAGATAAGAGAAAAAAATGGAGCTATGCTATCTCAATTTGATTGTTTCAGACTATATGATTATGTCAACTGCATTGGCCAGATGATGCACTTTTTGAAATCAAATACGGGAAAACAATGACCATCAAACCTAACATCTGTTAATAAAAATATTCTGCCAAGTTGTTTGCCAATACCAGCCTTAAAAAGTTACGTAAAGTTAAAAAAAACTTCAAATCAATTTAGAAATCTTTTGCTAGAAACGCATTAAATCTCTTTCTAAAGGAGAACTTTAATAGTGGTTGCTAACGGTTGCAACGGTTGCTTGCAGGTTTGTTGAAGTAAAAATGTTTAAAAAAAGAAGGCATTTCTTTGAAAAAACCAATTTAGAAATGTTTTGCTAGAAATGCTTTAAATCTCTTTCTATAAGAATTTTTATTTGATGACTATAAGATGATGAATTTTTATTTTGATATTCAATCATTGTTCAGTAATAAAATGTTTTTTAGCCTAATAAAATGAGTTTACACATGCAATCAAAAATGTATGAAATTGACGTTTAGTTGTTATTGTTTTTTGAAATTTTCTAAGATTATTTATTCATGCAGAATAGAATATCATAATTCAGTTATGCTTAATATATTAATGTAATGTTACATACATATACTTTATCATATACTTTATCATACATATACTTTATCATATAGCTAAAGGTCATTAAAGAATGCGTAAAATAATCAAAAGAAATTTTAAAAAATTTCAATTTTTTTAGTTAGGAGTGGTGAAATTTCAACCTAAAATCTGTGCTGGATAAGTGGTCTTATAGTGTGATGCAACATACAGTTATATAGAGCACCTAGCACATATATACAATATACCTGTAAAAACCATATACACTATATATAACAGTGCTCACCTAATACTCATGCTAGGTACCCAGTCAGCCGGGTACTCATCGTCTCTCTATTCTGGAAGTTTTTCTGGGTACCCAGATTATATATGTGCCAGGTACCTGGCTCAAATTATCCCGTCAGTTTTTCCAGGTACTCAGAATATATAGACTGGAAAAACTGTTGGAAAACATGGACTGAGCCAGGTACCTAGCACATCTCTATAATTAAATAATATTAAGACTCAAATATTATGATAGACTATGATGCTTCAAATTTTATCATAGGATGCATTGTAGTATTTTAACTTTTTCAAATCTATTTGCTTTTGTATTTTATTTACTTATACTTAATTACTTTATTTACTTTATTATCATTTATTATTTTAGGATGGATCTTTAGAAAAAAAGGTTTGGATTTTTTTTGAAAATCTAAATTTATTTCTTTTTTTTCTAAATTTTTAAGTTTATTTTTATTAAACTAGTAGATTTTGTAGGTTATATCATTATTTATACTTATATCATCTTAGCCATTTTTATTGTGCGAAAGATTACTTACTAGTGATACATCAGACACAGAATCTGATGGTGACTCATTAGAAACTCGTAATGAAACAAATATAACCAAGCTCCCAACATGTGCAAGCTTTACAACACAAAATATGAAACAGGTAAAATATATTTTACCTGTTGAAAAAGGTATTTTACCTATGAAAAAGGTTTAATATATTTTTCATGATAGTTAATTAAATCAATGAAAATTATAAGTAAAAAGTTCTTATTAAAATAAAATTATTTTTAGCACATTATAAGACATTATTTTTTTAAATAAAAAAAATAGTAATACTAATAACAACAAAAATAAGAGTTTGCATTACTTTGTTTACTTCTTTGACCAATATATAATGTATCACATGCAGTTGAGTAAATTTTTATTGTTTACTACTTTAAGAAGCATGTAACAATGAACATGCAACTGGGTGTACTTTGTTATTTATTGTTGTACAGATATGTGCATTACAGTCTTTTTTTTTTTTTTTTTTTTACTTTAAATCAACTCCCCAAGGCCAAAATGGCCACTACAGTTGAGGAGGCTACTTTAA
Organism: Hydra vulgaris; assembly: GCF_022113875.1. NCBI lineage: Eukaryota > Metazoa > Cnidaria > Hydrozoa > Anthoathecata > Hydridae > Hydra > Hydra vulgaris. The sequence goes on along the minus strand of NC_061160.1, from coordinate 51,745,861 downwards.
TTGTGCTTACAATCCTTTCTTGACTCTATAACTAGAAACATGAACCTTGACGAACATAGCCGTTGCACAAAGATATAGTGGGGATAAAACTTGGAACTTCTCACTTATGGGGGCGCTACACTAATCTGCATAAGAACATTTTACTTAATAATAATGTTTTGTGTTGTGTTATATATAGTCTGTTATAGTCAGGATTGAAATATCTTTTTTTTTTTTCGGTCTAGGAAAAACTTGAGAAAGTTGGCTGGTTATATAAACAGGGTGGTATAATAAAAAATTGGAAAAAAAGATGGTTTGTGCTCAATGAAGGAAAATTAAATTACTTTAAACGACAGGTTTAATAATTTATTACTTTTTTAGTCATCAATCACAACTGTTGCTTTTGATTTAATCATATCTTTTTAAAATCATATCTTTTTAAAAATGTCAAAAAAAGTTTTATAAAAATTCGCAATTAAATTTGTAATTAAAAGTATAATAGCAACTTGTAGTTAGAAATTAATTCAGCAATAAATAAAAAATTTTCTATAAATATTTTAAAATAATGTTACCAGGAAGCTATGAATCGCAAACCAAATGGACAAATAGATTTAGAAATGGTTTCAAAAATCTCAAAGTCAGGTGATCTACTTTCAATTGAGGTAAGAATTGTTATGATGAAAACGATTAAATACAATTAGATCAATCAAACAGTTAGTCTAGTTAAACTTAAAAGTTAGACAGTCCAGTTGAAATTTAAATTAAACAGTTAGAACAGTTTAGTATAGTACACATTTACCCACATTAAAAGCAAAAAGAGTAAAAGATAAATAACAAATATCACACTGTAGAAATCCCTAATTCCGAACAGTCTCTAATTCTGAACAACTTTAGTTCTCTTATTGTTACATCCTTTATTTTTGTGGGATTTTCAAAAAGAAAACTGATTAATAAATTGTTAGACAAGGGTAATGAGAATATGTTAAATATTATTTTAAAAATATATAATAAAACCATGAAATTTTTAAATTGCAAATAAAACACTTTTTAAAAATCTGAAAAACCATCAAAATAAAACCAACTTAACAAAAAAAAAGCAAATAAAATTGCATGCTATTCGATGTAGAATTTGACGGTGATTATTTATCTGAAAAAAAAAAAAATTAAAAATTAGCAATACTCTGTAAGATATTTAAAAAAACAATTCTTTTTTGCATAATTTAAAAGTTTCCTAAATTCTGAACAGATAAAAAAATGCGCTTAAGTTTGCATTTTTACAAGCAAGTAATTAACAAAAATTTTTAACAATAGTATATTAACGATCTGAACTTTTAAAAGTTAAAAGTAAAACGTTAAATGTTTTTAATGAATTTCTAAACTTCTTGTAAGGTTAATAAAAAAAATGCCAAAAGTTAAAAATAATGAAGGTCGCGAATAAAAAATTAAACTTTGTATTGAAGCTATCGATAATAAAAAGGTGTCATATTTAGAAGCCGCTTTATGTTATAACATTCTTAAAACAACTAACGGGTGTTCACTTGAAATCCGGACTGACTTTAAGTCAATATAAATCTGACATAATGTATTGCAATTGTACCATGTGATACATTATTTTAAAGCGTTTAAATTTAGCTTTAATATGCTATATTTATATTAAGATTGAATGATTATTCAAATTGAAAATGAAACCTAAACAAGACGACACTCGAAAACATGTGTACAACTTTTATATTGAAAATAAAGAAAAAGGCAAAAAGTACACCGTAGATCATTTTGAAAAAGAAAAAATTGCCAGATCGACCATCTATGATATAATTAAACGTGCTGATGACGATTCTGGATATCTTAGACGTCCTGGTTCAGGAAAAAAAGCTCTAAATATTACCCAAAAAAAAAAACAAGCGTTTAAATCAATGTTTGATCATCATGATGGCGTTTCTTATAGGAAAGCAGGTAGAAAATTTAGAATATCAGCTTCTTATGCCCATAAAATTATTCAGACAAAATCAAAGATCAAGAAAAGAAAGAAGAAAAAGATTCCACATCGAACTGATGATCAAAAACTGATGGCAAAAACAAAGTGTGGTAGATTATATCGAGCTTTTAGCAAATTTGATTGGATCATTGATGATGAATCTTATTTTACTCTTTCTCATTCATCAATCAACGGAAACGATAACTTCTACACAAGTGACATAAACCTCTGCCCATCTAGTTTCAAATATTATACAAAGCGAAAGTATGAACCCAAGCTCCTGGTCTGGGTAACCTTTTCTGTAAAAGGAATGTCAAAAATTCTAATCCGTCAAAGTGGTCTTGCAATCAATCAAAAAATCTACTTAGAAGATTGTATTAAGAAACGTCTTATTCCTTTTATTAAAGAGCATCATCAAGACAGTCAATTCGTATTTTGGCCAGATCTGGCGACGTCTCATTATGCTAAATCTGTTCAAGCTTATTTAAATGGACAAAACGTCAGATTTGTACCAAAAGAAGATAACCCTGCAAATGTACCAGAAGCAAGACCTATTGAGGATTTTTGGTCAATAATAAAAGGTTTACTTTACAAGGATAATTGGCAAGCAGAAAATTTAGAACAACTAAGGAAAAGGATAGTGTATTGCTTCAGCAAAGTTGATATCAATCTTGTACAAGAGTTTGCAAAGGGTATTTTATCAAGAATTGATTCTATAAAAAGAAAAACTTTAATTGAAAATAAATAAAGTATCATATTATAGAGAATTAAATGCTGGTTTTAAATCATATTTTATTTTTTTAAAATGATAAAAAATAAGGGAGTTATGACCCTTTAAAGTCAGTCCGGATTTCAAGTGAACACCCATTATTTTTTGCAGATTGAAAGGAATAAATGGAGCTGCTAGTGTTGGTAGGCCAAGAGCAATAAGCCAAGTAACGGAGAGGCTTATAGTTGAACTTGTACAGTTTATGAGTAACATTGGCTTCAGCTTAAAAAGAAAAATTTGATCAAGGTAAAGTCAACATTGTTTGTCGAAAAGGTTTAAAAAAATCCAAAACAAATTGTCCCAACAAATGAAAAACATATGACTACAATTTTAACTTGTTGCGATGCTTTTGGAAATTTCCTACCTCATCAAGTCATTTACAGAGGTCGAAATTTGATGAAAGCTTGGGTTCGAGGTGGTGCTTCTAATGTTTATTATTCTACTAGCAAGTCAGGTTGGGTGGAAAGCGAAAATTTTATAGAATGGTTTCGTTCAATTTTTTTAGTTCACGCAAACAAACTTCAAGGATCTAAAATTCTATTTTTACATGGCCATGCATTTCACATTAATTTTGAGTTAAAAAGATTATCAGAATCTAACATTATTTTATTTCGGTTGCCAGCTCACACAGGTCATTTTTTGCAACCACTAGATGTTGGAGTTTTTAAAACAATTAAGGTGGAATGGAAGCGAATTGTAGAAGTTTGTTTGAATAGAAGTTCATATTTAAGTTTAAGCAACCGGCAGTTTCCTGCTATGCTAAATGACCTTATTGCAAATAAAGGTTTCAAAGCGGAAAATGCACATAGTGGTTTTGAAAGTACAGGTATATTTCCACTAAATCGTTTAAAATAACTCCAAATAAAACTGCAATCGACGCTATTTTTCAAGGTGTAACAAATGATAAAATTGAGAGTTGTTTTTCTAAAAAGTCTACCGATTCACAAGTTTCACTTCATAAGACTGATATAATAATTTCAAAAAACTCTATAAATAGACTTTCAACAAAAAAAGTATTGCTCAAAGAATTAGATATCATCAATAATGCCGTTAAACAAGCATCTTTTATTATTAACAAATCAGTGCTCACTGTGCTTAGAAATAGATTGATGCCTCTTTCCAGTAGTAAAAAAATGGAACAATAATTAAAAGAACAACATGTTATACATGACTGAACTATCAGCAATGGCTCAGGACGAAGCTACACATGCTGCCAAAAAAAGAAAACTTGATGAAATAGAAGCCAGAAAAAATATTAGAGAAAAAAAAAATTTGATGTAGCAATTCTCAAAGAACAAAAGTTAAAAAAAAAGAGAAGAAAATTTTTAAAACTTAAAAAACCCCTAAAATGGTCTCAGAAATGTAAAGAAACAACAAAGATGTCTACTAGTCCAAATATTGAGTGTCTTCCTGTTGCGAGCTGTAATGCCTACCAAATCGATCGTCATTGTTATTCCTGCGGAATCCTTTGGGATGAAGCTAGAAGCACCAAATGGGTTGCATGTGAAAAGTGTTCAAACTGGTCGTGTATTCCTTGTATTGTCAATTATCACGAAACAATTGAATTTGCGTGCAAGGAGTGTGAATTACTTTTATTAGTTTAAATTTTTGTATCATGTTTTAAACTACAACTTTTTCATTAAAATAAAAAAAAAAATCAAATTTGTTCAGTACAGCTATGGTCACCACCTCCAAATAATCACTATTGCTGTGATATTATTTAACAAAAAACTGCAATACTATTTTATAGCGAAGAACAGCGTTGTTATAATAATGAAGGGTTATAAAATAATAATTTTCAGGTAACAAAATGAAGGGGTTACTGAAAAAAATTTCTGTCCTTGAATTACTGCCACTAAAAATACACCCTGTGTAAGAGATATAAAACTGCTAAATTTATTGCTAACTGCTAATTTTTAGCATTGCTAAATAGTTAAAAAGCAATACAAACTTCTAATTCGATTAATGGGGGAATATAGGCTTAAGCTACAACCAACCTAATACTTAAAATTGAGATTTCTGCTGTTTAACAGTGGTTAACTGACAGTAACAGTAAAGATTTTTTGGTTTTTCAACTGATTACAAAAAAATAATGGAAGACAGGTGTTGCATCTCTCACGTGGAGAACTCTGATATGCTCGCCAATCCATTTATTTGTTTCTCCTATTCTTGTTTAAATAATTTTTAAAGAAAGCATGGCGTACTCTGTAAATAATAAAAGTTATTAAGCATAAATTAAAATTAAAAAATATTAATAAAAATAATCATAGGGATCCAACAACATGATCTAATAAATATATAATGCACACTCTGTACCAATGATGTTATACCCTTACATTAAAATATAAAATTAGTTTAAATTTTAAAATCTTTTAACTTAACTCTAAGCTAGAGGTCTATGCAAGAATAAATTATTTACTATTATCAATTAAATGCCATTTTTTGGGATTAGATATTTGCGCTCGGAATTAGGAACACGTGTCCCTAACTCTGAACGAAAACTTCTTTTTTTAAAATTAAAAAATAAAAACATTTTCTTTTTAAATATACTTGTTTTTTGACAGTTTAGATTCAGTTTAGATTCCAGTTTATTTCTTTAAAAAATTTATGTTGAAATTCAAAAAACACGCGAAGTTATTCAACTTTAGGTGCGACTTTGTTCGGAATTAGAGATTTTTACGGTAAGTTTTTACAAATTCAGTTTTTAGTTTTAAATTTATTTAGCTTACAACACCACTTAGAACATATCATATTGCAGCAGATACATTGAGTGAAGCTGACAGCTGGCTTGATGGTTTGACTCTTTTACTTATTTAATTTTTTGTTTTGTTTTGATTTTTTATTTAATGTAACTTTAACCTTTTTTTTATTTTAGTACTGTCTAAAAGTTTGCGTCGTTTTAATGGTACAGTTCCAATACCTGCTGAATGTCCTTTGTATTCCGGTTGGGTTGTTCAGGTATTTATTAGGTTTAAAATTAAAAGTTAGGTTTAAATATATAGACAATACAGTTGTAGCTAAACATTTTACTACATTTAAGCCTACCTTGATTAATTAAACCTCTAAATTGAAGTTAAACCTCTAATTGAAACTAAACTTCTAATTGAAACTAAACATCTTATTGAAACTAAGCATCTAATTGAAACTAAACCTCTAATTGAAACTAAGCATCTAATTGAAACTAAACATCTAATTGAAACTAAACATCTAATTGAAACTAAGCATCTAATTGAAACTAAACATCTAATTGAAACTAAACTTCTAATTATTTCAATTATTCAGTATTCAATTATTCAATAAGATGATTAACATTTTATAGAGCAGAAGTTGATTGAATAGAGCAGAATAGGGAATTTGATTGAATACATATTTCATTAAGTAACTTTATATATGTATATGTGTATGTATTATATGGATTATATGTATAATATAGTACATACAAATATAGTTATAATGTTAGTAATTACTAATCATTAGTTTTACATGCAATAATTTAGAAATATATTTTAAATATTATTTTAAAAATATATTTTGTACATACATGCAGTGTTTTAGAGATATATTTTATAAATACATGGAGTATTTTAGAGATATATTATGTACATTATTTCAGAAATATACCTTGTTCATAGATATAACTTAAATATACCTTATTCATAAATATAGTATTTTAGAAATATTTTTAATATGAAAATAATAATAACATTATTTTTATAACTTAGACAAGATGTGGGTTGTCAAAAAAATGCTGGGCAGTAATAAAAGATAAAGCTTTGATATTTTATAACTCAGATAAACTTCAGGTAATGGTTTTTTTACCCTCTCCCCCTTTTCTTGACTTTATTTCCCCTTAAATTTGATATTATTTTTTAGCTGCATAAGATTAAATTTTCAACAAATTTAAATCATTATTTGGTGCACAAATTGCAACACCTATCTAGTGATGTCTAGCATTTTAATATTTTAAAAATATATATAATTTTTTTTTTGTCAAATAATAAAGTTTTAAATTAAAAAAATATATATATATATATATTATAATTTCCTTGAACTAATGTTAAAGGAAAAAAACTAGACAAATAAGAATTTTTGGAGTACTTAGGAACAGTCACAGTAAAAGGATGAGACTTAATTGATTGACGAGTAACACAAGAATAAATTTTATTAAATGGCACAAGAGACACTAGCTTTTTAGAGCCCATTATAGTATTTATAGAAAAGAGAAAGAGCAATCCAAGCAAAGTCCAAAAAGAGAGTGTTGGCTTGGTATGGTATCATCATGATAGTATCATCAATAAACAATGCCACCTTTTACAACAAGATATTTTAATCAATTACTTATCTTCAAATAATAAAGAAATGTATCCCCAAAAATACTCTGGGTTCATCAGTGATAGAACATTATGATTGAATATAGTACTTGAATATATTTCTGAAGGGCAATAATAATAAATATTATACTTTGCTATTGTACTTTTATATTACTTGACTGCCAAATAGTTATTTCTATTGTTAATAGAAATAAGTATTTGCCATATGGCAGTCTTATTATTATTAATAGAAGTTTATGGAAATAATTATTTCTATAAACTTTTAGAAGACTCCAGAAAATTCAAGAAAATTTAGGAGATTTCCAAAAAACAACCAGAACAGTCCAGAAAATTTTAGAAAGTTCCATAAGGTTCAAGAAAATTTTAGGTTTCAGAGTCATAATGCCACTGCCTGCAAATACTATATGTATACCATTTTAAAAATTTTGTGTTGTGGGTGACGTTTTTTAAAAACTAATCAGAATACGACCCATTTTCATAACTTTTGAGCAAAAGTTTGATTTATGACACAGGAAACTAATTATTTTACAAAAAATTTAAATATATATATATATATATATATATATATATATATATATATATATATATATATATATATATATATATATATATATATATATCAGGCTTGGTAGGGAAGCGGGAGCGATCGCTCTCGATTGCTGACCACATAAATAATATTTAGTTGCGAAAAGCTGGCCAGATTTTTAGTCGTTTTGAGAACATTTTAAAAAGCAAAAAAAAAAAAACAACGATTAATTGGACCGATGAGAGACAATTGCAAAAAAAAAAAAAATTAGGCAAATAAAATATCTTTAAATGCGAAAAAACTTAAAGCTAAATAAATTACATTTAGAACAAATATTTTCGAAACATTGCTCTTTTATAATTTTTTTTATAAAATTAAGCGATATTTTTTATATAAAGTAACAACTTATGATTGTTTAAAAGGGAAACAAATATTCTTTATTTAACTAAGTTTGCAAGTTTTAGTTTTACTTAAGCTAAATTATTTTAGAAATAAAAAAGTTAATTTTTTTAATACCTATTTTATGTTTCACGTAGTTTGAAAAGTTTAACATATTTGAAGCGATTCTTCTTAGTAAGATAAACAAATGAAATAATTAAATCATTGAATTACTACAGAAATTAAATTATCAAGATAGAAATCAACTAAAAAGGTTAAAAATACTTAATGACCAGGAAGCGAAACTGCTTCACAATATCGCTGATAATGTTTAGTGAGTGGGCTTTTTAATTTTAATTAGTATTTAAAGCAGAAAAAAGTATAACGAGTTTTAAGAATGGCAACTTAAACGAAAATAATTAGAGTAAGTAAACCAATATCTAGAAACTTTTCTTTATATCTAATTATTTGGTATATATATTTGTGTTCTGTCGTGACCTCAGGCGCGATGCTTGTTCATCCGCGAGTTACTTTGTATGCGTTGTTTGTGTTTAGTAACCAGAAACTACTTATATGTTTGTTACATAATTAGTTTTATTAACTTTAACGATTATAACTTCATTGAAAATGCAATTATTTTTGTAAGTCTTTGTTTAAATCATAAAAATTGCTTTAAAAGATACATTACGATAAAAAACAAATACACAAAATTACATTTACATAAAGAATACAATCTCTTTTAAAATAAAAAATAAGAATATACTAATAAAATCTATGATTTATAATAAACTTTTAAAATTTTAACAATTTAATCAATATATATATTTAAAACATTTATTTTCGCAAACAAATAATATATATTCTTAAAACAATGCTAGAAATCTCAAAACGTAACAAATCGTGAATAATACAATTTCTAAAACATTTTAACTCTCTAGAACTTTATTTCGCTTAATCAGCGTATTTTTTGAACCAATAGAAAAAGTTTGTTCGTTAATTTGGTGGTTTTTAGTTTTTTAGGGTTTTAATATTCTTTTTATTCTTTCGCACAAAGATGTTTTGAGAATATTCAAGTTTTTTATGTTTCCATGTATGTCCGTAAAACAAAAAGTTTTTTGTTTCGTACATTTGTACATAAACTTAAATGTTCTCAAAACGACTAAAAAACCTGGCCAGTTTTACGCAACTAAATATAATTTCCGTGGTCAGTATTCGAGAGCGATCGTTCCCGCTTCCCAACCAAGCCTGATATATATATATATATGTATATATATATATATATATATATGTATATATATATATATATATATATATATGTATATATATATATATATATATGTATATATATATATATATATGTATATATATATATATATATATATATATATATATATATATATATATATATATATATATATATATATATATACACATATACTAATCTCAGTAAAAAAGTTGTCCTCGATGGACAGTTGTCTTCTTCATATCCTGTAACTTCAGGGGTTCCTTAAGGTTCTATCTTTGACCCTATACTTTTTTTAATTTACATTAACGATTTTCCAGAAATTCTCACATCTAAGGTGGCATTAATTGCTGATTATGCTACCAATTATTCTTGCCTTGATAAGAAGCCAGCACTCTGATTGCTTGGAGGGGTCATTTTAGCTTGAAAAGGATCTCACTTCTGCTACAGCATGGGACTCTCAATGGCTCTCTCAGATATAACTTAATTTTTTTTCAGTTAATTGTTATCGCAACATTCTAGATCTTCCTATACTTATGAATGGTAATTTACTTGATGAGTCATCTACTCTTCATCTTCTAGGATTAAATCTTACTTCTGATCTTTTTTGGAAACCATATATCAAATCCATTGCAAATTTTTCCTGAGTAATCTTTTTTGGCACTCCAACAATAGTCTGCCATAATGTTTTTGTGTAACATCCTCAGAAATTTTCAGCACACTGGTCAAGATAACTTTTTATAAAATGAAGATTCATATAAATTAAAAATGCTCATTAAATAAGAATTTCTAAATAAAAATATCTTAGCATTTATAAAAAGCAAGAACATAAATTTGTTTTTACAGTCAATAATTGCAATAATTAAAAACTCAATTGTTAATGTTTTAATTTTACATAAAATAAAAAGTATTTTATTTTTTATGTAAATTTAAAACATATTAAAAAAAAAATTGTTAAACACAATAAAATCAAGTTTTTATACTATTTAATTGTACCAAGTTTTGAAGAAATTTTATCTTTAAGTAAATAATTTTTAAAAATCATTTAAAATTAAATCTTTGTTATTTCTTATGATTTATATATTTATCTGCATTATTATATTATAGTGATTATCATTATATATAATTCTTTTTTTATTATCATTATATCTTTGTATTTTTTATTATTAGTTGTACATTTTTTATGATTTATTTCTTTATTTTAGATAGTTGTTTACCAAATAAAAATTTGTGAAATAGTATGCGTGAAACCTGTTGTAGAGGAGAAGTTTTGTGATGTTGAAGAAGATTTTAGATTTGTTATTCAATGTCTGAAAGATTCTCATCCCACTTATATTGAAGTTAGCAATAAAGTAGAAATGGTATTTTTATTTTTATTTCTAAATAGATGCAAACAAATATTTTAAATAAGTTATATTTTAATTTTTGAATTTTTATAAACCAATTTACTCTCAACAAGGTTGCAAGGTAACATCCACTATTAAGTTAGGAGTAATTAAGGCTGTAAGCAACCACTTTTAAGTTGGGAGTAAACAAGGCTGTAAGCAACCACTATTAAGTTGGGAGTAAACAAGGCTGTAAGCAACCACGATTAAGTTGGAAGTTATTAGAAAACAAACAATATAATGCTTAAGTGAAGCAAAAAAGTTGACAAAAGACTTTATAGGTTGTAGGTTGTATGAGTCAAGAAAACGTGAAGTTAGGAAAGAGTTCAAAAGCATTGAAATAAGAGGGGGGAAACTAGATGAATTAAAGTTTTCAGAGCATAAAGGGACAAATACAGTAAAAGGATGTTACTTTGCTGAATGACAAGTCAAGCGAGAATGAACTTTTGTTGATAAAATTTAAGATAACAGCTTGTTTGAATACTGATCATGATAATATTTGTAGTTAAGAGGAAAAGATTTGATGGAACTAGAAATGATAGCTTCTTTGTAGTTAAGAGGAAAAGATTTGATGGAACTAGAAATGATAGCTTCTTTGTAGTTAAGAGGAAAAGATTTGATGGAACTAGAAATGCTTCTTTGAACAGCAATCATAATAATATTTGTAGAAAACATTATGTGAGGCAACCTAATGATGATGGGAGAGTGTTTCAAGTATTGTGTTTTAAGTAGTGGGGATGGTTTTTTATGTTTAATGTTTTTTCATACTTTGTTCATGGCTAAAGAGATTCAATCATAGAGCAAGCCACCCCAAGCATTAAGCTGTTGCTGCAGTCTTGCATAACAAAGTTGAATTATAGGTGAGGTTGTCAAAGTTAAATTATATTGTAGGTGAGTTTGTCAAATTATATATATATATAAAATTATTGATGATTAAAAATAAATTTTTTTAAATGTTAATGAAGAACAAAAATAACATTTTTTCCTAAAAGAAAGATTTTTTTTTAGGACAATTGGATTCATCACCTTTCTGGAACTCATATAAAAAATGAAACTCCATTTGAAGAGCTGGTTACAAAGCTAATGAATGTTGATGGGGATACTAGTAGATTCTTTTAATTTTTTAGTTAAAATGAGAGTTTTTTATGAAAATTCCTAAAGAAGACTCAAGGGTTTAAAGTTAGAGATTCTTTAAAGAAAGAAAGTTTGAGAGGTTTCAAATTTTTTAAAGAAACGTTTAAATTTTATGATTTTTTTTTAAAACTGAAGTTTGAATTTTTTTTAACTTGATAACTTCATAGTTCAGGTAAAAATATTTAATATTTGACTGTAAACCCATGAGTTCTTTTAGATTTACCAACCATATTTTTTAGATACATTAAGCATAATGTTTCCTATGAGTTTATCAAAAGGTTTCAGTTTTTAAAATAATTTTTTATTGAAAAATTAAACCTACTTTTCAAAATTAGACCTACATCAGTTTCTGATTTGAAAGTTTCTGAAATGAAAAATTCTGTTTTAGAAGTCTATTATTTTAAATTCTAGTATTTTTTGTCAACAATCCCAGTGGGCACGCGTTGCTTAGAGGTTGTCCATAAGATGTCTCCTGTATGCCCAGACATTTGTAAGATGTCCGACAGGCACCCCCTGGATGACACATGCCTACTGGGATGGGAGTTGTTTGGGATCAAGTTTAAAAAAAAAAAAAAAGAGCAGGGACATGGTTGGTGTTTTGATAAATAAGTCCGCCATAGTGTGGTTTTTGTTATTAAGTTTTTTATTACCCAAAATAAACATTGAAAGTTTTGTCTAATTTTTTTTTACTTGTTAGATAGTCCACATTGGCGAAACAATCTAATGGTGCACTCAAAAAATGTACTAGAAAGTAGTCTTACAGCTTTATCAACTCCAGATCTTGAAAAAGAAGCAATTAACTTGTCAAAGGTTATTTGAGATTTTTATGCAATTTTTTTTCTTACAAACAAGCAATACAGTGTAAGTGAATACTTCAAACTTTTTAAATGATATTCTTATATTCTTTGTATACAAGTATAATTACATTTATTATCTTTTTTTTTCTCAGAGTATTCATCTTTATACAAAAACTCCCATCAACGAGGTTGCTATTGATTACCATATTGCTCTTTCTCAAGAAATTATTCAGCTATGCTTAACATATCCTGAACTTCAAACAGAGTTTTATTGTCAGCTGATTAAACAAACTACAAAATATCGCTCAGAATCTCCTGCTGCTTATAGTGGTGTATGTGTTACTTCTTATAATGTTGTTTTAACGTTCTAATATTTCAATATATTATTTATTTATGTTTATCATTATCTAATATTTTTTTAAACTTCGACTATGAGATATCAACTGCAATATTTAGAACTACTTAAAGTCAAATGATTGGTTAACAAGTGATTCTTCAATGAATACTATAGATTTGAAACCGATTTCTTCATTTGTTTATTTGCAATGTTGGCAACTGATTGCTATTGGTAGCAGCATTTTTTTACCAAAACTCAAGGTGTTATGGCTTCTTAAGGCTCACATAGCTAGGAATGCAAATGAAAGGTTTATTTTAAATAAAGCATAAATTTTTTAATTGACTATTTAATTATATATTTGTTTTACTGTTTGACAAGAATGTGAAAAAAGTAAAAAAAAAAGAAGTAAAAGCTATGTAGTATTCAAAAATTAATATAAAAAGAGGCTATAAAAGTCCTCAACACTAAGATCACGAGATAAGACAGCTGGAGTCAAACTTGAAATAATCAATTACTTAGTAATGGCAATCCAATTTTTTTTAATATAGCTTACACAGGATCTGAAATAAAGGTTTTGGGCTTGCCTTAATGAAAATTAATTTGTTTAGCTCAGTCTTTTTAATATCTATCTATGTGTGTGTGTATGTGTGTGTAAATAAGCAATATAAGAATACACCTGTGATGTAATATAACAAAGCACATCAGAGGCGAGGCTATTCCCCTTGACATATCATTGAAATTGGTTAGGTCAGATAATAAAATTATTTATCTGTAAGACTTTGAATAAGATTCTTGAATATGCAGCCGATATGGAATCCTTGTAATAAAAAAGATATATAAAAGTATTTGTACAATTAATACAATCAGGGCCAGTGCGAGTAGGTGTCATGTGGGGGGTGGGGTGCCATTACAACTTTTGCTGACTTAAAAAAAAATGGTCCTTGTTTTTTAAAATTTGCCGACTGCCTTATTGACATTTGCCGACTAATTGTCTAAATTTACAGACTAACTTGTCGAAAGGGTCTACATTTGTTGAATAACCAGTCAAAAAGGGTCAAATTAGCCGACTAAATGAACAAAAAAAATCATTTTTATATATTTATTTCAACTTAAAATTATATTATATATGTATATATATATATATATATATATATATATATATATATATATATATATATATATATATATATATATATATATATATATATATACATGATCAAATTAATAAAACTTCAATTTATACCAAAACAATAAATTTTAAAATTGTTCATATATAATAATGTAATTAACTAGTTAGTATACCTGATGTCAATTTTGCTGACATCAGTTGCAGTTTTGAACTGTTAAATTCTAATAAAAAAAACAAAGTTGGTCAGACTTTTTTTTTAAATATCTTTACTTCTAACAAGGTTGCAAGCAACCAGTTTATAGAGCAAAATAATGATTAACAGACGACTTAAAAGAGTGCAAGTTGTATGAATCCTTTTCAAGTTCAAACACCCTTTCTAAAGAATCAGAGAGTGTTGGCTTCTTATCAAGAAAATAATAAATAATAGTATCATCAGCGAACAATACCACCTTGGATGTGAGAATTAAAAAAATTATAGGGCCAAAGATAAAACCTTTAGAACCCCGAGAGTTACAGGAAATGAAAAAGAGTGCTGTTCATAGAGGTCAATTTATATACTACGATTGGTAAAGAAGGATTCAGTAATCTTAAAGATATTACCTGATATTACCGTAAAGAAGACAGCCAATGTAGTACTAGCATGCCAAGTTTTATTAAAGCTCTATCTAATGCATAATAAAACCTATTGGTTATTACCATTAACAAACTAGCAATAGAACAAGAAGAAATCTGAAAAATCGAAAGAAGAAGTTATTAGATTCAAGATAAAAGATTAAGTGTCTGTTAATTAAAGATTCAAAAACCTTGCTTATGATAGGAAGAAGACTAATGGGGCGGTAGTTATAGGGATCAAATTGCTCATCAGAACTTTTGTAAATAGGGATAACAGATGCTGCTTTCCAACAGGATGGTAAACAAGACTCTGATGAGTTCTTGTTAAATAGTTTTGAAAGTATAGTCGACAGCTCTGGAGAACACTTCTGTTTTGTTTGGATCACAAGCTGTAGATTATATTAGCAGGAAATTAATTTTCAACAAAGATAAATGATTTGGATTGTCTGGGAAGTTAATTAAAAAGTTGACTATTTTTGTTAGAGATTGAGAAGGCTAAAAGTTGTGGGCCTTAACACCTGCAGAGTCACTGACACTAGAACCAAGCCATTCAGTGTGATGAGCATTAAAGTTACCAACAACAACAATATTGGCTGAAGGATAAAGAGAAAGGTCTTGGTCAATTTGATCAGAAATAACATCAAAAAGAATGCAATCTTGAGTTGAGGGAGAGCAATATAGAACAAAGAGAAAGGTGATAGAGTGAAGTGGTGCTAAGCAAAAGTACGTAAAAGAACAGTCTTTGGATTTGAATCTAGTTTCTTAACAAATATGTGAATTATTATGAATGTAAATTATCAGGCCAAGCATGTGACTTTTGCAGTTTTTACAAATTAAAGAAAACAACCCTCAACACTAAGATCACGAGATAAGACAGCTGGAGTCAAATAATCTCACAAAAAGCAAGTAGGTGTAGTGTATTTTGTAAGAGATAAGACTCAACAGAAGAAAAATTACTTTAAAGGCCATGGATATTAGTGAATGATAGATTTAGAGAACTTGGTGGTGATGATGGTTTTTTATATTTTGTAGTTTTTGAAACTAAACTAAAAAAAAAATTGAAAGGATAAATTTAACCAAAATCGTTTTCTGACATAGTAGTTAGAATGCTTCAAAATTAAGAGATCTGAGGTTCAATGCATATATGGGTAAGGGAAAAAGTGTGAAATTCCGTAAAATACTCTTCTGCAGTACTTTATGACTATTCCACCAGATTTAAAAAAATAAATGTTAATGTATAGCCTTTTATAAGCACTAGCATGTGTTTTATATAATTATCCTGCTGTTCACAGAACTACCTACAAATGAGTAGCAATGTTTATGAGTGAAAGTAGAACATAGTTATCAAAATAACTTTTATAAAGATTTTCTAAAATATGAAAGTTTGATAATTTTTAATTTTGTAGTAGAATAAAAAAAAAGTATTTAAAAAGAAATATTTGGTCAAATAAAAAAAGTGTTTGTAAAACAAAAGCAAACAGTCAAAAAAAAAAGTCATAGTTTGGATGATTTAGAAAAAATATAAATATTTTATAAAAATTCTATTTATTGAAGAAGTTTGATGATTAAATTGATTTAAATATTAAAAAAAAAATTTTAGTTCAGGAAATGGACGGTATGCCATATATTGCCAACGAAGTTTAGAACGGACGCTCCAAAATGGTGATCGTGAATGCAAACCTTCTCGTGTTGAGGCATGCATTTTGCTTTTATCTTTCTTTTGTTTTACAATTTTTTTTAAAATGAGCTTAGGTTTAGTGCAATAAGTTTGTTATACTTTTTAAATTAGCTTGTTTCTTTTAGGTGTCATCTCTCATTGCTAGTAATCCTTTTTACCGCCTATATCCTATAAGCGTACCAATATACTTTTTGAACAACACATATCAGGTGATTTAATTATGAATTCTTTTCTTTTAATCATTATATATGTAAATTGCTGCAAAAGGTAATTCTGAGAATAAATTAACTTGAACCTATTATCAGAGCCGGCTCGTAGCATATGTGAAGTGTGCGAAACACACAGGCGCAGCATTAAAAAAGCCCAAAATTAAAAATCTGCTTAGGAACAAAATATATAGGCCTTTCTAGATCTATCACCAAAAATGCAAAAGGTACTAAGTCCATTTTTATAAAAACTGAGTTATGTCCTTAGTCCAATCCCAATGAGTTTTTTTGTAATGTTTTCTGCTAACCAATTAGACAAAAGTTTACATTTTATGTTTATTTCTGGACAAGATGGCCAGCATTGATGCTAGCTTTACTGAAATAGGTCTTCTCCTTAAATTTCTATTATCAGTTGTGAATGACATGTCTGCACTTTATTTTCCAGATTTAAAAAACATTTTCTTGTTTGAGGTCAGCAAAAAATTGCCGACCTCATTTTTCCTAATTCCGAGGGTTGGATTATGATGCATTGCATAATGAGTTGCTTTTTGTATATTTTTGATAGTTCAAATAAATTAAATTGAAAAAAATGGTTGTTATTGTTTTATTATAAAAATAACAAGGTAATATAAAGGCATAAAGTATTAAAGAACTTGCATTAAACCAAATGAAAAATAAATAAAAAACCCTAGCAAAAAGTCTGTTACACTTTGATATGCAAAAGTAATCCTTGTGTATTATTTTGTATTTTTTTTTTTATTGATAGGTGATTCAAAATAGCAAAAAATCTATACCATTCTGAAATAAAATGGATCAAAAAAAGAAATTGTCTGGTTGGCAAAATAAATTAAAAAGAGAAAAAAAACAAGCAGAAGCTTTCAAAAAGCAGAAAACTCTTCATAATTTTCTTTTTAGAGAATGAATTGAATATGAGAAACCAAATGAAAAAAAGGAAAAAAGTTCAAGTGAAAAATAAAATGAAGGAGAGATGAACTTAATTGGAATTGAAAACACTAATGAAGGATATAGTGAAACTAATACAATTGTAGAATTGAATTTGGAAATCGAACCTTCATACAATAACATAAATTTGGCTGTTGTTATTAAGAGAATTATCAATATAATTTTGATGATGACTTCTGAAAATATGGCATTATGTGGATCATCAGACCAAATTTTTTCAGAAAATAATGGGAAATTCTTAAAAATTGAAGAACTACTTTCACTCGAACTAGATCACTGGATCAAACTTTGAAAGCAGTTGAGAATCCTAATTAAGGCAATAATAAATAAAGCAACAAAAAATAAAATTTTAAGTATGATAAAAAAGTATTTTTCCATTAATGTAGATTGTACACCAGATATTTGTCACAAAGAGCAAATGTCTATTATTATACATTACGCTTACATTGCCAAATAATTGGATAACCAAGTTATCAGTGTCACAATTCAAGAAAGTTTTCATAATAAGGATACATAAATGTATTAGATACTACTGGATTAGGACTTACTGAAGAAATTTTGAATTCATTAGAATCAAATAATCTCTGTCATGAATATTCGTGGATAAGGATATGATAATGGATCCAACATGAAAGGTAAAAAAATTGGTGTACAGAAGCATATAACTGATATAAATTCACGAGCCTTTTATATTCCTTGTGTCTGTCACCTCTTTGAATTTGGTTGTTGCGGATGCAGTCCAAGGATGTTTACTTTTTTCACAAATTCTATGTATAATTTTTTCTCTGCTATGTATAATTTTTTCTCTGCGACTCAAAAGCGTTGGCAAATTTTTGAATCAAAATGTTGCAAATTAACAGTAAATTCATTAAGTACTACCAGGTGGAAAAGTCATGTGAATGCTTTCATGCTCTAAAATTGGGGTTAAAAGAAATTTATTGTGCATTGAAAAAAGTTGTTAACATTAAAAAAGATTCTATTACTAGATTAACTGCTGAATCGCTTGCATCATATGTGGTGTTGTGGTCTGGCAAGGTGTATTATCTGAAATTAATTGTACTAATAAACTATTACAATCTCAAACTGTAGACGTGAAGACTGCTACAAATGCATTAAAGAAAACAATTTTTTTGTTACTAAACACACTGAAGATTCCTACATAATATATATTTCAAAAGCTAAAATTCTAGCTAATGATGCAAATTTGACTGACGAATTCAGTTCTATGAACAGAATTCAATTTTATGAAAGAGCAAGAAAAAGAAAAAAAATTTGATGATGAACCTTTTGAAAAAGATGGTGATATATCACCAAACCAAAAATTCAAAAAGCAGTTTTTTTATGTTTTCTTTAAAATAGCTAAAGAATCCATAAATGAATTGTTTAAAAGCTTTTCAAGTACAATAGAACTATTTGATTTTTTGTATGATATCAAAGATATTGATAAAATAGGAGAAGAAGACAATTAATAAATGCAGATTACTGGAAAAAGTATTGACTCATGGTGAATCAAAAAATGTGTATTCAGAGGATTTGTTTCTGGAACTTAATTTGTTATCACAGAAATAAGATGGGAAAAATTCACCAGAATCTTTGCTTAAATGGATCTATGATAGTCACCTTAAAGAACTGTTTCCTAATGTTTGTATTTCCCTACGAATATTATTAACACTACCGGTAACAGTGAGTACAGGGGAATGTATTTTTTTCAAATTAAAATTAATAAAAAACTATTTACGATCAACAATGGGCCAGGAATGTTTAAATGCTTTATCAATAACTTCCATTGAAAACAAAATTGCTGAATCTGTGGGTATTGATACTTAGAGATTAAATTTTTCAAAATCTAAAGTAAGACATGTTCTATACGTGTTCTTGTAAACGTGTTCCATTTTCTAACTAAAAATATGTTTAAAATTAATAAAATTGTTAAGAAAGTTATTTTATTAGTAGTATGTATTGTTTTATGGTGTGTTTTTTTTTTTTTTTAATTTTGTGAGCAAGCTAACGCTTGCGAGCTCGCTTGGAATTTAAATCTAAAAGTCACCTAATTTATTCTTGCACACATAAAATATGTTTCACAAGCCGGCTCTGCCTATCATTTTATAAACAACTATATTGAATTGAAATAACAGAAGCTAAAAAACAAATAGTAATTAATTTCAATGCAATTGTTTGCTAAATGGTAGTTAAAATAGTAAATAAATATTTTATTTTAAATGATTAATATTTTAGATATATTTGTTTTAAAAATGTTTCATAGTTTCAATTTTTTATTTTCTGCCTATGTTTTCATTAAAAATATATACATGAACATCTTTGCATATATAAATCTGATTTGTATATAGAGAATAGACTTTCAGAATATTGATATTCAACTTAAAGATTGCTTTGAAACTCTCCTGTCTTCATGTCTTTTAGCTCCCCAATTTAATGTTTTTAAGTTTTATCTCTTTTCTTGACTTTCCAGTAAACCCCAAGTGGTGAGTGATAATCCAAGAGGAAGAAAGTTTAGGACTTAGTAAGAGTGTTGCTATTTATCAATATGGTATTCATCAGGTAGTATCAACAATGTTTGACAATTATTAGCAGTAAATAACTGAATTTTTTTAAGTTAAAACTCACCAGATCCTAAATCTCACCAGCTATTTTGAGTCATAAGCTGTAACTGAAGAAAAGTCAAATTCAAGATTGGCTCATCATTCTCAGCAATCAAATTGTAATGAATTTTTGTCAAGGCAGGTACATATAGTTGTGTCATCAGGAAAAAAAGTAACTTTAGAGGTAAGATTATTAAAAAAATCGTTAATATAGATAAGGAAAAACACAAGAATGAAAAAAATGAAATTTTGTGGTGCCCTAAAAGTTACTGGAAATGAAGGAGAGCGGTGATTGTCAAGGACAACTTATATTAGTTGCATTTGGAAAAAAAATGATTCAATAATTTTAAAACTTTCTCAGGTACACCATATGAAACAAGTTTATGGAGAAGACCAGAATTGTCAAGGACAACTCAGACTTCATTGAAAGTCTTTGGTATGCTGAGAGAAAACACCTGTTGCTTTCCAATTCCATTTAATGCACAATAAAACCTTTCTGTCAGTTAATAAGTTAATAAGTCAGCAGTAGAGCAAGTGGATTGAAATCCATTCATTGCCAGAGAGTCAGTTGTTAGACTCAAAATGAAATAAAATTATAAAATAAAAAAATATTAAAAGATTGTTAATTGAGAATTTAAAGACTAATAATAGTAAGAAGACTATGTTTGATAGTCATGGTCAGTCTCCAGTGATAGGAATGTTAAACTATGTGTGATAGTTAGGATGGTCAGTCTCCAGTGACAGAAATGTTAATCAAACTATGTGTGATAGTTAGCATGGTCAGTCTCCAATGACAGTAATGTTGACCAAAATATATGTGATAGTTAATATGGTCAGTCTCCAGTGACAGTAATGTTAATCAAACTATGTGTGATAGTTAGCATGTTCAGTCTCCAGTGACAGTAATGTTAATCAACTACAAGCTGTAGAAGAATTTCAGTGAGAATTTAAATTTAAAACAAAAGCAGGAATGATTTGTATATCTAACAGTGGGTTAATTGGTTTCTTTGAGGTGATAGGAAATATGCAGTTGTTAAATTTAAGAGGAAACGTTTTTTGCAAATCGCTTTGCTTTGTCCCTGGGTGAGGTAATATAATCAGATCCTTGTATGAGAAATGGAATGTTAGACTTGTCTTTTTTAATGACATTATTAAGGAGTTTTTTGTTTTTTTTTAATTTAAATTTTTGCTTCCAACAAGGCTGCAAGCAACCACTAATTAGAGTTAGAAGTTACTGAAAGAGAAAAGATGAAGACTGTAGAGCAAAATAATGATTGACTGACGACTTAAAAGATTGCAAATTTTATGAATCAGGAAAGCAAGATGAAGGAAGCAAATTCCAAAGAAATGATGTTCAAGGAAAAAAACTAGACCAATAAAAGTTTTTGGAGCACTTAGCAACAGTAACAAAAAAAGGATGAGACTCAATTGAATGGCAAGTAACATAAGAATGATTTTTAGTAGATGGCACAAGAGACGCTAGCTCTTTCGAGCAGTGAAAGATTGGAAGTAACAGTTAATCCTAGAAAATGAATGCTAGATGACTCATTGAGTACAATATAGGCATAAAGGTCAGAGGATTTAGACCTGATTTTACAAATTTATACTTATTTTATTTATACTTATATTATTCAAAGTAAATTATATAGAAATTTATAAAATAAATTTACTCAGTAAATGTTTAGTATTATACTAAGTATTTACAAAGTGAATGCCAAGTAAAATTTACACTTAGTTAAGCTTAGTATAAATTTGTAAAATTTATACTAAGCTTAGTGTAAATTTATAAAATTTATTTTAAGCATTATACTTAGTATAAAATTCACTTCAGACCAAGCATGTGACTGTTGGAGTTTTTGTGAATCAAAGCAGAAAAAGCATCATCACAAAGATTCATAGATGAAACAGTCAAATTTAAATGTCTCACAAAGAGCAATTAGGTATGGTGAATTTTTGAAGATAAAATTCAATAGATATTAAAGTTACTTTGTAGACCAAAAATATTTTTTAAGGATAGATTTAATTAAAGGTAATAATAAATTTTTGTTTAATTATTAGGTATTTTTTTCTTTTTTTTTTTATGCTTACCCTTAAAGTCTTTGCTTAGAAGGCCATCTACAGTAGTTGGATACTGTTATCATCTGCTCAGGATGATTATTTTAATGATGCACAATCTGTAGATAACCTTATTTTATTTTAAGTCAGAGTTAACTTTACCATGCTATTAGCAATAGGTAGTCATATCATAATGATCCTAATCCAGGTGAGATTTTAAATAATTACCTTGAATATTGAACATTCCCCTAATATTATCAACAACAAAAAGAATCTTCAAATGTTTGTCCACCTGGGTCCAAAAAAACGAATCTATATAAAAAAATTTCAGAAGAAAATATTCATTTTTACTAAAATCTTAAATAATTTTAGAAAATAATTATAAAAAAATGAAATATTTTTCAATTAAAAGTTTTTTCAATCATTAAGTTTAAATAATGTTCCATGTTTGAAAAATGCTTAAATGTTCAAAAATGACCCCCTCAAATACTCAAGGGTCTTGAGCAACCCCCCAAAAAAATGTATAAATTTATTTGTTTTTGTAGGTGTTTACTTTAGATGGTTCAACTACTGTTAATGAGTTATGTAAAAGAATTAATGACGTATACTTTTTTTCTTTTTTTTTTTTTTACAACAACATTTTTACGATTATTAGAATTAATATATAAAAATTAAAATTTTAAAAAGATTTTAACTCATTTATCAGGTTTTTACATTATTTATTGTGTAATTTAGGAAATCGGTATGCGACCTAATAATGAAAGTGGATATGCATTGTACACTGACAATCCAGTAACTAAAGTGCAACACTATCTGCAGGGTAATGTTAAGGTTAAGTTTATTTTGTGTGTTACAACATATTTTGTGTGGAAATTTTGCATCTAATAAATAATTTTTGTTTTATTTATATAGGTTTGTGATGCAATATCAAAATGGGAGAATGTAGCTCAACAATTTAATGTTGACAAACTAAAGAGATCAGGTGGAATTAAATTTATATACAGAAACAGGTCAATGATGTTTTCATTTTCAAGTCAATTAATTATGTTGATATTTAAAATACATTAACTAGGTAATAGAGTGAGAAATTTAATGTTTAGATTTAATATTTAGATTGTTTTTGATTTAAATTTAATGTTTAGATTGTTTTTTCTGAGTAAGATTAACCTTCTTACTGAAAAAGAAAAGCTTCTTCATGTTTTTGAGGTGAAAGATTTTTATGTTTTATAAGAGTAAAGTTTAATAAAATGAGGTTAAAGTTTATAAATCAGTTTTAAAACTAAATTTTTTTAATGTTGCATTTGATGTTCTGACACCATGCATATAGATTAGTTGAAAAACAAGTTTTTATTTAACTAGTGGACTTAACAATATCAGCATTTCTTATTGTCTTCTGTTTTCATCCAGCCATCTGAGATGCATAAGCACCTATACACATTTTAGAGCTCCTATTGATGTGTCACAAATAAAGTTGTGCAAATTGTAATTTTTGTGATTTTTAGTCCCCTTAACACACAATTTTGATGGTTTTAAAAGTGTGTATTATAAGTATTAAAAGTAACTTGTAATTCTATGTGTTGTTGTAAATCTTGTGATTTGTCAATTACTCTTAATTGAAAGTCTTCAAATTTATGACTAAATTATTGTTATTTTAACTTGCTGAGATGTATTCTAATCTTTCTGAGATGTATTTTAATCTTTCTGAGATGTGTTCTAATCTTTCTGAGATGTATTCTAATCTTTCTGAGGTGTTTGTACTTGCTGAGATGTATTTTTGTGACTATCTGAGTATAATTTTTTTCCAAATTTGATTGATAAAAATTTAATAATTTAGGTAGCACAATATATCAGGTGTGGTTATTTGGTACCAACAGCAAACAACTTAGCTAAACTCACAGCTCTATATTCTCAGGTGAAGTTAATTTCTTATTTTTTTTTAAAATTTCATAAATTGTTTATATTTCTCCAGAGCTCTGAGGTTATTTGATGTTTTATAAGATATGTTTTATTTTACATCTGTACATCTGTTGATGACTTGTTACTCATAAAATCTGTTACACCTCTTTGAATGTGTAACAGTTCATAAAAATTGTTATCCATTTATTGAACTTTTACAAATTTATAGAAGAACTGTTACACATTCAAAGAACTGTTACATATTCACAGAACTGTTACACATTCATAGAGCTATTTTATTTACCTATAGACCTGTTATGAACCTTTTTTTTTAAACTTCTGTCAAAAATATTTTTCCTGAATATGTTTTAAAACTCAATAAAATTGTGTACAGTTAGTTATCTCTTTTTTAAGAAATTACTCAAATTTCTTGTAGTTTTAGTCATTGTAGATAAGAACTGAACACAACTCAATTATAGTTTTAAATACAGTTTCTAATATTTGGATTCTTATTACTTTTTAGATTTTATCTTCAATTCTATACTACTCATGTTAGATTCAAAGCTGCTTATATTAAGTTCATAGCTGCTTATATTAAGTTCATAGCTGCTTATATTAAGTTCATAGCTACTTATATTAAGTTCATAGCTGCTTATATTAAGTTCATAGCTGCTTATATTAGGTTCATAGCTGCTTATATTAAGTTCATAGCTACTTGTTAAGTTCATAGCTACTTATATTAAGTTCATAGCTACTTATATTAAGTTCATAGCTGCTTACATTAAGTTTATAGCTACTTATATTAAGTTTATAGCTGCTTATATTAAGTTCATAGCTGCTTATATTAAGTTCATAGCTGCTTATATTAAGTTCATAGCTGCTTATATTAAGTTCATAGCTACTTATTAAGTTTTTTAATGCTTATATTATAATTCATAGCTACTTATATACTTATACTTAACTTATACTTAACTTTTTTTGGTCTTGATAACTCAACAATTCAAGTTTTTTTAAATATTGATTGATATTACTATTATTTAAGCATTTTTTTAAATATTTCAAAAATTATTTTTAATAAAATATGAACTTGTTGTTAATTTAATAAATATTTCAAAAATTATTTCCTTATGTTTATTAAGTTCTTATTGGGAGGGTCACTAAATAGAAAAACATTTTTTTTTTTTTTTACTTTAAATGAAAAATGGTTTCTTGTTTATTTTTAATGAAAAATGACCTCGTTATTGATTTAATAAATATTTCAAAAACTATATCCTTATATTTATTAAGTTCTTAAGAGGAGGGTCACTAAATAAAGAACTTTTTTTTTTTACTTTAAATGAAAGATGGTTTCTTGTTTATTTTTAATAAAAGATGACCTCATTATTAATTTAAATAGTAATCTAAAATTTTATTGTTTATGTTTTTATATTTTATATCATAGCATTACTGTTTATATTTTTATATCTATGCTATGGTATTAGCATATGTTTAACACATGTTAATTATGGTATTAACCAAAGTTTAACATATGTTTTTAAAATTGTATTGTTTTTTTATATGATTTTAGATTGAATGTGGAGATTATGTTGAACATTTTAAAATGATAGAAGAACTGATGATCAACTACCCTGATTTTAATAAGATTCTTAATGCATCAATGAAAAAGTAAACTTTACAACTTAATTGATATGTTATAGAAAGTGTAGATAAAATAAATTCAAACTTTTGTTATGAAAAGTGGAAATAAACAAACTTTGAGTTCTTTTTTTAATTTAGAAAAATAATACAAAATGTGGCAGATATTTGGTCCACTTTGAAAGGAAAAACATCTCTTGAATGCTGCGAAATGTATATGAATGTTGTTAAATCAATACCTTTATATGGAAGCAAGCTTTTCATGGCAAAGGTATTGCCTAATTATAAAAAATATGTTGTTTAGTTAAAAAAATTAGGGTATACATACAATTAAATGTTACAGCTAAAAAGTAAATTTCTCTGTTTAAAATAACATTTGTTTAGTTTTAACAGGGATGCTAAGTCCGGAGTAAGAGTCCATGGAGTTTGTATTTTAGTCCGGAGTCTCGGGAGTCCATAAAAATTTTAGGACTCTGGGACTCCTTTTTTTTTTTATAATTATTAATATGCTTAAGAAATACCTGATAGTCAAAACACTGTAAAAGAGCATTTGACCGGAAAGCTCATCTCCTTCCTTACCAATTTGAACCAATACTCAGATTGAGTATCGGTTCGAATGTTATGCCTTGTTAAGAGGTGTTACCAAGCTCACATTTTACGTGCAAAAAGGCCACATGCCTATGCGTTCAGCAGTTTAACGTTAAGAGAAAACTTTCATCCTTTAGAATATTTAATTTTTATTTTGATATCATTTATGTGACGTTTATTCAGAAAATATGTTGTAAGAAATTGTTGCAAAAACTTGAATTAGCAAACTATATACGACACTTATCTAGAAAATATGCGGAGCTCCTCATTACATTACATTAGAAAAAGAAAATTCCATTTTAAAGTGTTTTGTACCACAGCAAATTAGTTAGCATATTGCAAAAGATGAGTTTTTAGAAGCCTTAAACCATTTGGTTTTGTTTGACGGTCTTTCATTCCAGGTTCAATTTATTTTTTCGTTAGTAATTATTTTTTCATTAAAAAAAAAATCTAAACAATTATGTTTTTTTGCCATTTTTAAATAAATATTTATCATTCTAAAAACAATATCTATAGGCATTTTATCGGGAACCTATTTAAAAGCTTTGCTGAAAAGTTTCATCTCATTTTGGATTCAAAATGAGAATTCAAATTATCAATCTTGGCAAAGAGTATAGGGAACAAATCAAAAACAAATTATTGAAAATGCCAATTTATTTGAAAGTTGATTCGACATCAAGACATATGCGTCACTACCTCGGTATAAATGCCCAATACTCGAACGATGATGAAATTGCTGTGATCGATCTTGGCATCATTGATAGGAAGGGAAAACAAACAGTGGAATACACAAAAAAAATTATTGAGAAGTGTTTAGATAAGTTTGGAATCAATAAAATTAATATTTTTGACCTCAGTGTTGACAACGCAGCAGTGAGTAACATATTTTGAAATTCGCTATATTTTTCCCTAATGAAAAAATTTTAAAATTATGTGAATAAAGTTATTATTTTCCATAAAATCATTTAAAATTTAAACTGTTTTGATAAAGTCTTTTATATACTGTATATTCACTAAACTTTAAATTAACTATTGAAATTATATTTAATATCTTTAGGTGAATATAAAGTTTGTGTGCAACTTGCATCAGCGCTGTTGAGGAAATCGTAGATGACGAAGACGATTTTTTTGTAGAAACTGATGAATTTGATGAAGATGGTTATTCTAAAGCGGACAATGCGACAGCAGTTTTGGCAAGTGGAGTTGCCAGTAGTATGAGTGTTATACATCTTCAAAGATGTGCTGTCCACACTTTACAGCTAGCCGTAAATGATGCATTGAAAAGGCCCACAATAAAAAATCTAATTAACCATGCCAGAGATGTTGTCAAAACTGCAAGAAATTCAAAGTGGATTGACTTCTTCAGGGACCAGACTCAACATTTTATTCCAATTTTAGATCAGGCTACCTGTTGATTTAGCCAGTTCAATATGATTGAGAGGCTAATTAAGGTAAGATATAACTTATAACTTCTAAGTTTTAATCAAAGTGTATAAACCAGTTTTCTAACTGGTATAATATAAATCCAATTATTTCAATGTTAATGACATTTATACTACTTAATAATTTTTAAATGTTAGTTTATGAAAATATTTCTTTAATCCTCTTTATTTAAGTAGTTAATAACTTTGTACATATATTTAATGAATTCTTCTGTTCTTCTAGATTCGACCAGTAATTCAAAATCTAAATATGCAAAAAGAAGCTCCTAAAAAATTTAATGTACAACTATGTTTTTAGGGTATGTGGGAGGAATTGAGAGATGTATTGTATATGGCACGCGATCTTACTATTCGTCTTCAACGTGAAAATATTACAGCAGGCGAATTTCTTTTTGATTGGAATTCAATAAAGTGTGAACTTGACAGGAAGGACAGTGACTTAGCCAAAGATTTTTTAAAAAGGAATGGATAATAGAGAAAGGGCACTACTCAAAAATTCGTTGTTTCTTGCAGCAGTTTACGTTGATATTAGGCATGGCTGTATGCTAACAGTGACTGAAGACAAGGTGGTTTTTTCTAATAAAATTTTATTTAGATATATTTATTTATTTAACTTTAAAAAATACATATTCTAAAAAGTCAAACATATTCTATAGATAACTGCAGCTGATGGACTTTGGAAAATACATTACAAACTGATTCAACTCGCTAATGAAAATAAGAATAATGAACTCAATAAAACCAAAAAAGCAGTAGAGCGCAACTCTTTTTCAGTTTATGTGTCAGACTCTAGTTCAGAAAATGAGGAGAATGCTTTACCAGTTGCAAAACGTTGACCAAATTTATTTAAGTTGTGTGAACAGGAGGTTCAAGAAAATTCTTTAGAAGAACAAATGCAGGTTCAACTAGATGTAATCAAAAAGGAGTTTCGACTAGCTCTAAAAACAATTCCGGAAATCCCTTCAATGTTTAAAAACAAATCATCCAACTTAGGCGAGTTTTTAAAACTTAACCCATTAAAATCATTTGAGCAGTTCCCTGAAGTTGTACGGGATGCCTGCCATGTTGCTTTGTTGCTACCCATATCCCAAGTCAGTGTCAAGCGTCTGTTTTCAGTCTTAAAGCACATGACACCAGACCATTGTAGTCGATTTACATCTGAGTTAATTGATAATATGCTTTTTTTACGAACAAACAAGTTTTTTATTTGAACATTTTGATGATGTAGATATTGTAATATTTTGTCCTTGTAACTTTATAGTTTATAGCGCGTATTTAATGTAAATAAACATTTAAATCTTTTTATAATTTTATGATCATGTGGTTTCAAATAATCTGAGAAATTGAGTGCGACATCTGAGAAGTCTGCGACAATTCAAATCAAATAAAAATCTTTGGAGTTGTTCTTATAAATTCTTATGATCCAGCAAAAGCGGGGCAAATTAACTTTTGGGTTTAAACAGCTGTGGCGCAGTGGTGGCGCAGTGGTAGCGCACTTTCCTAAAAAAATAAGGAATCTGTGATTCAAACCCATCTTTGGTTTTGCGACATCAGTTAGGAAGTAGAAGTGAATTTCCTGTTAATTGCTTTTCCAAGGTTCTCTATTATTAGACCGTAAGCACTTCTTAGGGTACATAAAATAAACATGTATAATTCATAAGAGAAAATATTATTGGAATTTGGTTTTTCCGGAATTTTCGCATTAAAGTTCTAGATAAAAAAAAAACCATTTTAAATAAAGAAAAAAAAAACTATTCTGGAATCGAAGTTCATGATTTTCTTAGCATGGAGTCCGGAGTCATGGATTCCCAAAAAATCAATGGAACTTTGCATCCCTGAGCTTTAATATTTAAAATTAAAAAACTAAAATTGCTAATTTTCTTATTGACATTTTAAAATGTTTTTTCAGAAAAGGCTTACACAAATGACACACACAAATGACATACACAAAGCTAAGATTTAATTTATGTTATATACACACTTGTATGTAGAAAACATAAATTAAACCTTGACTTATTGTATGTCATTATCAATAAATTATGGATTTACCTAAAAAATACTAAACTGATTCTAAACTTTTGCAAGATACTGTAAATAAAATGATGTTCTTCAACTTTTTAACAGACTAACTGATAATTTGGTCGCAGTTCTCTCAGAATTTTTGATGAATTCAAGTCTATTTTTATTTTGATATCTCTTAATTATTCTACATAACTATACTTCATGTTGACATGTTTTCTTTTTTTATCTTTTTCTTTGTTTTTCTGTGCTATTTAAGTATAAATTAGCATGCTGTCTTTGCTTTATCTTCTTCTTTGCTTTATCTTCACTTTATCTTCTTTTGCTCCAAAATAATTCACTATTTAATGTGTTTAAAATAATTCACTATTTAATGTGTTTAAAATAATTCACTATTTAATGTTTTTAAAATAATTCACTATTTAATGTGTTTAAAATAATTCACTATTTAATGTGTTTAAAATAATTCACTATTTAATGTTTTTAAAATAATTCACTATTTAATGTGTTTAAAGTAGTTCACTATTTTATGTGTTTTAATAATTCACTATTTTATGTGTTTAAAATAATTCACTATTTTATGTGTTTAAAATAATTCACTATTTTATGTGTTTAAATTACTTGTTTTGCCTAACATTTGTTTTTTTATGATCTGATTTTAATGAAACTTCAGGTATTTATTCTTTAATATCCCTTGGACGTAAATGTAATTTAATTTAAATTTGATCAGTACTTTATTGCGATAATTTATAATATATATATATATATATATATATATATATATATATATATATATATATATATATATATATATATATATATATATATATATATATATATATATTTATGTATATGTATATATATATGTATATGTATATGTATATATATAGACTTCAGTGGAAAAACCGGCAATGCCACACTTAAAAATTTTTGAGAAAGAATTGATTATTAATAAAAGTCTAAAGAAAACTTTGATAAAGATGAGAAAAAAAATAAGAAAAGAGATGAGATTAAATAATTATATATTAGTTTGCTGCATTTAATTGTATGTAGTCTTTTTTCAATCAACTTGTTCCTCTGTGCATTCTATTGGCAAGCTCGTTATGAAAAATTTTGTTTACATATTTAGTCATTTTATTTTAATTAGTATTGTTCCCTAAAGTTTATGTTTCACAGTTTATGTTTTCAAAGTGTTGTGAGATGGTTATAACAACAGTTTTTAAAAAGTTCTAAGTGTAAGCCCTATAGATTGTAGTATCCCCTCAGCGTTTTTTAAGAAAAAAAATACAATGTAAAAAATAAAAAATATAGTACTATTAATATTAGTTAAAACAATAAAGTAAAATATACAGTATTATTTATTTTATTAAGTTATTTTTTTTTTATATTGATTGTTTTTTATTTTTTATTTGTTATTTTAATTGGTTTTTTCAATTTTTTTTTTTTTAATTTGTTGTTTTAATAGATTTTTTTATTTGTAGTTTTTCTGCAATATTCCAGGATAGTAAACATTTTAAATAAACTAAGAAATTAACACTAAAAAAAAAAAATAATAAGAAAAAAAAAAACTAACAAATAAACTCTGTTTTACTTCTTTTCATAAAACTTTGGCAAGCTCGTTATTAAAAATTTTGTTTACATATTTAGTAATTCTATTTTAAAAAATTTAGAAATAAAAATGTTCAGGAAATGATCTTGCCCAAGTCAGGGTGGCCATTCAAACTCATGATCAGTGGCCACCCTGCAAGTATTTATAAAGTTTGCAAAAGCTTAAATATGTAATTGGTAAGGAATTTAAAATTGCGAAATTCATATATGATTTTTTTTTTCTTGTGATTTGATAATTAAAAAGCCATCAAAAGAATGCCTCAGATAAAAATATAAAATTAAACTATGCTCAAGGCAAGCACAAGGTGATGTTTGCATTAATAAACAATCCAACAATCAACGTGCATGATTTAGCATGATGCAATATTCATGTTGTATTTAGCCAGTCAAAATGAATTTATGTATTTTAATGGATAATTATTTCATATATTTTCAAAAGTTAAAACACACTAAATTCTCCATCCTGTGCATCTGTGGTAAAATAATTGAAAATTTGAACAATAATGGAATTCTATAGTTAAAGAATTGACTATGATGATTGATGAGCATGATGACAAATTTTGTAACCATGCAAAAATTAGGTGAAATTTAAAGTTTAAATTGTTTTCTGATTGTTAGAGGTATAGAATTATTTTTCATTTTAGAATTATAATTCTTATGTAGTTAATGGTCGTTTTTTCTGTTTTTTTTTGTTTGTTTTTTCTCTTTATTATTAACTCTTGTGGTACTTTACAGACCAATTTATAATTGCAGCTATACTTTACAGACCAATTTATAATTGCAGCTATATATTTTTAAATAAAATAAATGTGTGTTTGTGCATGAGCAAAACAATCAAATACTTGGTTGTACTTGAGCAAAACAATAGAATACTAAAACGTAAACTATATTTATTTGTTAGAATTATATTTAAAAAAATTGAAGTAAAAGTGTCTGGTACTATATAAAAAAGTACCAATCAAGAATTATTTTATCTAGAATATTTTTAATTTTCTAAAACTCTCACTCTGTGTAAATATGTTCACGTATAAATGTGTATTATTTTTTTCAGGAGAAGCTACTTCAATCTACTTCTAATAACAATTCAGTAGATGTTTGGATTGCACTATATGAAATGCAAATTCAAATACTTTCCAAGAATAAGGTATGTAGTTGTCTATAAGATGCATATGCAGTTGGGGTAGATAAGGAAATCAGTAACGAAATCCAAGTTTATGATAGGTTGTTAAAAAGTAAATTTAATGTTGTCTAAGTCAATCAAACTTTCAAAAATCATATCTCAGGAATAAAAAATATTTTTTTTTCACTGAAACATATAGTACATAAGGAATTAGCCCCTAGCAACAGGTTGTTTGCATCATAAAATGGGTGTTTTAGAGTTTTGCCTCATTATACACTAGATTTAGTATTTGACAATAGAGCCAGTAACTGTTTCATATTCACTTAACCAGTTATAATTTTTAATTTGTGTATTTATATTTATTACATAAAATAAAGTTATACAGCTTGTGTTTTACTTTATTTGCTAGCCTCATCCATATGTGCATTTGTTATGAGAGTTAAACTAGATGGTATCAACAGTTTGCGATATGGTGTCTATAAATCTTTTATCTTTTACTTCTTCTTTGGACTAACCCTATGATCGTACTACCTACTACTACTCTAAATCTAAGTGGGATTCTTTTCATGGTTTTCTTTGTGATGGTCCTTAGGCTTATGTCTTTTGTCTCTCCATTGATAAATGAGCCTTCTACATAACCTCCTGGATCCTTCAATACCAATTGAAGTTTTTGTTCTTTCTTGTCAGTTTTAAGTCAAGTCTTTTCTTGTGCAGCCATTATAACTTATCATAAACATTTTTTTTATGTTTTTCCTAAGAAGAACTCTGTTGAGGACAGACCTTTTTTATATTTTTACAAGAAATGTAATAATAAAAAAATGAAATAGTAAAATATAATAAATAAAAAAAGTGACTTCAATATTCTCAGTTTAATAAATCTCGTATCTTATTTCATAAGTTAGGTTCTAAAGACAGGAAAATGTTTAACAGTATTATTAACAAAGGTAAGTCCACCATTCCATCTTAAATTCATGGATATGATCATATTACTTCTTCCAAGGATGAGACAAAATTATTTGCGAAGAAAATTGTTTCTCTAATTCTAGTCTTAAATCTAATAGCCATTCTCTGGCATTCCAGTTAATCCATTACTCCATAAACAGGTTAATCCATTTTTAGACATTCAAATTACTCTGGCTTTTATTGTTAAATTCATTTTTTAATTAATCTCTTCTACTCCTTGTACAGATGATATTTCTGTCTTGCAAAACTGTACTCCATTTTTATTTCATACATCTTCTTGGATTATCGTTTACTACTGGCCTCATGAAAACTATATAATCCATAACAAAGTAAGCATCTGCTGATGTTGCTTCTTTTTATGATGGTTGCTATTTTCTTAACTCCTGATTGTATTCTTTTGTATCTTTTCCTCTCTAAGTATGTATTTTTACCTTTATAAATATCTTTACCTGTACCTTGTAGAGGTAACTCTACAAGGTACAGGTAATCTCTTATTTGTCCCTATATAGAATATTGTTGTCATATTTGGGTCGGTTATTCCAATGATGTTCTTTTTCTTCTAGACAAAATCCAAAAAACAACCTACAATTTTTCAAGTCTTCTGCCGAGCGCTTCCTTGCTTGTTAAAACTATTTTTTGTTTCTAGTTAACTCTTAACTCAATAGTGTTTGTTTGAAGCCTTGTTAGGACTGAATAAGTTTTTTAAAAAAAGACATGACTTCCTCACTAAAATTTTAACTAGTTTCCTTAACTTTCTAAAGAACTAGTTAAATATTGAAACACTTTTTTTTTTTTTTTACAAATGTATTTATTTTGGTGACTTAAACATACAAATTTAGGAGATTATAAACAGTTACGATTGGTCACAAGTGGTTACTTTTGGTGGTTATAAACAAGATTTTATGCTTGTTGTACAACAGCAAGAAAAACCTGAAACAGTAAAGCGTTTATTTGCCATGCCTCCACATCAGGTAATTAATGTTTTTTAAAAGTAAAGAAGGCTAAAGGAGACTGGGTAATAGTCATAGCAAACTAAACAAAGCTAAAAAAAAGTTAACTTTGTTTATAACATGTTGATTTTACTATATAAATTTTATTATTATTTTTTTTTTTAAGTTTTTAATTTAAAGTTTGTTTTTCTTTGTTTGTTTTTTTCTGTTTAAAATATTTTACAATTATTATAATTATAAACATATATATATATATATATATATATATATATATATATATATATATATATATATATATATATATATATATATATATATATATATATATATATATATATATATATATATATATATATATATATATATATATATATATATATATATATAATTTTATATATTTTAGTACTTTGTCGGGAAGCCCTTAGCATTAATTATTGCTTGACAGTGATAAAGCATTGAGTTCATCAGCTTCATAATCAAAATAATTTTGGTTTTCCCCATTCTTGTTTCAGAATATTCAATAAATCAAATTTATTTGTTAGTTTTCAACCTGAAATTTGTAAATCAATGTGTGAAAAATTTATAACATTACTGAAAAAATACAGAAATAATGATGGCATTATATGTATGTATGTACGTATGTACAACCTCCGAATTAGGAAAATAAGGTCCGCAATAATTTGCCGACCTCAATCTTTTAGAGGTCAGCATCAGGTCGGCAATTACAATCGGTTTTTGATAATAATTTTTTTCATCATTTATTATCAAATCAAGTAATTTAAGTGGTAAATTTTCTTGTGTTTTTTTATGAAGTAATCTATATTAAGTTTAATTTACATAAATTGACAGTTTCTTCGCTTTGAATCAGTTATTTACTTTTTTCAGTTTTATACTAATACTTACATATAACTGACTAATTCACTAGACATTAGACATGCATAAATTTGTATAATCAGCATTCATAATTGAATTGAATTTTTTCTAATACATTACAATAGTTGCTTATCTATATAAAAAATTATTTTATTTTTAGTATACACTGTTTAAAAAATATCTGTTATATTTTTAAAAAACATAACACTAGGTTTCGTGTTTTATAGCGTTCTGAATTTATAAGTCGATTAGACGTTGGTGACTAGCGCTTGAAACAAGTCTTTTAACAGTTCCACCAATGCCATCACATAGTGACTTTCCATGTGATGTTGCTCAGATATTCCATTCACATTGCATCCCAAAACCTTCAACATGATGGCATAATTTGAAAAAAATGTTTTGAAATTTTGCACTGGCCAGCACAACTATCAGAGAAATACTGGATTTTTCTGGTATTAAAACATTGTACAAATTGGACTATTTTTTACTATACAATAAATAAATCCAACGTCATTTGTTAAGTCATCAGATATAAAACATAAAGATTTTGGTTGATTTTTAGTAGCGCCCTCATTATTTTTGTTATAAATAACTACAGGATGTAGTGTGCATTGCTTTCGGTTCCAGTAGTAACTCTGAATTTCGTCTTGTATGACAAATATAAAGTTTTCTGCAAAATCAACCAAAACAATAATTTCGTCAATGGGTATAGATGACTTTATTTAATTATTTACCTTGTGCTTTAGCACTATAAGAGTGAGATGTTATGGTATAAAGTTTGTGACTAAGACTTTCAATGAATTCACCTACTGTAGATATGTAACTTAGAAGCTCTGCTCTATCTGTTGTACTCCACTGTTTGTATTCAATTATTTCATCTTTATCAACTTTGTCATTTTCTTCAAACTATCTTTCATTTTTCAATAGATTTGCAGTTATATAATTGATAATATTTTGAATTCCAGGGCAACGATTACATCTATGGACCATGCATTCTCTTGACTCTCTACTGCAAACAATATTCTCAATAAGTTCATGGTAGTTCTTCTCCAGTTTAACTGCGCCAAGCATAAGCTTTAGGTTTAGGTGTATATATACAAACATATACAAACAGCATAGGTTCCTTTTTGATCAGTATAAATACACCATTTTAATTTTAACTGAGCAAATTTATAAAATCCTATTTTGGATTGAGGGTGCTTTAGTTTGAATTCAATACATAATTCCTTTAAATTGCAAATAAGTAATCGCTTTGATACATGTTTATTTTTGGATACACTTATAAAATCTTTTATACCTGGCAACTGCCAACTGAACTGATCATTACAAAAGAAGCTTTCCACCTTATCAATGACATCTGATTCAATTCTAAAAAGTTAGTTTTTTCTGGAATTATCAAAATTCCTTTTTCAAATTCAAGTTTTCTTGCTCTATGGTTGACTTTGATATATTAAATACTTTAGCTGCTTTCCTTAAAGATATTGAATCTGGAACCAATGTCAAAGTCTAAATCTTTTCTCTTCTTTTTGCCATTTTCAATCTTTCTTGCATTGAAAGTATCAGTTTATCTAGATCTTCAGCTTTCTTCTCTTGTTCAACACTAAGCTCCTCAGTAACGTCATTTTTCAAACCTGTTGGGTTAATATTAAGGATAACTGATAGCTTTTTTGACAAAACATCAGTAACTTGCATTAATTTTCTTTTCCCTAGAGAAAATTTAGTATGTTGTGAAACCCCATGAAATCTTATTGGTGATACATCTTATTTATCAAAACTGGTGTTTATAAGTTCTTTTTCTTGTGCAATTTATATATCTTCATCAAAAAATGTTTGTTCCAGAAAATCATCTTCACCATTGTAGTCCTGTAAGGTAGACCAATCATCTATTTTTTTGCAACTTTTTTTCGATATGAAGGACACATTTTAAAATCAGGTATTGTTTCAATACCAATTGAACACGTATCTTTTGCCTGTTGAATATTAATTTCTCGTAACCACCTATAAATATATTATAAATGAAAAAAATTTGCCAAAATTAGGAAATAATAATTTATATAATTTAATAATTTTAGAAATAAAATTTAAAATTTTTAAAACTAGTTGAAAGTGTATTAGATGTATTTTTTGTAAAAAGACAGCACAATAAGTTAAAAACATAAACATTTACGTTTTATATTAGTTTTATGCCCTTTAAATATGTCAATGGAATTTTTTTTGGGAGTTGCAAACCAGTTAAGTAAAAGTTACTCATGATGTAAACAGATTTTAACATTAACGTTTAATATTGATAGCCCAGATCTCCATAATAATAAATTTCTATCTAAATTTCTATCTGAATAGCTTAATTTAATCTAGTTGATTTAGTGTACACATAGATCATTTGATAAAATACCAACTGTACACAAAATCTTTTTCATTTTATTTTTTTAATTTTTTATTTAACTATAAATAAACACACAGAACTATATACATTTATTAAAAATGTAGAAAACTTTTATGGTTAGTATTTTTAAATATGATATTAAATATTTATTATTTTTTAATTTTGATTATAACTTGTTTTTTTATTTTAAAGATTAACAGAAAACAAACAACAGCTGGTAAAATGCCAGACTAATACAAAGTCTTAGTGTTTTAATATTGAGTGTTTCTTTTGTTTTAGTAAAAGATGAAATAATATGTCATTAATTAAAAAACATAAGATTATTTAAAAAAGAAATATTCATTTGAATTAAAGTTTTTATAAATGATAGGTTAATTGAGTTTTCTTTTGTATAGTTTTTGATGACTAATAAAAATTGTCAATGTCAATTAATTTAAAAAGAAATCATGAGCACAGACCTATAATACTTATTTTTTCACATAATACTCCTATAATTTTACAACAAATTTTAAAAAACCCACCTCTCAATTTTGTACTAAAACACTAATTAAAATATCTTTTTTAATAAAAAAAAAAAATTCACAAAAAGTTAATGCTACTAAGGTTACCAGGCCTCCTTTCCACCTTAGTTAAAATTTCAAAAATAACTAGAGGTGAAATACAATCCCCATATTGGTATAGTTTTAAATATTTTCATTGAAAACAAATATCATATTGTGATTCCTCGTTCTAAAAAATATACTGGTGCTAATATTCAGCTTAATTACATTCAGTTTAGTTGAACAGTAACTTGTAAAACAAAAACTATAGTAAAATCAAAATGGCCGCAAAACAAAAAAAAAACAGCTAAAAATAGCTGATTTTAAAGTAACAAAATCTCCCAAACTTATTTGATATCAGTGCTAAAATTTAGTCTAAAAAGGTAGTCTATGTTATATAGGTGACCATTTTTACAAAGTATGAAAAAAAGCTGAGATGGTGGGTTACACGCCTGTCCCACTTCCTCATGGAATACCTCTTTCTAGAGTTGCAATAACTGAAAACCATTGTAAACCCCACGCGTAAGATTTGCTCCATCGCAAGCTTGTCCTTTACATTTATTTAATGTTATATTATTCTTTTCAAGCAAATTTAGCGTTTCTTTATATACTCCATGAGCTGTGTGGCTGTGTACTTCCGTAAAGCTCAAAAAAACTTTTTTTAATTTCAATTAACGTTGGTTCCTATTTTTCATTTTTTATTATTTCTACATATCTAAATACTTGACTTAGATGGCTTTTTTTTTTTGCTATATCTTGCGAGCTATCCATGATATTTGTATAAAAAGGAGCAATGTTAATATTGTTGATTAACGTTGTCTTTAAACGTGTAGCAAGACAATCGATAATTTCATTCTAGATTTGATGGCTTATATATTTAATAGTTCCATGGGGCATGTTCAAAACATGTTTCATAACAGTGTCATATTTTGATAAAAGATGTACTTGTTAACAAATTACTATTATATTCATCCACAAATGATTCGCAATGACTATGGAAAGTTAAACAATTTTTAGAAAGTACTAATGTTATATTAACAAGTCGCTCTAACACTTGTATCCAAAATTTTGATTCATATCGAATTTTCGCTTCTAAGCTTTAATCAATTGTTTCATTTTGCCTCCACTTATCATATGTACAACATGATTGCATATGATTCTGACTTTTTTCGTGACCTTTTAATTTTTTATAAAAGCCTTGCCGGTCTCCAATTAATAAAATAACCAATGTTCGCAATAACGCATCTAGTTTAGTAGAATAATAGCTATAACCTCTCAACTGTTCCATACTTTGTTGAAGTTTTGTAAAACTCTTCTGAAAATTTTGGGCTCCCTACAGCTCAGGGTTCCTCAAAAAAATGTCAATATTAGAAATTATAAAGAACAACGAATTTTAATAAATTTTAATAAAACAAATTTTTGGAAAATATTTATCCAAAACTCCATGTTCGATGATATCTGCTTTTGGTCTATCAGACTTTTGATAGACCATCAGATTTATCTCATTTTATCATCTAACTAATACAACACCGTGTTATTCGTTGTTGTTGTTTTTTGGCCATATTTTATAATTATGACAAGTAATGTTATACTCAAATTAGTATACTATATATAATAACTGCATATTCGAAATTAAAAATTTTAATCAAAAAATTTAGGAAATTTAAAAAAATCAATTACCAATTTTAATATTTCAATCATCCTTACATTGATTGTTTATCTTAACACGCTCTCTACTTATTCCTGTTATACAATGCTGCTTTTGTGAGTTGTAGATGAAAATTTCTTAAATGGGTAATCGGCATTTTTAACTTCGGGGATGCCAAGACACTCAATCAGCACAAGATTAAGTAGTTAGTTCACATACTCAAGACCCTCCTGAATTCCCTGTCAGTTTTGCTTGGCTGCTAGCATATTTGCTGCATTATCACTTTTTCAGGTCTTATGGACATTGGATGGAAGACCTGCAATCACACTAATTGCATTGTAAAAGACTTAAACAATGTTTTAAGATGTATGTCGACCTTATGCACTTCCACAATACACCAACAGCTTCTCCAGAGTTCATTTCTTTAATATATAGTGAAATGTCAAGCCAAGGTATGGATCAAAGTTTTTAAACAAAAAACAAGATTTAATTAAATTTTATTTTATATTAGATTTTATTTAGTTGTTTTTTTTTTTTTTTTTTGCTTTTAGGTTATTCCTCCTATCCGGAAAAAAATACTAATTTTAACGTAATATTCACTTTTTTTAAATGGTATACTTTGATGGCCACAAATCATTTTAAAAGCCACTTCATCAGTATTGTTTTTTAGATCTGTTACAGCTTTGTTGATCACTACCTTCTTTATCAATCGGTTGATAAGAGGAAGCTTTGATCTAACATGATCCAGAATTCCACGTTTTATGGCTGACACGTGGAATTCCGGGTCAAAGTCCTAAGATGATGCCTCATTAATATGGTTGAAGGCAAGATTACTGCGTGTTAAGTACTTCATTACAGTTAAATCAAGTTTCAGTTGGACTGGTGATCTGACATTTTAAACCCTTCCACCATCTGGAGACGTCCAAAATCTTTTTGGTTATCTTCTGTTGGGGTAAACGACACTTTATTTGAATAATTGAATGATACCAAATGATATTAAATTTGTTAAAATTGTTAAAAAAGAAAAATTGTAATCATTAAAATAAAATTTTGGTAAAAAAAAATGCTTTTTTACTTTAAAATTAGATTTAGTTAAATTAAAATTTGATTTTACCCGGTGAACCAACAAATCAGTTCCAAAATAGAAAGAGTTGAATCTGAGTTAACAGGTCAGTCTCTTTTCCTATTAGATGTTCTCTTTTCCACTTAGTTCTATAACTTACCAAGTTTCTTAGTATCATCCAGTCTTTTTCAACGCTATGTTGCCTTAAATGAAATAACTACTCTTACCTGGTCTGGATGGATTATAAATCCTCAGCAAGATGGTATTGGAGTTACCGAGTGTGCACGGACGTAAAAAAGACGTTTTTAAACGTCTTATAAACGTTTTGGACGTCTTTTGAACGTTTTAGACGTCTTTTTTAGGTACGGTGCCCACTAAGTAGGTGTGAACAGAACTTTTTGAAAAAGGTCCTGTTCCTGCTTGCATTTCGATTTTACAAGTGACCTTGGGATGACTCTTGTCTTCTTTGTTGAGAGCTTGAATTTAAGAGCTAAATAAGATCATAATTTGTGAGTTTTTTTAACCATGCTGACTTCAAACGCATATTTTCCATTCAAGATGTAGTGAAATTATAAGTATTGCATTTATTTATATTGTAATGATACATACGATTTCCTTTGGACAATTATAAACGATTTGCATAGTATTCTTTGGACAAGTAGTATCGATTGCAACACTACAATTCTCTTGGACATTATTTATGCATAAAGGAATTCTTGTTTAAATGCTTTTAAAAGTTGTTTTACTTAACTTAGAAGAATTTTACGCTAATGATTTCATTAAATAACATTTTTAATCGCTTACTTCCTATTTTTGAAAAATATTAGTTAAATATAAACCAATAAAAGCAAAGTTCTGCGCGCGAAAATAAAATTAGCCAATCATATTTTAGATTTTTTTAAATTTCAAAGCTTTATTTTATAATTGATTAAATAACTGTAGACTATAGACTCAATTATAAATCCAATTCCAAATTTGATAAAATTTGAAACTTAATTTGAATTTCAAATTTTGTCAAATTTGTATGCAATTAATCTGAACTCGCAATTAAAAATCAAATTCAAATCTAAAAATCAAATTCAAATCTAGATCTCAAATTTGACAAAATTTGAATTCGAGAGACCTCAAATTACGAATTTGTCGAAATGTTTTGCGGATTATTTTAGCCCGATTACTGCTTCGAAGTCGATCTTGAAAAATTTTTCACAAACAATATAATTTTTTAACAACGCAAGCCGTCGTGATTGATTTTTAGAAGGAAAAAAAAGTGACGTTTCCAAAACGATGCGGTAGACATTTGAACTTTTAAGTTGATTTTAACGTTAAAAATGTGTTTTGATTAACAAAGCTAAAACTAATATAAATAAGTAGGCAAGTGTAACACTTTAAAATTCAAATTTTTTCTTGTACTAATCCGGGCCCCCGGACGATGTGACCTCACTATGGCCAATCCAACTGTCAAAAAGCCTTTTTTAAATTTGTTTTATTAAATTTTGTGTTTTAAAAATTATTTTAATGTTTACTAAACCGCGTGTTATAGATTAAAGTTTGAATTTCTAATTTTAAAAGTTCTTTTTGTTGTTCGTCGTGAAAATGTTGTAAAGAATTCACGATCATTTCTCCGAACAGTTGGTCGCTTTTACTTATTTGGTCAATGCTAGGTATATGCTTTTCTTGGTATATGCTTTCTTCATCGTCGTCATCGTTTTTAGCCATGTCAAAGCGACGCTTTCTCGATTCATCTGTTTTGAATTCTAACGGTTGAATTTTGGTCACATAGATTGTGGGATCTCCGATGTTATCATTTAACTGATTTTCGGAGTTTTTTTCGTGCTCATCGTGAGGGTTTACGTATGACATTTGAACATTTCTACGACTTTTGCGGAGGTTACTTTTATTTGCTCGATTTACAAGAGAATCTCGTAAAAATGACATGTTATTATAATATTTCCATCGAGAAACGTATGGCGTGTTTGGATTGGCTAGCTCTTTAGCCTCAATTCTTTGTCTCTGTGAGCCGTAATAAGTTCGAAGACTGTGCATTTTATCGGTAATGTCTTTAACACTAATATTAAGTTCATTGGCGATCTGCTCCATAGCAATCTTTCTTTCATTCTGCGAATAGTAATTTGGATGCTCGTTATTGTACAAAATTTCACTTTCTCTCCATAAACTCATTAGCTTTACGCATTCTTCGTCAGTCCATTCTCGTCGTTGACTCAAATCAAATTTGCTTATTGTTGCTATGCTTTTTTCTTGGTTACTGCCGTCATCGGAACTTGAAGGAGACACTAAGCCGTCAAAATCATTTCCTACAAAAAAATGGAGAACTATTAACTATAAACTTATCAAAGTTATATTAACTTCCTATAATCAACTTTTATTAAAGTTAGATTAACTTTCAAACGTTTTATTAACTCTTAAAAGTTATATCACTAGCGATGTTACCTCCATATTACCAACATACTACCTTCATAATCTAAAAAATAGCGATGTTACCTCCATATTACCAACATACTACATTCATAAAGCTAAATTAACTTTTAAAGTTATATTAACTCTTTAATGAAAACAAATAACTCTGTATAGTCTTTTTTTCAACTTGTATGAACATAAATCGGAACTCCTGATTTTTTTTTCCTAACATTTTTTATATGTTTTTTAAACGTTGAATGATATTGCTTTTCAAGATAATAACTCAATAAGAAGCTACCTCTACTAGTTTCGTGATAAGGTGAACTGGACATTTTTATTCGCTCATCAACATGGTTATGTGTCGCCATTTTAAGAATTTTGTTGCGCGTTGTTTTTTTTGTTGTTGTTTTTTTGTACAAATAAGATTTATACATACGCAAAGCTCTTTAATCTTTGCGCAATACTTGCTATGCAGAAGTTTCTTGAAAGGCGCTTTGAGATTTGTTATTTTAAGTTGTTCAATATAATCTACATTGCATTGTTCTTATTGTTCGCGTAATACGAACGTTTCATTGGTTGCATAAACAGTTAATAAGTTTTTTTTCTTTGACGTCAAAGAAATCTT
The DNA here is from genome assembly GCF_022113875.1 of Hydra vulgaris. Classification (NCBI taxonomy): domain Eukaryota; kingdom Metazoa; phylum Cnidaria; class Hydrozoa; order Anthoathecata; family Hydridae; genus Hydra; species Hydra vulgaris. The sequence goes on along the minus strand of NC_061160.1, from coordinate 51,701,997 downwards.
TGCAACCAGCGTGCAATTTAATTTCATGTAATGTTTATGTACTTCAACTGTGGGGTTATTGTTTATTTTTGCACGTGCTTCTCTTAACAAATTCTTACGCTATTCTTGCTAAATTAAGCAAGAATATGCGTGCTGGAACATACGTATCTAATGAGTAAAAACTGACTTAAAGTTTTTACTCAATTAGATAGTTTTTAAGGTTTTTCCATAATGAAAAAAAAAATCCATAAATAAAATCATTTATTTTGTAAAACAAAATGTAGTTTTTACGATTACATTTTTTTTAATAAATGATTTTATTTATAGAGAGTTAAAAAAAATCTTAAAAAATATCTAATTTAGTAAAAACTGAAACTGTCTGTAATTAAGTCTGAAACTCTGAAACTAACTAACATATATACTGAATTAAAAAAAATCATTAACTAAAACTATCATGCTATAAAAGTATTGAAATTAATAAACTAAAAATAAAAAAATAGTAATATAAAATATCTATTTAAATAATAAATTAAATTCAACAATATTTAATACTATGGTTAAACTCTGAAAAATGATTACTATGTTTACATTAACATAATGCTAAAAAGTGATGAAAAATAATTTTTATATCTTGACCCAGGTTTTGGATTTGACTTATTTGGTTGCTGACTACATAAACGCTTTAGTGACCAAAAATGATATTAATAAGGAAACGAACTATGGAAAAAGCACTACAAACTCAGTAAACAGCGATTACTGTCAAGTATGGGATATATGAAGTTAATTATGCACATTTTAATTATGCACATAGTCGGTTTTTTTAATGCAGCAATAATTTTTAATGACGATTTTTTAATTTTTCTTTTTTTTTTTCTATTTATTTTTTATTTTATTTTTTTTATTTGTGGAAACTTTAACTGATTATTTTTAAATGTTTTATAAATTTTTAAATATTTTATATTTTTAGAAAGAGAAAAAAAAATTGTATAGATTATATGTTCAGTGACTGGAATGCATATATATAAATATGCATAAGAAATCGATTAATAATTAATGAATTTAATTAAATAAATGAAGTTTACCGCTGATGTTTTGTAATACTTAAAAATTGAATATTAAAACAAATAAATTGATAAAGCCTTAAATTTATTGAAATGACTTTATTTATCATAATGAATTTAACGTATGATAACTTATTTCGATTATGTTAGCATTTAACTTATTTCGATTATGTCAGCATTTTGTCTAAATTCTGAGGTGTTCTAGGGCTAGCGTAAACAATACGCTGATTATGAAAAAGTGACTGAAAGTTATTTAATACATCAACTAACTATCGAGACCGAACTTTTTTTTTTTATTTTCCTATATATGAATGGTGGAACAAACATCCTTATAAACTAAAAGCCCCCCTATTCATTTTCAACCTATTCATTTTCAACCTATTCACCCCCCCCCCCCCCGCCTCCCTATTCATTTTCAACCTTTAAAACTATTTTATTCAACTTCTTATTAAAATATAGACTAATTGTTATTTTTGTTGTTGCTTTTGTTGTTACTAATATTATTGTTGTTGTTGTGGTTTTTACTACTTATATTATTGTTGTTTTTTTTGTTGTTGTTTTAATTTTTATTATTATTTTTATCGTATTTAATATTAGTTGTATTTTCATCGTATTTAATATTAGGTATTTACTCAGAGCCACGGCTCTGAGTAAATACCTAATTACAGGCTATTTGATGGGTCTCTGACCCACTAGCCACAGCACTGGTTGTACTATTATTTATAAAGGTCTTTAAAATGCTAAAACCTTATTTCAGAACATTATATATATATATATATATATATATATATATATATATATATATATATATATATATATATATATATATATATATATATCATTTTTACGTAAATTAATATAAAACTTTTATGAATATTCGAGTAACGAAATCTACGTCATTAAAAAAACGTCAATTCATTTAGTATACTGCAGAAATGTAGATAAAAACCAACTCATCAGTTGTAGCACAAGTTATGTAGAAAAAAACTAACTCATCAGTTATACTAGACTAATTTTGTCTTCTTTTTTATCTCGGTAATGTAAACATTTGTTTTAATTATATTCAATTTTATTTACAACAAAATTATGCAGATTTGAAAATAAAAAGATTATAAATAAGATTATAGAAAAGATAAATAAATCCTGTTATTAAAAACCCACAATTAAAACAGAGTTTAAAAAGGAAAGTCTTTTTGAATTTTTTATTTTAATTTAAGACCGTACTAACTAGGATCATTTCTATAGTATGCGTCCTGTCATTGTAATTCTACAAAGACAACCCACCAAACCATGATGATGAGCAGGAGTGGTGGTACCTGAGCGTGATGCTTAACATCCTAGATATCTTTCGATATCTAGTTTGTTATAGATGATCGTTCTGTTTGTCCTAGAGATGAGCAGAGGGTGCCGTCACCAGCTGAATGGTTTTGTCATTAGCAAACATGAAAATACCAAGGCAATACTTGCTTCAGGGGTGTTTAACATATCCTTCAGCATGATTTTTTTATCAAAGGAGTTGTCCATAAATGTTGCGTCACGCAGTTTTTGACCCTTCCCTCCTCCTCCGCCACCCCTTCTCGTAATGCATTCGTAACACTTTATTGACCCCCACCCCTAATATTACGCAACAACTTTGTACCCCCTCCTCCTGAAAGAAAATTTTTAGGGAAAGGGTTGCAAAATTTTACAAAATACAAAACGATTTTAAATATAATGTCTATAATTCTGTGAACTTCTTTGAGTTAATTAGTCTGTTTAATGATTTTTTTCACCCCATAGTTCCGTGCAAAATTGTATAAATTAATATCGCTATCCTAAACATGATACCAATTTTAAAAATCTATTCTTCCGATATATAATTCATGCAATATATTATTATTATATCCATTAAGTCGCTCTGACGTCAAACGAAAACGATTCATCTTGAATGAGGTGATAACAAATGAGAAAATCTTTAAAGAACTTTTGATAATTTAGAGTGTTATAAGAAAATCATTATGAAAATGTGCCAAAAAAATGATATAATATTTATTCCACTGAAGAAATACATAATTGGACAAAACATTTGCAACCAACATCAAACAATGCTAAAAAGTGTTCCTAATTTTACATGTCTTAAAAACGAAACGAACTATACTACCACATCAAACAGTTCAGGAGTCTGGAGTCATAGCATGCCATGCCATGAGCAATCAGGTGACAGCACACAGGCAGAATTTCGTTGACAAGTGCCATTTTGCAGCGGACAAAACAAGTGCAACTTTTTTGGTTTGTTTCATTTTCTTAAGTCTGGTCCGTGTCAACGTCACGGACCAGACTTACAAGTTTTTTAAAATTATGAAAGTATCCAGAAGTTTCCAAAAGAAGCATCTGGAAGTATCCAGAAACATTCAGAAGCATCGAAAAGAAGCATCTAGAATCTTCCAGAACAGGTTCACGCAGGTTTATTTTATTATATAAGAGACATGTAAACCGACATGTAATTCAGTCAGTATGTGGAAGTTAATCAGTCAGTATTATCAAGACAGTTTATCGAAGTGAGTTTTATCAAAGTGTTTTATTGAAGAACATTAATACAAGAAGTGAAATACAACAAGTGTTTCATTACATTAATACAGTCCACATTCAACCAAGACTTTGTGTTTCACAGAGCATTATTGTATTATCACAAGGTAAATGTAACACGGTAAGCCTTGAGAAGCGTGATTATTTATTTTTATTATTTTTATGACTTCAAGTGCAAAAATGGCTCCCGACAGTCTTGGATTGGAACTAAGAAAGAAAATTATTAGCGATTATGTAAGTGGAATGTCTGAAAAAAGTATTTGTGATAAATATCGCGTGAAAAAATGGACCGCATCAAGACTATGTTTCAAATGTCGTTCTACGGGAAGTTGGCAGCAGATAACAAAGGTAGAAGACCACTTTCCACCACTTCTAGAGAGAATTCTATGATCGTCAGATCCGTCAAGAAAGATCCCTGGATATCATCAGTCGAGATACAAAAGCAATTAGAGCTGTCTGTATCAGACCGAACAATCAGACGACGTGCTGTTGAAGCCGGATTGTTTTCTCGACGCCCTGCAAAGAAACCGCTGATTTCACTAAAGAACCAGAAGAAAAGACTCTTGTTTGCTACATCTTAAATTGACTGGAATGTACAGAAATGGCGAACTGTTTTGTTCAGGGATGAATCGAAGTTCAACATCATTGGGAGCGATGGCATTTGCTGTGTATGTCGACCGGCCGGAAAATGCCTCGATTTACGTTACTGCCATAAGACCGTGAAACATGGTGGAGGCAATGTAATGGTCTGGGGTGTTTTTCTGCTAACGGTCTATGTCCAATACATCGAATCGATGGAATAATGGACCGTTTCATGTATAAAAATATCCTGAAAGATGTTATGTTACCTCATGGAATGGAATATGCCAATAAAATGGGTTTTTTAGCAAGACAACAATCCGAAACACACTGCAAAAGTAGTCAAGCAGTGGTTTCAAGATAATCACCTATCAGTGATGGATTGGCAGCCTCAATCTCCAGATCTCAACCCTATCGAGAACCTGTGGGAGATCGTCAACCGCAGAATTAATCGTGAAGGTGTTCGTTATAAGGATCAACTGTTTGAACAAACCCAAAAGGCCTGAGCAGCGATTCCACAAAGTTTCACCTGATCGAATCTATGCCTCGAAGATGCAAGGCTGTGATCAATAACAAAGAATTCGCCACGAAATATTGATAGCGAAATACAACATTTTGTGGAGTTGCACTTGTTTTTTCCAGAAGGAAATCAACTTTTTTTAATACTTTTGATTCATTTATTAATTTTCGTGTACAAATAATGAACTTTGTGATAAAACTTGAAGAACGTTGTCTCTAAACAGTTACATAGTTATTTCTCTAAATTGAAAAAATGCAGCACTTTTATATAAAGAAACTAAATTAGCATTTTTTGGTTGCACTTGTTTCGTCCGATACTGTATGTGTGTGTGTTTTACAAGTATCATACTAAGCAATTTAATTTATTATTATTTTAACGAACATTCAAATCAAATGTGTTTTCAAATGTCATTTTCAGATAAATTTATCTAACACAGCTAGTTTATTTATAACATGTACCATTTATAAAAATGTTTTAAAAACAATCTTTATACATAAAAATCTTCATATCTTTTTTTAAATTTTATATCCAATCTTTACTAGGGTTGCCAGACGTTCGGCTTATACGGAGGAGAATACAGCGCCGAAACTGTAAAAATATTTTTTTTTAGTGTGTTCTCCTTCGTAAAAGCCGGACATCTGGTAACCCTAATCTTTAAACGTAAAAACATCTTTTTTTCCTCAGAACACTATAAAATAATACGCAACAAAATTTTTTAATCTAAAAAAGATTTTATTCTTCGTATTTTGTGAATATTTTAGATCGTAGTTGAAAGAAGTAAAAGATAAAAAGTAAATAAATAAAAGAAGAAGTAAAAATATGATACATACAAGCTTAAAAGACAAGTTAACTCGGAAAACATCTACTTTTTCTTCACAAAATTAATATGCGTAAAAGTAACATATATCAACTTGAGTGCTTTATTGTTTTTTTGTATTGTATTTTATTTCGTCATCTAGCTAATGCCTTTATAATTTTACAAGGATACATAAAATGCCGTAAAAAATAAAATCTGTTAACAAAGAAGTCCATCGAATACATATACAAAAAAAACAAACAGAAGAATAATATAAACATAAATCAAAAAATGGCCGTAAAAAAATATAAATATACAAAAAAGTTTACAATTTCCCTAAGACTTTGTTTAAGTAAGAATGTAATAATAGTTTTATTGCTTGTTTTTTTTTAATGCGCGATTCTTAGATTGATAAACTTGATTATGATCTTCTGGAAGTCCTGCCGATTATATTTGTAATAAAGCTGTTCTGTAATTTTTATTTCTTTTATTAAAGGCAAATAAATTTACAACAAAATAAAATTAATAGAAAAATAAATTTGTTAATAAAATTTTGAGCAAAAGATAATCATTTTTCGCTTGTGGGTCTTTATTATTTTTTGTTTTTGGTTGAAATAATTAAAGTATACCCAAATACTACGATGATAAAACGCATATTTTTGAAACAAAGAAATGGATTTTATAAAACTATATTATAGCGAGTTTCCACTTATCCGTTTTTCAACGGGAACGGGATAGGAAAGGAAAAAATAATCACGTGAGCATGCGTTATAAAAGTTTTTTTTTGTCCGAAAGAAAACTGCGCTTGCTCACGCGATTATTTTTCCGTTCCCTTTCCCTTTCCCGTAGAAAAACGGATGAAATAAAAAAATTTTGAGCAAAATTTTTTGAAAAATTTCCAGAAATTTTCAACAAAAATGCAATATTAACTTAAAATCACTATAGTGTGGCAAAAAAAAAAAAAGAAGTTAGAATATTATCGATATTATCAAATCTCTTCATACTAACTAAAAGATCATTACGGATAAATTTGAATTTGTAAGAAAAAGCAAAAAAGTTTACCAGTAAAATGAAAGACAATAGCGAAATATTTAAAATAAAAAGTAAACTTAGAGAAATTGAAAATCGCTCACGAAGAAACAACCTTTGAATAGAAGGTGTAAAAAAAAAAAAAAACGAAAATAAAAATTGGAGTATCAGCAAATCCAAGAAGCTGAAACTCTTTGAAAAACTTGGTTTAAAGAGTATAAAACTCAAGAGAGGTCACAGAACCGGACATAGAACCGGACATAGAAACACACACAAAATTCGAACAATAGCCGTTAAGCTACTAAACTATAAAGACAAAGTAGGCATTTTAAGGTTAAAAGGAAAAATTATTTATACAAATGGAGACTACTGTGCTAAAACTACAATTATAAGAAAGAAGCTTCGAGAAGGCGGAAAATAAGCAGTCGTATCATACAATAAAATAATCATTGGCGACTCCCAAAGAAAACAGATTTATATTTTTATTTTACTTTTATTGCTTAAGTTCTCGTTTCAAAATGAAAACAAACTTATTATCTAACTTTAAATGCTAAAAATAACACATCCAATGATGACATAAATAAAGTTAATAAACAAAAACATACTTTTAGAAAACAAATATTAGCTTTTATAAGGATGAAGAAGGATGGAAAATATAAGTTTACAGTTATTACAGTTCAAACGTTGTAACGCTCACTGCAAAATAGATGATAATGCACTTTCCATCCTTCATTTAAATATAAGGAGTATACAAAAATATGTTGATAAATTTAAATTTTTTTTAGGCGTTAAAATAAATTCTCAAGTTAAATGCCCAAGAGAAACATGGTGTCTAACTTTCAACTTAATAATTATAAAGTTATTCATCAAATACTAGCAGTAAGCAACCCGCAATACGCGTTGTAAGTAAATAAAATTAAAAAAAAAACCGCGTATAGAAAAGCCTAGAAACTACTTTAAAATAGAAAAGCCTAGAAAATGACGTAACTCGACTAATAATAATAATATTAAATTAGCGTATTCATCAAATAAAAGGATATGAAAAAGTAGTAGGAGGAGTGTGCATTTTCATCCACAATTCTTTAGATTTTAAACTTCGTAAAGAATTGTGCTCGATAACAAAGGATTATAATTTATTAACCTTTGAGGTGCTAAACGACAGCAAAAACGTAACTTTGCACGTCATATATAGACCGCCTTCAGGTAATATAAAAGCATTTAACAATCACTATAAAAAAAAGTAATATTTATGGCAAACTAATTTACTTTTGAGCGATCTAAATTTAGACTTGCTTAATTATGAAAAAAATAAAACGTCAGAAATTTTACCAATATTTTATTTCAAAATGCTTTCATTCCAACAATTAACAAACCACTCGGAAAAAAACACATACTGAAACTTTTTAGTTATGACTCTCCTTAAGGAGCTGAACTTGTCTTGGTAATGCGGCCTCCGTATGGCAATTAGCTGGAGGAGGATAAACCACAATACCAACAATTAACAAACCAACTTGCATAATAAAAAATAGCACTATATTAATTAATCAAATCATAATTAACAACTTCAAAAACAAAAGTTAAGACCGGAATACTTGTCACTGAAAGTTTATATAAATTCACAAAAAAACATCAATAAAATGTCAGGGAAAATCAAAATTAAAAATTGAATATTATGGTTTAAACAATAAAATTTTAAAATGGTTTGAAAGCTATTTAACAAATCGAAAGCAACTTGTGTATAGTAATGATGGTTATCAAAGTGAACCCCTGAGCATAACTTGTGGTGTTCCACAAGGCTCTATTCTCGGACCACTACTATTTTTAATCTATGTAAACGATTTAAACAAAGCTTCCAAATTGAAAAGTATAATGTTCGCTGATGATACTAATCTTTTCTTATCCCATACTGATATTTATGAACTCTTTTCAACTACAAACAAAGAACTCAAACACATTTCGAACTGGTTCAAAGCTAATAAATTAACTTTAAATATTAACAAAACAAAATGGATTATTTTTCACTCCTGCGCAAAAAAACGATTTTTAACAAATAATATGCCTCAAATTTACATTGATGAAACTATAATAAAAAGAGATACTGTTATAAAATTCTTAGGTGTTTATCTTGATGAAAATATTACTTGGAGAAAGCATATTGATCATATAAGCACCAAAGTTTCTAAAAATATTGGCATTTTATACAAAGCTCGAAATTATCTAAACAAAAAAAACTTAACCCAGCTCTATTATTCATTTATACATAATTATATAAATTATGCAATCATAGCCTGGGGAAGTACGGAGAAAAGTAAATTACAACATCTTTATCGCCGTCAGAAACATGCAATCCGTGTAGTTAATTATGCGGATCGCTTTTCACGTTCGAAATATTTTTTTGATTATATGAATGTACTAGATGTTTATAAACTTAACATATTTAATGTTTTATGTTTTACTTTTATGTGGAAAAACGATTTATCTTTATTTGTTTTCAATGACCTTTTTTCTTTAAAACCAATAAATAAATACACATTAAGAAGTATTAGTTTTCTAAATGAACCATTTTGTAAAACGAAGTTCAACCAATTCTGTATTGCATATCGTGCACCCCATCTTTGGAATAAAATAGTATTACCAAATTTTGACCCTTCTACTACTCTTCCTGTTTTTAAAACTAAATTAAAAAACTTCATTCTCTGTATGGACAACATTCTAAAATTCTACTAAAAATTTATGTAAAATGTATTTTTCAAATCTTCAGCATATTGAGTATTAAAATGTTAGTATATTGTATATTTGCATTATGTTATATTGTATTAGTATATTGCATATTTGCATTATGTTAAATCTTTGCATTATGTCTTTTTTAAGGTTCCGGTGATAAGATCCTTCTGATCTTCTTTCGGAAACCTAGTCTTATATTGTTAGTACGCTGAATTGTATATACATATATATATATATATATACTCATTTTTTTTTCTTTTCTTGTAGAAGTCTTAAATATTTTTATGTATCAGACTTATATTAGTATATATCACGACTTATATTATTATATATGTATCAGACTTATATTATTATATATCACGACTTATATTATTTTGTATCACGACTAACATTGTAAACTAAAAAAAAAAAAAGAATAGTTAATGATTAATCCTTTATGAATTTTATCAATCTATTATTCACAACAAATTGGGAAACTATTTTAAAAACTAAAAATGCAGAAAAAGCTTATGGTAATTTTGATTGCATATTTCAAAGCCACTACAATGAAGCTTTCCCAATTATTATTAGTTTTTCAAAACCAAATCCCGGTAAAATCCTTAGATAACAACGGGAATAATAAAGTTATCAAAAAAACCGACGTTTATGCGAAAAGTTTATATTAAAAAAAAAAACATAAAAAAAATATAAAAATAAAGTCATCAAAAAAAAAGGACGTTTATACGAAAAGTTGATTTAAAAAAAAAAACATAAAAAAAAATAAAAATTACAAACGGTTCTTCGAAACAGTCGTAAAGTATTCAAAAAAGCAGTATTAAACTAACCAATTATTTAACTGCAAAAATGATGTCAAAAAATGTGGCGCATAATGAAAGGGGTGATAGGTAAAAAAAAGCATAAGCATGGATTTAATGAATTTAATAATGGACTTACCTTATAAATAGTCGTGAAATTACTAGATTCTTTAACCTTTAATTTTTTCAGTCATGCATTAGTTAATACGGGTCCAAGTTTGGCTTCTAAAGTAAAAAACAGTAAAACTAGCTTCGAATCATATTTAACCTCTAATAATTTTATGCAGGCGTGGCCGGACTTTTTAGGATACGGGCAAAAAAAAGTTAAAAAACAATTTTTCGGGCAAAAATTTTTTATTTAATAACTATTATAATCATTTGTATCAAAGCAATATAATTATTAAGAGTGGTGAACTTGACCGTCTAAAACTAGTTTTTGATGTCTGGATTGATTTTTGAGGTAGATAGAAGTATCACATTACCAAGATGATCGTTTTCTAAATATCCAAATTGTTTAAGGGCATTTAAAAAAAAATTCTCTGCGGGCATTTTTTTAACCGCGGGCAGTGGTTTGGCCACCACTGATCTTATGGAACTATTTGATACTGCAAATTTATTAAAATCAAATAAAGGTAATGAGTTAATGATGTAAGTAGCAATGTAACAGTTAAATCAATATTTTATTTAAAAACTCCGCTTTTGAATATTTTCTGTCTTTCTTTAGAACAAGGAAGGTTTCCAGTTAAACTGAAAATTATAGGGATGATACCAGTTCTAAAATCTGGAGATGCAACTTGTATCGCAAATCACGACTTCTATATTCATTGATATTATTCAAGTAAAAAGAGTAAAAACTATACAGTTTTTAGGAATATATATTGATAAAAATCTTACATGGAGACAACGCATCGAAAATTTAATCAACAAAATTTCAAAAAGTAGTGTATATCATACAAATCAAAAAGCTATTTAAACATGCGCACAATAACGCAACTGTATTATTCATAGTGGCGGAACTACCTTACCGCAAAAGCCCGCAATGTCGGGTGGCCCAGAGCTGTAGGGGGCCATATTTTTTGAAGGAAATGTAGTGTTTAAAAATTATTATCAATTTTAAAAATTTCAATCCTGTATTAAAGTAATGCCTGACCAAAAATCGAAAGAAATAAAATATAAAACAACAACAAACTGATCAAAAACACTAATTACAAAAATATATATGTATAAAATAAAATAAACAAACAACAAAAAAAATCTATTTGTATGCACAAAATGATGGATACATAAGAAAACGAATGAATGAACACGTAGTTGTCAATATAATACTTTTAAAACTTCCCAGTGGGAAAAAAGACGTCGAAAAGACGACTTTAAAAGTCTTATTTACGATGTCTTAAGACATCTTTTTTCGACATCGAAAAGACGTCTTTTTTTATCTTAATCTTGTCATGAAAAGATATAAAAAATGCGTCTTTCAAACGCTATTTTAAAAATTCGAATTTGCAAATCTAAAAGACATCTTTTTTCGACATCGAAAAGACGTCTATTTTGTCTTTGATCTTATCATGAAAAGACATAAAAAATGCGTCTTTAAGACGTAATTGTTTATCAATTATGCACTTCTAAAAAAGTGTTTTTTCTCGGGGTCGGAACGACTTTTTTGCCATACTTATTAGTATACTATAGTATCCTATTCACTCTAGTATTCCTACTTTTCTATTATGAAAAACTATTTTTTTCAAATGAAAATAATAATAACTCTTCATACAAAGTATGATAAAAAGCTTTTTCCGATACCGAGAAAAAAACCTCTTTTAGATGTCAATATAAAAGAGGAAGCATTTTCTACATCTATTATATGTTTAAATATAGAAGAATAATTTATAAATAAAACAATAGTATTGTTCAACAGAATATTATTTCGTCTTTCTCTTTCTTTTCTGTTTCTTGAGCGAGCTCTGTTTCTTGACGTTGTTAAATAAAATTAACAATTTCACGTCGAGAAATCCTTTCATACAAGCAGGTTACGACTTCTAGCTGGTTACCACTTCTAAAAAATAAGGGAACATAAAAAACAGACTATTGCTTAAATGTAATACAAAAAAAGCAAACAAAACTTGATTAGCTGAGTGGAGCACATTATACTTACCGACTATTAATTCAAAAAGGGCTGATCCTTTTAATCCACGCATGTTTCCAGCGCAGTCCCTTTTTTTTGAACCCACTAGGTTAGATTGGGACAGGAGTCAAGCGGTAAACAATCTAAAAATATATAAAAATGAGTGTGTTAAATAAATTTACAACCATCAAATTGACTGTACAACGATGTATTTTATTATGTAGTACTTAAATCAAGCAAAACATTTGCAACAGATTTGCTATGAAAGCCAAGTTATTGAAAACAGATATTGATATTTTTTTGTCTTCTATAACATGACTTTTTAATTGAATTTCGCAGAAATAAAGTGTTGTAGACTCATAACAATTTAAAAATCCGTTATTGACTAAAGACTATCAAAACAAAAAGATAATTCAGCTAATACACCTTGAGAGTTGTTATTCATTTAAACTGGAAAAAAGTATTAGTCAAAGCTCTATTTTAGCCTGAAACATAAGGATGCTTTACTTAACAACATAAAATCATAAAAACTGGCGATATCATGAGCAACACAGATGAAATACACATAAACAAAAATTAAGACTAGAAAGCTGCAGTGATGTTTAAATATAAGAAAGTGTACCTTTCCAGTAGCATTTTCACTTGGTTTTTTGTATCCAAATCAAAATTTTTGCAAACAGTTTTAAAGATAAATTTATTTTCATTATATGTATTTTTATAATTGCTTTGTTAATGACAGGCAACAGTTAACAAGGAAATAACATATTTAATATAAAAGTTAAAGTCAAATCTTTTGTATAAACAATTTCATCATTCAACTAAATAAAAACAACAAAAGTATTCAGATCATTTAAAAATCTATAAAAAAAAAATTGCAAGCCTACTGAATGCTTCTTCTTTTTTATCGTTCGTTTCACTGGCACTTGAACTAGTAAATATAGAGTGAAATTATTTACAGGTTTTATTTTTCGTCTGAAAATAAATGTTTTAATTTAATATGTAATAAAAACGTTCTTCAAGCACAATACATTAAAAAATTAGTCTAAAAATGAACGGTAAAACTTTTTCAAACAATTACCTGCGACACTTAATTGAGACTAGATCATATCGATACCATCTTAATGGCACCACGCCATCCACTTTTGCTTTTTCCGAATAACAATTTTTAGCTAAACAGCTGCAATTGTATATTTATTTCAATATATATATATATATATATATATATATATATATATATATATATACATATATATATATATATATATATATATATATATATATATATATATATATATATATATATATATATATATATATATATATATATATATATATATATATATATATACTATAATTTATGTATAATTATATATATTATAGTATATATAGTATATATAATATATATATATATATATATATATATATATATATATATATATATATATATATATATATATATATATATATATATATATATATATATATATATATATATATATATATATATATATATATATATATATATACTATAATATTATAGTATATATAATATATATATATATATGCATTTATATTATGTATATTTTACATAATATAGCGCTTTATTATAAAAATTATTGAATAAACCCGCTTACCGAAAAAAGTTATTTTTAATTAAATTTTCTATGCAAAAACATCTTAACATAAAAAAAGTTATATAAATGTATTTTGTAAACAAAAAACGGGCCAATCAGAACGTAACAAAGATACCGTAATTACGATACTGTGGGTTAAAACCCATCTTTGTTAGGTTTTATTGGCAATAATTATTTTTAATTTTCTTAAACAAATAATGATTTCCTTATTAACAACCAATTGACGTCTTTTCGACCTCTTTTTTGAAGAGTCTTTTTAAAAGACGTCTTTCCACGTCTTTATTTAGGCTGATTATAAATAGACATAACAAGTCATAAAAAAGACGCTTTTTATTCGTCTAAAGATGTCTTTTTCCCAATGGGTTATGTATTAAAAAACATTTTCATCAGTTCTTTTTTATTTGAATTTTGTTTTGATTCAATGATTTTTTTTTTCGGTTACGTCCTTTCTTATTACGTTCCTTTAATTTCCTTAGACTTCTTTGTTGTTTATGTATTGTATTTCGATTTATTTTTAAGTCTTTTTAATTTGTTCTTACTTATTTTATTTTTTTATGTTCTTTAAATATACATGTTTTTTTTTTTTTTTATAAGCATATGAAATTTTTGAAACAGACTCGGGTATGCTTAAGCAAAAAGTTAAAAGAGGCTCAAAAATATGCTTAAACTTAAGCATATTTCTAATAAAATATGCTTATTTCAATACTTTCTAAAAGTGCGCGCGTTACTAAAGGTTATAAGAAAAATAAAAAGTTGACTTTTGTACAGTATAATAAAAAATAAAAAATATATACTATATACAAATGCTATCAATGAAATCAAAGATATGAACTTCGCATTCCTTCTCGTCCGGACCCATAAAGGTGTCATCTGGAAGAATTTCGTTGGCATCTTCATTTATAGCATCATCTACCTCCACCGGTTAAATATCACTTTGATTTCCCTTGGGTTGATCACTGCCAGGATCAATGATGGATGGTGGGGGCACTTTGTAACTATCAAGGCCCTCTGGTTTAACAAGCCAATCTTCTGAGCCATCAGAAGTCATTAAACACCCAGTCATCGTCCAACATTTCTTCCTTTGCTTGTCATACTTAGAAGTGTTTAAAGCTTTCCATGCTTCCCCTGCCCAATGTGTAATCAAAATTTGTCTCTCTTTTGCAGTGTAGGGCATTTCATTACTGAACCATCTATCAGAATGATTATCTCTATCAAGCCATTTTTGATGTTCAATGGCAATAAGCCTTTTCAGATTTGCAGCATATCCGGCATCAACTGGTTGCCAAAGGTCAGTGGCACTTGGTAGACCGTACCAGAGAAGTCCTTTAGCAGCAGCCACAGCATCTTTAAAATCCTCCTGCATCTGTCCCTTCAAATTGTCCAGCAAAAGAACAAATTTATCAAGCTTTTGTTCTCTGACAAATGGAAGGAGTGTTTTATCACACCAGTGCTTACAAACGTTTTGGTCTAACCAAGCATTTTGTTGGAAGTAAATGTGAATATCTTTTTGCCATGCTAACTTTTCGTCTTTTGAAATGCGTTTTCTTTGACCTCTAAAAATGAGGGCTAGGTTTGGTTGCTCTCCTTCCGGCCGAAACATAATTTGAAGGGAAGATTTTTTTCCAATCCTGAGCCCGGTTGTGAGATCCATGTATTATGTGTTGCACCTTGACCCTTGAGAACATACTCGTAAGTTTTCTTACCATGAACAACAAAGGGAAGTGGGCTCTGGTCAACGTTGAGCCTTTGTCCAGGATGGTACCGTCCCCATTTTTTGTCATAGCTGGGATCTTTAGAACCTGTTCTGATACACTTTTCTCTGTATGTCGCATGCCATTTCTGTAATAATGGTTCCATTTTTTTCTTATGTTTCCTTTTGTTTCTTTGTTTCGATCTCATTTTTAACTCCTTTTTTTGTAAAAATCGAACTATAACATGATGTTTTATTACCACGTTTGGATCAATGTTTAATTGTATATTTCTAGCTTTACTCCAAAGCCAGGAAAAGTTAACAATATGACCTTTCGATCTGGCTTGTAAAAATTCTTTGTAAAGAATTTCGTATAGTTCAAGATATTTTGTGGAACGTCTTCCCTTCAGAAACAATTTGCGATAGGATGATTCGGCATCTTTAATAATAGTTTCTTTTTTTTTAAGCCATCGCGAAATCTGACTTTGCGTTACACCAAACAACTCTGCTATAGTATCTTGATTTGCCTCATAACCATAGGCGTTAATTGCCTCTGCTTTAAAGGCAGAAGTATATTGGTGGCGTTTCTTACCAGCTAATTTGCTAGCCTCTTCACTTTTTTTTATGGCACTAACAACTTTGTTGACAATGTTATCAAGTACATCTTTAACTGCTAGAGTGACAAGTTCTTTGTTACTTTGAAGAACTTGTGATTGTGAATGTTTACAATCTTTTTTGCTAATTCCGTGCATAAGTTTAACATGAAAAGCTAGTCCTTGTTGGCTTTTGAATAACTTTTTGCAATGTTTGCATTCAACACAACAGCTTCTAATGGCAATCGGATTGCACTCATTTCTCCTCTGTGCATAACATTTTTTGTGAAACCAAACGCTGCCAATGTAGGCTGCTTTCTCTTTATCTTACTATTACTATTATTAACAGTATCTGAAAATAAGACTTAAAAATAAAATAAACATTTTGAATATGGTATTAAATAAACTACACATTAAGGGCAAGAAAGAAAAAAAAGAGAGAGAGAAAGAAAAAAAAGAGAGAGAGAAAGAAAAAAAGGAGAGAGAAAGAAAAAAAAGAGAGAGAAAGAAAAAAAAAGAGAGAGAGAAATAAAACACTGCAGAGCGACTCTTAAACTTTATGTTTTTCTGGTCAAGTATTGAGGTTTAGATTTTGCATTACAATGACTTCTTTACTTCATAAAGTCGTTGCACTGCAAAACATAAACTTCGATTTTTGTTGTTTTTGTAGGCTTAAATTTAGAAATATATATATTTAAAAATTTTAATTAAATAAAATTTAAATCTTTTAAATGGTTTATCGAGGCTCAGAAATATGCTTACATATGCTTATTTTTTTTCCAAATCTGAACCTCCATATACTTATAAACGTTATGCTTATAAAAAAAAAAAACATGTATGATATTTAAATTTATCTATGACTTTTTCTTTTTTACCTTTAAAAACTTTTTAACCCGCTTTTTTTTTTTTATCTTTCCGCAAACATTCTGCAAGCCACTCAAAAGTTTTGAAAAGTAAAGCCAGATATTTTGTACTATTGCATGTTATTATTTTCTAAACGTTTTAAAAGCGAAAACATGGACAAGATGATTCCAAAGAGCATAAAATATTATATCATTGTAGTGAAGATTTAAGTGAAACGACAATAAATATAGACAAAGAAGATATAAATAATAAGTCTGAGAAAGATAGAATATTTTCTACTGACATTGCAGATTTTCAGAACAAAATATTAACAGATGATATGAAAAAAATTACTATTTTACCAGGTTCCTGTCGATCACATCCCTCACAAAACAATCGTAAGTTTTCCAAAGAGTTTTATGAAACTTCATTAATGGAAATCAAAGATTTCCATTGTTTTAGCTGTTTTTGCATCAATTGTGATTACAGATTTTGTGAATTTAAAATCAAGGAGTAAAGATTTACAATTTTAGATATACTGTAATATATTTATTTGATTTCTGTTGAGCAAAAATTTTTTCAATAAATATATTTAGATAAAAATTATTTTTTCCTCTTTGTGATGGGGGCCAAAAATATATTTTGCGGGGGGCCCAAAATTTGAAGTTCCGCCACTGGTAATTTGTTCACTTATTATTCACTGCCATATAAATAGGGTGACCATTGTCCCGGTTTTTACGTAGGAGAGCACAGCGTTAAACTATTTACAATTAAGCGTTAAACTATTTACAATTACAATTAAGCGCTGCGCTCTCCAATGCAAAACGCAGCGTTAAACTATTTACAATTACAATTAAGCGCTGCGCTCTTCAATGCAAAAACCGGGACTACGGTCACCCTACATATAAACTATGCAATTATTGCGTGGGGCAGTACTAACAAAAGTAAACTAGATCTAGTTTATGTTTCTGATGTAGTATATGTTATATACGTAGTATATGTTTCTGAGACTCAAGCCTCTTTATCGTCATCAGAAACATATAGCGTTTAGTTAATTCGTATGATCGACGAACTCATTCGAAGCCTCTCTGAAAAAAAATGAATGTTTTAAACGTAAATCAACATAAGGTATATAATATTTTCTCGTATATAATACTCTTTGTTTTATGTAAATGTAAAACGAAATTATCTCGATTCAGAAACCGTGAAAGAATGCATACTTGCAGTTTTAGATGAATTAGTGTGTGACAATAAAACAAAAATAAGCTTAACATCTCTAATTCGGTAGATTTTTATGTCAAATGCCTTAACAGAATTAAAATTTTCTGAACTGAAGTTTTAAATCTTTTACTAATGGCATAAAACTAGTTGAATTTGTATCTGTTGCTATTGATGAATACACAGACAATACAGACTCAATTATGAGTAAATCTACCTTTTTTTTTGATAGAAAATGTTTTACTAATTGTTTTTTATTATTATTTTTTTGATTGTTAATAAATATTCTAAGTTTCATAGTATAATCTTTCAGCGTTCAAAAGTTATGACCATATAACATTTGTAACCCCCTCAAATTGAGGAGGCTCAAACTTTGTAAGGTCATAATTTTTGAATGCTAAGAGATTATACTATGAAACTTAAAATTTATCGATGAATTAAAATCTTGTTGAGAATAGTAAAAAAAAATATTTTGTCAACTTGATGCTCTCACGTTTGGGGTTTTCAACTTGATGCTCTCACGTTTTATATATATATATATATATATATATATATATATATATATATATATATATATATATATATATATATATATATATATATATATATATATATATATATATATATATATATATATATATATATATATATATATATATATATATATATATATATATATATATATATATATATATATATATATATATATATATATATATATATATATATATATATATATATGATGATGATGATAGGAGTATACCACGATTTTTTAAAAAAATAAATAAAAATATAAGAAACTTTTTCCTCTTATAAAAAAAAAAGGTGGGGGGGGGTATTCATAAAAAAAAAAGTAAAAAATAAAATGGGGGGAAAATTTTCAAAAAAATAAAAATAAGAAGAAACTTTGGTTAGGGGTTAGGGTTAAGGGGTAGGTAGGTGTCAGGCTAGGAGGCAGAGGGGAGGGGGGAGGGCGAAAATATAAAAACATAAATCAAGTGTTAAGCAGGTAGCTTAAAAAATCAATGTTATTGGTGTAATCAGTGTGTGTGAAAATAGGCGTTATCAGGTGTCAAGAGGTGTTAAGGAGGTAAGCCTACAGTGGAAGTATATCATGAATAAATTTTGTAATTTTTTAAATTCAGTTAAAAGAAATTTAAAGTTGTTATTACAGATTTGCGCGATTCCTTTCTGCTTGATTATTATTATACTTGCTTTGGTATTGTAGAAATTATACTTGAGAAGTTATAGAAATTATACTAGAAATTATAATTGCTTTGGTAATTGTAGAAATCATGCCTTGCATAATAGGTGGAATATATTTAATTTATTATTTTTTTGGAATTTGGTTTTATTTTATTGCTGATGCTATCGACTATAGTAAGAAATTTGGAAAGAGAGAGACTTGAAGAAGTTATTTGAAAAAAAAAAATTTTATAACGAATTAAAAAGTATAAAATAATTGTGTTTTTTTTATTTTAAAAAAAAAAAAAAAATTTTCAATAAAAAATTACATTGAATAATATTTTGGAAAAACATATTTAAAAAAAAATCAAAATACCATTTCTTAAAAATAACGTTTGTTGGAACACTATATTTAAAAATAAAATCTGGACATATAAAAAATTTATTCTCTATATAGAAAATGCAATGTGTTATAAAAACCATAAGTTCTTTAAGATTAATTATAAAATTTGGATCTGGTTTAATTGCCATTAACCAATCTTGTTGAATGAGTGATAAATAAAGAGTTTCATATGACTTAATTAATTCACCGCATAAAAATTGCATTTCATAAAAGTCATGTTCGCGTAAACTTTTAATAAAATCAACATAAGCAGATAAACGAAATAATGTGCAAATTTTATTAGAATGTTGATCAATAAAATAGCCACAAAAAGGTGTTGCAACGTGTTGATGATAGTAGTCCATGGCTACTTTTGTTTTGATAATTTCTTGCAAAGTTTTCATTTTTTCTAATTATTTTTTTTTGTATTCTAAATTAAAAAAAAAGGTTTAAATAAGCCAAAAAAAATTCAACAAAAAAATCTGTATATAAAAAAATATATTAAAAAAATATATTTTTCAATTAAATTGCAAATACATATAATGTTTTTTTTTTTTTTTTTTTAAAAAAAAAAAAAAGAATAAACATTTTTTTATGATATCAATTTACATTTTTTTAAAAAAAATCTAAGTACAATTTTGTTTTTAAAAACAAACAAATCACATATTTGTAATTTAATACGTTTTTTTCACATTTGTAATTTAATACGTTTTTTATAATCATTTTCTTCAGGCGTAGGTTTAATTAAATTTGAATAAAAACTTTTTACAGCTGAATGTATATTAATATTTTTTAAAAAAGTTTGAAAAAAAGACGGCTGAGCAATAATGTATACACTCTTGCGTGTTTGCGCTCTCGACAAAGCCACATAAAACAAATGCCACGTAAATTGACTTCTCGTTAAATGAATAACTACATTAGAAAGAGTGAGACCTTGTACTTTGTGAATAGTGAGCGCATAGGCTAACACAAGCGGCATCCCTTTGCATTCGGCTATTACATTTCTTTTACAGTCGTATAGCATTTCTGTTTGAGGCGTGATTACAATTCGTTGTTCGTCTACTATAATGACGACTCGCTCTAGGTTCACTGACTTTACAACGCCTTGCGTACCGTTGACAATACCAAGCTCGGATATATTGCGAACACAAATAACTGTAGTGTTCGGCAAAATCAAATATACGTCAAACCTTTAAAGATTTGAATTTGAACTGTTCTTTGAGGGGATAGATTTGAATTTGATTTGACAAATATCTGGAGGATTTGGATTTGATTTTCAAATATTCACTTTGTTCTCAATTTTTGCGTTTGAAAAAAAAACGCCAAATTTTACAGGCCCGCAAACATATATATCACTTTATTCCGGGGTCTTTGCAGTGGTTTCCGGAATGGCGGTCGCCTTTCAATAACGGAAAAAAAAATAAAAAAGAGTTTTTAATTAAAGTTTGTTAATATTAAAGAGAAAGTAAAGAGCATAGAGAAAGAAAAAAAGAAAAGAAATGTAAACAAAGTACAAGATTAAAAGAAAAAACGTAGAAAAAAATATATGTAAAAATGAAAAGAAAAAATTGCAAATACAATTTAACCACAATAAAAATGGAAAAAGTAAAACAATAACGAATCGAAAAACATTCAGAGAAAGAAACAATCATTCGAAAAAAGAAAATAATAAAAAAATATAATAATGGCTTGCTTGAAAGCAAAGATTTTTTTTTTTTAATTTTACTATAACTTATTTTTATATTTCCAGGTTTCAGTTAGATTTCCTAATTTATTTATTTGTTAATCTTTTTTTTGTCGGTTTAAGTTTGCCGTTTTGTTTGTAGTATGTTTGTGAAAACTTGTGTTGTTGTTGCTATTGTGTTTGTATTGTTTGCTGTTACTGTAGCTGTTTTTGTAAATTTGATCTGTTATATATATATGTATGTATGTTTTTTTTTTTTTTTTTAAACTATATTATGATTATTTCTATTTTAATATTCGTTATTCTTATTTTCATTAATTATTTTTCCTTGTTTTTCATTATAATAGTTGCTATATGTCATTGTTTACTTTTACGTTTTATCAGTTGTAACTGTCTAACTTTGTTTATGTAGCTATTGTATTTATAAAGACAAGTGACTTATATATAATTATTATTATTGTTATCATTATTATTAATATTATTTTTATTATTTAAACCATTATTATTTTAATCATTTTCATTAGGTGTTTACTTAATATTAGTATATTTACTATTTGTAAACAACCTTGAAATGTATCTATTTCAGAAATATATATTGATTGATTGATTGAATGATTAATTAGTACCCCTAACCAAACTATTGTTTTGAAAGAAATCAAATATATATTCCTAATTATGTCGGATAATCCAGAACCCGAATCTTCTTCTGTTACAAAAACCACCAAATGTTCACAATCAATTGTATGGGATCATTTCACAGTTGATGAGCATGACAAAACCAAGGCCATATGCCAGCATTGTCCAAAGCACAAGAACAAGTATGCTTACAATAAAGGTGGGACAACAAATCTAATGAACCATTTAAATTCTCAACACAAAAGCAAATTACTTGGGGACAGAGAACCAAAGCAACGACGTTTAGATGACATGATAATGACACCAATCGTTTATTCTCCAGATCTATTCAATGAATACTTAGTTAGCTGGATTGTCAAGAATGATCAATCATTTAATGAGGTAGAGTCCAGCCACTTTCGTAAACTACTCACTCTACTGAAACCAAATTTGTCAATCATGAGTGCGCGCCAATTAAAACGCCAGATAATGGACACTTACAACACCAAAAAACAATTGATAAAGACCCTTTTTTTGAATCTTGACTCAAAGGTTTCATTCACCACTGACTGTTGGACATCACCCAACAACATTGCTTTTATGGGCATAACGGCTCATTACATTGACAAAGACTGGAACCTACATGCCAAAACTCTTGATTTCAAATCCTTGCCTGATTCCCATTCAGGTTCAAATTTATCTAATGCATTCTTGTCAGTTTTGATTGAATTCGGTCTTACAAGCAAAGGAATGGGCATTACCTTAGATAATGCTTCCAATAATAATTCATTTATGGATTTTTTAAATTCCAAGTACGAAATTAAAACCACCTTTGAGCATATCCGGTGTTTTGCTCATGTGCTGAATTTGGGCGCGCAAGCAGGTTTGGATGTTTTGAAAGATGATCTTGTAAAACTTAGAACAGGAATTTAAAAAATCCGATCCAGTCCTCAATCATATTCTAGGTTCAAAGGTTTCCAGCAATCAAATTGCACCTTAAAACCAATACTTGATGTCCCTACAAGATGGAACTCAACAGCTGATATGCTTAAACGAGCTATGAAATTAAAAGTTGGTTTCATTGCGTATTTTGTGTTGTCTATCAATTTCACCAGATGTTTGGAACAGGTTTGAAACAATTGTTTTGTATCTTGAACCATTCCAGGAATTTACCCAGCTCATTAGTGGTGATTCATATTCCACATTGTCTTTGGTGGTTCCTCTCTTCAATATTCTTTTGGATCACATTACTGAATGGATGACCACAAAAACCAACCCTGAAGATAATCTACACCGCTCTACAGTTGCAGCGTTCGCAAAAATTTCAAGATATTATAATTTGACTAGTGACTGCTTTACTATCTGCACTGTCCTGGACCCAAGATTTGGTATTGAATATTACAAAAATGATAAGGGCGCAAACAGCGAGTCGTATACAAAGATTATGGACACAGTCAATTGTGAATATCAAATCAATTATGCCCCAAGCAATATTACAACTGCTACAAGCATTCAAAACGTTTCAAAATATACCCCGTTCAAATCGCGTGTTTCATCAAACCCATGTAATAAGTTTGAAAACTATTGTAATGATACAAGTAAGCTAGATGGCGGCAATAATAGCAACATATTACTTTGGTGGAAATCTCGATCTGACAAATATCCAAACCTATCCAGAATGGCCAGAGATTACCTGGCCATTCCTGCTACATCTGTATCATCAGAAAGGCTCTTCTCATTAGGAAAAAATCTTATTACTGACAAAAGAAATCTTCTCTCTGCAGATACCATTCAAGCTTGCCAGTGCTTGAAGTCTTGGTTGGATTAAAAAGAATAAAAGAAGCTGTAATGTTTGAGAAATAGTAACAAATGCTGTAATATGAATAAAATTTATAGATTCAGATAACTAAAATTAATAAATGAAATAAGTTAAATAACGTTCAAATATACATCAAATCTTGGAAAGATTTGAATTTGATCTAAATTCAAAATAGGAAGATTTGAATTTGGCCATTTCAAACATTTGACGCATATTTGATCAAACTATTTGAATTTGTGCCGAACACTAAATAACTGGTACTCCTTTTTTTAAAGTTACATTTTGAGGCGTTTTAAATGGCCATTTTTTGTTGATTTTAAAATTATTAAATGTTTTTATTTCACTATTAAATATAAAATCTGGAAAATTTGTTTTTTTTAAATATTCCTCGTTGTGTGCAATTCGATCCTTGTTAAACATAAACAACCTTGTGTAACTCGGATCTAAATGTTTATCGGCAGGTTCTAGCCTTTTCCTAAAAAAAGCCAAAGTGGATTCGCAAAAGATGCCCTCACGAACGTTGTTCAAATGCGTTTGAAAGGTGAGGTCTTTGTTCTGTCTAAAGTTTTTTACAAGTTCATTAACAAATTCGCATTTTTTCCAGAAAGGGTCTTCGAATAACAATGTTTTTTCGCCAACAGGCGTCAGCTGGTAAAAATCTCCAACAACGAGCAACACGCATCCTCCAAATAGACGATGTGATTTTTTAATGTTTTTTAAAATCATATTTAATGTTTTTAGCACGTGTACTGGTAACATTGATATTTCGTCTATAACCAAAATTTGAACATTTTTTAAACGCTCTTTTACGACGTCAGTCATATTTTTTAAAATGGTTTCTACGGATTCTAGACGATAGCCTAGGCCAGCAAACGAGTGAACAGTGCTTGCATCGGAATACATTTGCGCAGCGATAGCTGTACTTGCCGTTATACATATGTTTTTTTTTGATTTTATAAAACGTTCGTAGATGATGTTGATTGTAAATGATTTTCCTGTGCCAGCCTTTCCTGTTAGAAAAACATTTTTGTTGTTTAACAGTGCAACATAAGCTTTTTCTTGATCTTCGTTCATTTTTTACCCCCTTAGTTTTGTTTTTTTTATTTTTTAAAAAAAAAATTGTGTTGTTTTTATAAAACTAAAATATTAGAACATTATTTCGATGTTTTTGTTTTGTAAATATTTATTTTGTAAATATTATTATTTTGTAAAATTATTAATTATAAAAATTCTTTTTTTAAAAAAAACAATACCATAATAACAACTTTTTTTATATTTTATTAAACACTATATTTTTTTACCTTTTTGTTAATACCCATTTATGTACTATATTTCCTACCACGCCGTTTTTAATATTATTTTTTGTATTTTTATACTTTTGTTTTGTTGCGCGTTTTTTCTACCAAACCGTTTTGCAATCCAGCTTTTTTACTGTTCGATTTGCAATTTCTTTACTATCCATTTTGTTTACTACAACTTGAGGCTGTCGACCTAATTGACGCCATTGATTTGCAATTTTTCCACCGTGCCGATGGTATATTCTGTATAATTCTTTTAACTCACTTTTTGATATTTTTTTTGTACGCGCCATAATGCAATTTAATAATCAATTTTTTTTATTGTTAACTTATTTAAAATTATTTTCATTAACTAAACATATAATATACCTTAAACTTTTCTTTGTCAATACCCATTTATATACACTCTTTCCAACTCGTCCACTCTTTCTATTTTGTTTGTTATCTTTATATTTTTGTTTTGTTTTTCTTTTGCACATTAACCCTGATCGAGTATTAGGTGAATCGCTACCTCTTTCCACAACAAAATCCACGTCCGAGTTACGTTGAGCGTCTGCGCTTGGTTGTTTTAAACGACGAAACAAATCGGCTACGTATCTTTTGTTTTCCTCTTGTTCTTTTATATATTGTACAGAATGTCGCACAGATTTTTTGTCTCGAACCATTTTTTTTTAAAAAAATTAAAAGCACATGTGAAATAAATAAAAATTTTATTTTTTTTTTACTTTTTTATTTAACATATTTTAACGGTTTATATATATTTTTTAACACATTCAACGCTTACCTCCTTAACACCTCTTGACACCTGATAACGCCTATTTTCACACACACTGATTACACCAATAACATTGATTTTTTAAGCTACCTGCTTAACACTTGATTTATGTTTTTATATTTTCGCCCCCCCCTTCCCCTCTGCCTCCTCCCTGACACCTACCTACCCCCTAACCCTAACCCCTAACCCAAGTTTCTTCTTATTTTTATTTTTTTGAAAATTTCCCCCCATTTTATTTTTTACTTTTTTTTTTATGACTACCCCCCCTTTTTTTTTTATAAGAGGAAAAAGTTTCTTATATTTTTATTTTTTTTTTTTTTAAATCGTGGTATACTCCTATCATTATGTATATATATATATATATATATATATATATATATATATATATATATATATATATATATATATATATTATATATATATATATATATATATATATATATATATATATATATATATATATATATATATATAAATTGCTATAAAAGTTTGAAAAATTTTTCCAAACATCTATACAACAAGGGTTTTTCCCTGATCTATTAAAAATTGCCAATTTATAAAGAAGGAGAAAAACCAAACGTCAATAATTATCGCCCTATTTCTATCCTTCCTACGTTTTCAAAAATATTAGAAAAAATCATCTTCGAAAAGACATACATCTACATGGTTTCAAATAATTTACTATATAAAAATCAATTTGGCTTTAAAAAAATTAGTTCAACTGAACAAGCCATTATTCAGTTTACTCGTGTAAACTGAATAATGGCTCAAATTCTTTTGCTAAATCACAATATACACTTGGCATTTTTGTTGATTTATCAAAGGCTTTTGACACAGTCAATCATGATATCTTACTTAAAAAACCTGAGTTCTACGGAATAACTGGTAAATTGATCAAATGGTATAAAAGCTACTTGTCAAATAGAAAGCAATTCGTCTACCATGGAGAAGAATTACTTCCTATTGATCTTCAAAATAAAAAATTAATTGAAATAAAATGTGGTGTTCCACAGGGTTCTCTCCTTAGTTCACTTCTCTTTTTAGTATACGTCAACAATCTAAATAAAGCCTCGAATCTTATGAGCATCATGTTTGCCGACGATGCCAATTTAGTTTTATCAAACAAAGACATTAACAAACTTTTAAATCATTTTTCAAATACAAAACCTTTATTTAAAGATATGAATGTATTAAACGTTTATGAACTTAACTCGTATAATATTTTATGTTTTACGTTTTGCTGCATGAATAACCTTTTATTACATGTTTTTAAAGATCTGTTTACCTTTAAAGTAAAGAATAAATATAGTTTGCGAAATATTTATTTAAAAGAACCCTTTTGTCAAACAAACTTTAATCAATTTTGTATAGATTATTGATCACCTTTTCTGGAATAAAATTGTACAAACTAATTTAGATTCATTTATTTCTTTTTCTGTTTTTAAGAACAAGTTAAGAAATATTATTTTTTCAACGGATATTATATTGAAATATTTTTTAGATATTATTTTAACCATTTCTTATTTCAAACTTTTATGATAGCAACAGCGGAATTATCATTTTCCAGTCTACAACGACTCAATCACAATTAAACATCACCATGGAAAAGTATATCCATAAAACTCATATAACTCATAAACTCATAAAACTCACAAAACTCATCATAAAAAAGATACTATCGCATACTAACTATTTTTTAAATGAATGCGTGCTGGCAAAAGTTGACTAATCACGTTAAAAAGATGGTTAATCATGCTGCGTGTATAAATAATTTAATAAATAGATATAAATATTTTTTTCTTTTAATTTTACAAAAATTACTCTAAATATAAATTTTAGCACTAGAGGCCTTTCAAAAAACCATCAGTTGTGCTGTTTTTGTTATTATAACAACAGAATATAAAAACAGGAAATGATAATTATTTAATGTTGCTGTTAGCAACTATTGTAATCTATATTGTAATGTCAATTAAAAGTATCATGTTTTTGGTTGTGAAAATGTTTCTCATAAGAAATTAGGTTTTTTTCATGTAACAAGAAAGCTACATACACCGGAAAAACAAATAACCTACGACTTCGCACTAATGGGGACATTTCTAGTTGTAGAACTGGGCAATCAACAGATAGGTTTGATAACCATGTATACAATTGTCAACGTGCGCATAACTCCATTATAGAATCTTTTTTCAAGCTTTTTGTGTTTGTGGAGCTAAAAAATGAAAAAAACCTAATTTCTTATGAGAAACATTTTCACAACCAAAAACATGATACTTTTAATTGACATTACAATATAGATTACAATAGTTGCTAACAGCAACATTAAATAATTATCATTTCCTGTTTTTTTTTTTTAAATTATATTTTGTTGTTATAATAACAAAAACAGCGCTACTGATGATTTTTTGAAAGGCCTCTAGTGCTAAAATTTATAATTAGAGTAATTTTTGTAAAATTAAAAGAAGAAAATATTTCGTTTATTGTTTATTTTGTTGACTAATTTTTTTACTTATATATATATATATATATATATATATATATATATATATATATATATATATATATATATATATATATATATATATATATATATATATATATATATATATATATATATATATATATATATATATATGTATATATATATATATATATATATATATACTAAATATTTTAACAAAAAATTTAAAACAATATAGTCCCACAAGCGAAAAATACACATCTTTTATTCAAATAATTATAATCAATAAAACACTTAAGTTATTATATGTTACTTTTTCTTATATTACTTTTGTGAAACAACAATAAAGTAAAAGTTTATTTAGTTTGTTTTTTACGCTTGTGTATAACATATTTTTAGCTTTTACTTCGTTTAACTACGATGTAAAATATTCACAAAATACAAAGAATAAACTTTTTTTTAGATTAACAAATTTTATTGTGAGAGCTTTTTAAAGAAACAAAGATGTGTAAAGATTGCATATAAAGTTTTTAAAAAGATATGAAGATTTTTATGTGTAAAGATTGCATTTAAAACATCTTTATAAAAGGTACATGTTATAAATGAACTAGCTGTGTTAGTTATTTTGTATAAAAATGACATTAGAAAAAACATTTGTTCTGAATGTTCAGTAAAATAATAACAAATTAATTTGCTTGGTATGATACTAATAAAACAGTGACACACACAAGCGCGCGCGTAAATCGCACACTTAGTAGTACTCAGGATCGGGCTGGCACTGAGGGGCCAGTGGGGAGACATAGATAAAGCCTCTTACGGCAGCAAAAAATTTAGCAAAAATAAGTTTAACCCTTAATCACATAGTTTTTTTGTTACAAGGGTATATTAAATTTCTAATAATGTGCATGCAAATCTCCATATATTTGGTTCATCTACTTATTCGACACGTTTCTATATGCATATGAAAGGTTTAAAAATATAGCAATTCTAAATTACAGCTTGGATTGATTGAAGCGTTAATTGCAGAAAATAAAGTGGTTCAAACCACTTTATTTTCTGCAATGTAACCATATACAACTTGTATTTTATTGTTTAAAGAACTTAACCATTAAAACAAAATTAAAAATCAAAGATTTTAATTTTACTTTAATAATATGTTTTTTTGTTTTATTATAATACAAGTTTTTTTTAATAATATCGTCGGGGATAGTGCAAAACCGCGTAACTAGCATTAGCTACTCTATTTGGATATTATTAATTTTAACACCAAATATTTATTGTTGAGATTACAAAAAACATGAATAATACTCTTTTTACTAAAGTGAACCCAAAATCAGTTAAAAAATAAACTTTTATACTTCTCCAGTTAAATATTATTTTGTTAATACGCGGTATTGTAAAACGCTACATACGCGGTTTTGCACTATCCCCGAAGATATTGAAAGAAATTTTCTAAAAAAAAATTTTCTTGAAAAACTAGAAACTTTTTAGATTAACTCATTTTACCGGATTTAAATCTGAAATTGTAATTCACTATATGAATCGATGAATCTTGAAAAAGCGGAAGTCCAACTATGAAAACTTTTGGGAAACTAAAAAAACCTGCATTTTCCCCCGTAGTAAATTTTCGTTAATGGTTTAATAATTTTTTTTTTTGAAGTGAATAATGTTTTTCACCTTCAATAAAAAAGTTATTGAGCCATTAAAAAAAATTTCCTACGGGTTAAAATGCAGTTTTTTAGTTTCCCGAAAGATTACATGATTGGACTTCCGCCCTTTTAACAATTATACAATTTCAGATTTAAATACGGTAAAAACTAGGGTTGTTAACCGGAGGATTTCGTGCAATTCCGGAAAAACAACATTCTTTCGTAAGGAGATTGAGAACACGGAATTACATTTTTTCGTACCGAATGTTACTAAACATTTAAAATCGCCGATGTTCATTTCGCAAAAGCCACTTCCGAAATTTAGCATTTCGCAAGTTGACGTACGAAACAAAACTATTTTGCAACATACGAAAGTAGCGGTTTCGGAAGTAGCACTTGCGAAACAAACATTTTCGCCAAACGACGTTTTGAAGTCTATAAAGAAAATTTGTTTGCCAGACTGATTTTAATTGTAAAAATTAACATCTTTAAATCCAAAAATGTTTATAATGAATTTTTATTTTCAGTATAATAACTATTAAATTTTTACGGTTTTATTTTTAGAAATATTGATAAAAAATAAAATTTCTTTCGAAACGAAAGTATTTCGGATCACAACATACGAAAGAATTCTTAACGGAAATAAACTTACGAAACGTGCTATAATAAATATATACAACGATGTTTTTTGAACTCATTACGTATATTAAAAATAAGAATGATGGGTAGGAATATACATGTTTTTTTTTTAAAGCATATGAAATTTTTGAAACAGGTTTGAATATGCTTAAGCAAATAGTAAAAAGAGGCTCAAAAATATGCTTTAGCTTAAGCATATTTCTGATAAAATATACCTATTTCAATAATTTCTAAAAGTGTGCACGTTACTAAAATTCTAGCAGATTTTAAAGGTATGTAGAGTCCTGTTTGAATACGCTTTTCAAAGTATAGATCATAGAAAATATTGTTTATTAATTTTAATAAGATATAAATTTGAGTATAAGATTGTATAGTTCAATCAGTTAGATACGTGATAATTCGCCGCAGAGATCCGGGTTCGCATCCCGCAGCCATTGTAACTTTTGTTCATCAAACTCTTTTTACTTAAAATAGCATTTTTTGACCTCCATGTTCTATACTACAGATCTTTCGTCGCCTTCACAATAGTGACAACCTCTCTTCTGTTAGTTATTTTTTTTAAGATTAAGTTCATTGTGCTTAATTCAACACGCTTCCCTTGCTTTACTAAGTTCTACTTAAATTATGATGAAATGTACGTAAAACAACTTTTTCAAATAATATAATTCATTTTGCTTTAAATCTTTTGCTTTTTGTACTAGACATCTGTCCTAAATACTTTGTAATAATTTCTAGCTAACTCTGAGTCTAATATAACCATTTCTGAATATAATTTCTCTGAGGCTCCTACAGCCTATTGTGTTCCATTAAAAGTAACTAGTTTTTGAGTCCAGATATTAATTATAAGCATCTAAAGGTTCACATTACTATTCATTTTCCTGATATATAGAATCCTATTTGCATACGTATCTCTTTCTGTAAATTCTGTTTTATATAGTTTCTTAATTATATATTAAATAAATATTACTATTCACTTAGTTGAATGAACGTATAGCTCATTCAGTTAAGACATTTGCCCGCGTAGACCAAGGTTCACATCCCGCTGTTTCACATATATTTCTTCTCTTTTTACTCTTTATGATATCATTTACCTTTAGAGAGATCTCTCGTTCTTTATAATAAAGTATTTAATTGTTTATCACACATCCTCTTTATACTTTTTAAAAAGAAAGGCATACTGTTTATCTATTCATTGAGAGTCCAACTTAACGGGATTTTACTGTATATATAAGTATATATTTATATATATATATATATATATATATATATATATATATATATATATATATATATATATATATATATATACATATATATACATATATATACAGTAAAATCCCGTTAATGTATATATATATATATATTATATATATATATATATATATATATATATATATATATATGAAAATATATATATATAAATATATATATATATATATATATACATACATAAATATACAGTAAAATCCCGTTAATTTATATATATATATATATATATATATATATATATATATATATATATATATATATATATATATATATATATATATATATATATATATACATACATATATATACAGTAAAATCCCGTTAATGTATATATACATATATATATATATATATATATATATATATATATATATATATATATATATATATATATATATATATATATATATATGAAAATATATATAAATATATATATATATATATATATATATATAATATATATATATATATATATATATATATATATATATATATATATATATATATATATATATATATATATATATATATATACATACATAAATATACAGTAAAATCTAGGGTTGTTCGCCGAAAAACAAAACTTGCGAAAGTTTCGCATCTTTATCTACCGTAATAGAATTGTTATTACGGAAGTTGCACATGCGAAAATGCACATTCCGTAACGCGCTATACGAAAATATAAATAAATAAAATTCCGTAATAAAGCATTGCGAAAGAAAACTTGCGAAACAAATCATTTCGTAAGAATACTTACGAAATAGTTCCTTACGAAAAAACCATTCCGGAATGTGTAGTTACGAAAAAGACGCAAAAAATTTTATGTTACGATATATTTAAGATATTAACTGTTAACAGTTTAAATAATAAATAATAAAATTATAAAAAAATGTTGTCAAATGATTCTTCATATGTTTATACAAATATACCTAATATATATATATATATATATATATATATATATATATATATATATATATATATATATATATATATATATATATATATATATATATATATATATATATATTTATATATATATTCATATATATATATATATATATATATATATATATATAATACATTAACGGGATTTTACTGTATATATATGTATGTATATATATATATATATATATATATATATATATATATATATATATATATACATATATATATATATATATATATATATACATATATATATATATATATATATATATATATATATATATATATATGTATGTATATATATATAAATATATACTTATATATACAGTAAAATCCCGTTAAGTTGGACTCTCAATGAATAGATAAACAGTATGCCTTTCTTTTTAAAAAGTATAAAGAGGATGTGTGATAAACAATTAAATACTTTATTATAAAGAACGAGAGATCTCTCTAAAGATAAATGATATCAGAAAGAGTAAAAAGAGAAGAAATATATGTGAAACAGCGGGATGTGAACCTTGGTCTACGCGGGCAAATGTCTTAACTGAATGAGCTATACGTTCATTCAACTAAGAGAATAGTAATATTTATTTAATATATAACTAAGAAACTATATAAAACAGAATTTACAGAAAGAGATACGTATGCAAATAGGATTCTATATATCAGGAAAATGAATAGTAATGTGAACCTTTAGATGCTTATAATTAATATCTGGACTCAAAAACTAGTTACTTTTAATGGAACACAATAGGCTGTAGGAGCCTCAGGGAAATTATATTCAGAAATGGTTATATTAAAATGATTTATATTATTTGAAAAAGTTGTTTTACGTACATTTCATCATAATTTAAGTAGAACTTAGTAAAGCAAGGGAAACGTGTTGAATTAAGCACAATGAACTCAATCTTAAAAGAATAACTAACAGAAGAGAGGTTGTCACTATTGTGAAGGCGACGAAAGATCTGTAATATAGAACATGGAGATCAAAAAATGCTATCTTAAGTAAAAAGAGTTTGATGAACAAAAGTTACAATGGCTGCGGGATGCGAACCCGAATCTCTGCGGCGAATTATCACGTATCTAACTGATTGAACTATACAATCTTATACTCAAATTTATATCTTATTAAAATTAAAAAACAATATTTTCTATGATCTATACTTCGAAAAGCGTATTCAAACAGGACTCTACATACCTTTAAAATCTGCTAGAATTTTAGTAACGTGCACACTTTTAGAAATTATTGAAATAGGTATATTTTATCAGAAATATGCTTAAGCTAAAGCATATTTTTGAGCCTCTTTTTACTATTTGCTTAAGCATATTCGAACCTGTTTCAAAAATGTCATATGCTTTAAAAAAAAAACATGTATATTCCTACCCATCATTCTTATTTTTAATATACGTAATGAGTTCAAAAAACATCGTTGTATATATTTATTATAGCACGTTTCGTAAGTTTATTTCCGTTAAGAATTCTTTCGTATGTTGTGATCCGAAATACTTTCGTTTTGAAAGAAATTTTATTTTTTATCAATATTTCTAAAAATAAAACCGTAAAAATTTAATAAGTTATTTTACTGAAATTAAAAATTCATTATAAACATTTTGGGATTTAAAGATGTTAATTTTTACAATTAAAATCAGTCTGGCAAACAAATTTTCTTTATAGACTTCAAAACCTCGTTTGGCGAAAATGTTTGTTTCGCAAGTGCGACTTCCGAAACCGCTACTTTCGTATGTTGCAAAATAGTTTTGTTTCGTATGTCAACTTGCGAAATGCTAAATTTCGGAAGTGGCTTTTGCGAAATGAACATCGGCGATTTTAAATGTTTTGTAACATTCGGTACGAAAAAATGTAATTCCGTGTTCTCAATCTCCTTACGAAAGAATGTTGTTTTTCCGGAATTGCACGAAATCCTCCGGTTAACAACCCTAGTAAAATCCCGTTAATGTATATATATATATATATATATATATATATATATATATATATATATATATATATATATATATATATATATATATATATATATATATATATATATATATTAGGTATATTTGTATAAACATTTGAAGAATCATTTGACAACATTTTTTTATAATTTTATTATTTATTATTTAAACTATTAACAGTTAATATCTTAAATATATCGTAACATAAAATCTTTTGCGTCTTTTTCGTAACTACACATTCCGGAATGCTTTTTCCGTATGGAACTATTTCGTAAGTATTCTTACGAAATGATTTGTTTCGCAAGTTTTCTTTCGCAATGCTTTATTACGGAATTTTATTTATTTATATTTTCGTATAGCGCGTTACGGAATGTGCATTTTCGCATGTGCAACTTCCGTAATAACAATTCTATTACGGTAGATAAAGATGCGAAATTTTCGCAAGTTTTGTTTTTCGGCGAACAACCCTAGTAAAAACTAAGAAATAATATTTTAAATGATAACATATCCAGCCCCATTAAATATTTCTGAGTCTTTCTAGTTGAGAAGTACTGGCTTATTTCAGGGTTATTTAAAGTTATAAGTGCATGTATTCAAAGTTATAAGTGTATGTATTCAAAGTTATAAGTGCTTTAATGAAAAATTATAAAATTACTAAAAATGTTTTTTTTTTTTTTTAAAAATATTTAATTATCAAGAAAACATCAAAATTATATTATATTTCAGATTATATTATTTTATTAAATAAATTCTTCTCTTCTCGTTGCTTTTACTAACCATTTTCTCACGTTTGAATAAAAACCAGTGCATTCTTGAGCATAATCATTATTTGAAGATAAAATAGAAATATTTGTTCAACACTAAGATTTGGAAAATAATTTTTACCAGATTTAAATTTTGATATTACCATTGAAAAAAAATCTTCAATAGGGTTCAATTCAGGGCTATAAGGTACTAAAAATTTATATGTTATACTTTTTTCTCTTAATAATTGTAAAACGGCCGTGGCTTTATGAAACCGTACATTATCCATAATAAGTATGTTATTTGGGTAAATTTCTAGTTTCATTTGTTATTGTTTTTCTAGTTTTTCGTTCCATATTAATTAATATCAGGGTAAAAGTAAAAATATATTTATACACTTATAACTTTGAATACGTGCACTTATAACTTTGAATAACCCTGTATTATAATTATTATTACGTTCTGAATGTCTTAATAAAATAATAATAGTAAGGATGGTTTCCTTACAATGTGCAAAATAATTTTGCACCAGCACATTTTTATGCTCTCCGGTAGGGTGGTTCTAAAAACAACTTTTTTTGAAAATGTTTGATGGCAACCCCTAAATGTGTTCTTTGTAATAAATTAATATTACATTTAAAAAATTTTTAATGTAATGTATTTAATTGCTCAAAACCCTTAAACATTAAACGGGTCCCTAATATTAAAAAAAAAAAGTTTTTTAAAAACATATCGTGTTGGGTCTCAAAAGAAGTAAAATTTTATAACACATCCAAAAACAATAAAACTTAAAAAGCTTAAAAAGTATCGTTTTTTCACAACAAAAAAAAAAGTATATATTATTACAGTTTTTTCAAATAAATTTTTTTTATTTTTTTTGATATTGGTATAGTGGTTTATCCTCCTCCGGCTAATTACCATATACAGGCCACATTACCAAGGTCCGCAAAGACAGATTCGGCTCCTCAAGGAGCGTCATAACCCGCTCTACGGACCAAGAGTAAAGTGAGTTTAGGAAGAACGAAATTATGTTAGAGTGAAAGACAGAAGTAGTTGTGTTAGAAAGGTAGCATAGAAAAAGCGGACAGGATTGCACACGATATTAGGAAGTGCAGTAGGTTGAAATAGGTTCTTTCCATATTTAAATAGGTTCCATATTTAAATAGGTTTTTTTTTTTTTTTTTTTTTTATATATAAAATTTATTTCAAAATAATAAATATTTACAATTTTATAATATCACATTATCTCCGATTTATATATTATTGTTACAATATATAAGTTTTACAACTGTTTCGTTAATTATATATGTATTTTTTTGTTTTTATATTTTTTATTTTTTTGTGCTTTTATCGTTTTATTTATATATATATATTTTTTGTTTGTTATTTTGTTTTTTATTTTTTTGTGTTTTTCTTGTTTTATATATATATATATATATATATATATATATATATATATATATATATATATATATATATATATATATATATATATATATATATATATATTTTTATTTTTTATTTTTTTTTTTTTTGGAGGAAGTTGTGCGGAAAGAAATCGAAGTTTTAGTTAATGTTTAAGAGTAAGAATTTAGTTATAGGTTAAAGGACTATTTGCAAAGATAAGAAGATGTGATAGAAAGAAATTAATTAAAAAATTACAGGAATATAACACAAAAATAACTTTACGAATAAAACAGATAACACTTATAAGTTAAAATTATATGTCATTAAATATAGGCTGGCAGAGATTTTCTAATTATAAATAATAATATTTTTGTTGTAAAGAATAATCATTTGCAGAGAGCGGAAAGTCTTTGCTAAACATATTGCTCTTTCTATGAGCCAGTGTGTTAGTTTGGCTCATATGTTTAGTTTTAGACTCCCGTTCTCTTCTTGGCAGAATACATTATTTATACAAAAAAGTTGACAGAAAATGTCCGCAGTGTTTCTACGAACATGATAATTATATTTTAAAGTAATAATATTCCTGATGTTATTGGTTATGACCCTGATCACTGCCATCGGATTGATTTTGGAATTGTTGTACATATGGTGGCATCTGCTGTTCCATATCTCACTCATGATGGTTTGAGTGAGAGTCAAAAACAGCTGCGAGGTAGGGTTTTTTTCCAATAAATTCGCTGTTTGAATGGAGAACATCGAGTTTATCGGAGAAAAATTGTTTTGGGATGTCAAGGAGTTATATACATGTTTAAAATACTCCCAAATTTCAACAGAGGGAGGACAGTAGGCAAAGATGTGTATGTTGTCCTCGATTTTACCACAATTTTTGTATTTGTTGTTTTTAACGATCTGTTGCCTTGTGCTTTTGGCTAGCAAGGCCGCAGAAGGTAGACTGTTGTGTAAAAATCGAAAGAAGATGTTTTGAGTCGGTCCGCATGCGTGGGAGATAAAGTTCTTTTTCCAAATATAGGTCCACGGCATTGTTGTTTTTGTTGAACCGTTCCAGAAAAGTTCTGCTGTAACGACTGTCTTTTTGTTTTTTGCCACTTCTAAGTAAAAATTTTTTGTTGATTTTAGGGGGATGTTAAACAGGGACCCGTTTTGACCTAATATTTCAATAGTTGTTTTGTAGTACTGAGACATTTTGTTGTCCCAGTGTTTTGGAAAATTGTTCTGTTTTAAAAAATTCCAGCATGGGTTTTGGTTCGTATATTTTATAAGTGAACTTGCCAACCAGTACTTTGAAAAGTAGTAGCAATCGTGAGTTTGGTCCTCTTCGCATTCTTTCAATTGAAAGAGTGTTTTGAGGCGAAGTGCAAGACTTTGCTCCTTCGGAGATAAAATTTCGAGACCCCCGCTTTTGACGGGTAAAAAAAGTGTCTCTCGTTTGACCGGATTGAAATTGGTCTTTTGCCATAGATTTTCGAAAATGGATCTATGCAAACGGTCTATTACCCAATCAGGAGTAGGCAACACGTTTGATAGAAACCAAACTTGCGAAATTGTTTATTGAAAATAGAGAAATAGGTAGGGATACTGTTACGAAATTTTTGGGTGTTTTTATTGACGAAAATCTAAATTGGAATAAACATATCGCTTATATAGGTAGTAAAACATCCAAAAGCATAGGAATAATATACCAGTCACGTTATTTATTAAAAAACCACTACTCAAACAAATCTACTATAGTTTTGTTCAAAGTTACCTAAACTACGGAAATATAGCTTGGGGTAGTACCTATAAAACGAAACTAGAACCACTTTATCGTAAACAGAAGCATGCTATACGTGTGATTAATTTTAAAAATAAATAGAACACTCAAAACCTCTTTTTGAACAAATGTCTTTATTAACATTGTTTGAACTAAATGTATATAATGTTCTAAGTCTTATGTATAATAGCAAAATGCAAAAAAGTCCTTCAATTTTCTATAGTCTTTATAAACAAAAACCAGAGTACAAATATTTATTGCGTACAAATAGTACCCTGTTAGAGCCTTCATGCAAAAATAAGCTTGAACAATTCAAAATGACTTATCGTGCACCTCATATCTGGAACAAGTTTTTACTAATTAATTTAAATAATATTTATTTAAAAAACTTAAATTGCTTTAAAAAAACTATTAAAAAGAGTATTTTAAAGTATAAAAATTTAGTTAGTGATTTTTTTTAAATTTATTTATAAGTATTTTCTTTTTTATTTAATATAAATATATTTTCAACATTGCGATTTTATAAAACGATTTTTGCAAAAATATATTTGTATACTTGTTATCTGACATTTTAATACCATTATAATTTAATGATTTTATGTAAAAATTTTATGAATTTGTTTTTATATTTACGGCAATGTAAAGCGGTTCTTGATGATAAGACCATTTGGTCTTCTGCAAGTTTTCCGCGTTCTTTTTACAGTGTTAGAGTGAATTTATTATTTTTGTAAAACCACTTTGTAATATTTTGTTTTTATTTATATATTCACTGTTAACGAATCTTTATTATGTGGTTACGAATTTGTAATATTAAGGAACAAAAAATAAACTTAAAATAAAATAAAATAAAAATAAAAATAAAAACTTTTGACATTGCTAACGCATTGATCAATATAGTCTTTCCCCTAAGTGACAAAGTGCGTAGTCCCAGAAACTTGAGTTTTTTCTCTATTTTGTTTAGAGTTACTAACCAGTTGAAATTGGTAGTATTACTCAGTCTGGTGTAAAAAGTAACACCTAAAATTTTAAAACCGGAGTTATTGCTCCACTCTATGCTGTCTAATTCAGGGCAAATTTTAGGATCAAAGCTACAAAATTTTCTCCGAGGTTGAATTTTCGGAGAATTTGCAACAGAAACGCACGATCGACTTTGTCAAACGCCTTTTCTTGGTCTATTGATAAAATAAAACTAGGTAGATTTTTAAATTCGGCGTAATCTATTAGGTC
This sequence comes from Hydra vulgaris, assembly GCF_022113875.1. Lineage (NCBI taxonomy): Eukaryota > Metazoa > Cnidaria > Hydrozoa > Anthoathecata > Hydridae > Hydra > Hydra vulgaris. The sequence goes on along the minus strand of NC_061160.1, from coordinate 51,662,024 downwards.
ACGTACTAGGTGTAAATTTGAAAAAATGTTTCTACCTGGAATTCCGCAAGTTTGATTTGTTTCTATAATTTTCCCCATTACTTTTGCAAGTCTTAGGGCCTGCGCTTTAGTGATTATTTTGTAATCAGCGCCGATTAAGGATATGGACCTCCAATTTTTGCAATCAGTTAGATCTCCTTGTTTGGGAATCAGTGAAATTATTGATTTTTTCATAGAGTGGCTGGTGTTTTTTTCTACGAAAAGTATTTCGTAGGCAAGTTCTTTAAAATCTTTTTCTAAAATGTGCCAAAAGTTTTGTAAAATTCAGCTGGAAGCCCGTCATAGCCCGGGGATTTTCAGTTTTCAAATTTAAAAAGGGCTTTTTTAAGTTCCTCACCGGTTAGGCGGGTGTTTAAAAATTGATTTTCATCATCACTTAAAAGTTTGGTGATGTGTGACAAGACATAGATTTGGCTGTCTTTGCATAAATTCGTTTTGGTGTAAATGTTTTTATAATATGAAACGAGGGAGTTCAGTATTTCACCAGGTTCACTCGTCAATGTGCCGTCATTCTTGCGAATTTCGGTAATTGACTTGTTCCGCTGTTGAACTTTTTCTAAATTATACAGAAATTTTGAAGGTTTTTCTCCTTCTTCGATTAGTTTTTGCTTCGTGCGAATAAACGCTCCTGGAAACTGGAGCAGGAAAAGAGCATCGCGTTTTTCTTTGATGCTATCTAAATTCGGATTAGCGTTTTGCCGCTTCCGTTGGATTTCGTTTTCAATCCTTTTAATTTGTTTTTTGTTTTTCGCACTTTCCTGTATCGATATATTTTGTAATTCAACCTTAACAAAAAGTTTGCAGTCGTCCCACCATTTTAAAAGTGAGTTGTAGGACCGTTTTTTTGCTTGCCAATCCTGAATTAAGAGTTCAATTTTTTGCCTATGCACCTCTATTTCCAAGAGGGAACAATTTAATTTCCAGTATCCTGGCCCTCTCCTAGTTTTACTAAAATTGACGGTTGTTGTCACGAACTCGTGGTCGGAAAAGGGATTGGTGAGAATTTTAGTATGTGTTGTTTTTTTGGCGACTTTATCAGGGCAGTAGATTCGGTTGAGTCTACATTTTACCTTCTGATTTCGCCACGTGAATTCTCTTTTGTTTGGGTATTTAAAACGAAAAACATCAACTAGGTTATACTTACCTTGGAATACTCCGATTTCATCAATGCCATAAGTGTGATATTTAGCGTTGTTCGTGCCTTCTGTGTCGTTAGGCAGGCTTTCGACCATGTTGAAATCTCCGGCCACCAGGACGGGTAGTCCTGTGTCCTGCGAGAAGTCCCCAAAGTCGCCAAAAAATTGACGCCTTTCTCTCGGCACATTGGAAGCGTAAATATTCAGCACCTGCATTTCGTGTTCGTCAATTTTTATCATGACATTTAATATTCTACCGTTATTATCCCTTTTTAGTTCGTTTAAGGAAACGTTGGATTTAAAGAGAATCGCCACCCCGCAACAGTTATGACTTGGACCGGAGTTCCAAATTGACTCGCCAGTCCATTCGTCTCCCCACTGTTTAACAGTGGAAGGTCCAGAGTGTGTTTCCTGTAAGAGGATGAGATCGAAAGAGGATTTTTTTAGAAACCCAAAAAAATTGTCGCGTTTTGTTTGGTCGTTTAGACCGTTTATGTTGCACGTTAAAACATTAAGAGTCATGATGGAGAGAATCAGTTTTCCTAGTTTGAAAACTTGTGTAATTTAAACATAAATATGATAATTTTACAACCTGACATAAAAAGTACAAACATTTAAACCTTAACCTTATAGCACGAGTTTTCGTTTGAAATGATTTAATACTAACAGATGGACGCACTGAACCATAACATTTTACACAAAAGCGCGAACTACAACAATACGAATTACGACAGCTTAAGCGATTATACAAAAACGTGCCAGTTAATGAGAAATCAATATTGCAACAGAAAAAACTCGAAAAAAAGAGTAAAATTGTAGAACGAAAAAGTTCAAAAATAAAAACTGATTTAAGAAAAAAGCTAAAAAAAGAGAATTGAAACGGAAAAAATAAGGAGAAAAAATATCCTTACGATTTCTTATCCGCACAAGGTTGGCTGTCATATTCTTCGTCAATAATTAATGCATCCGTTTCATCTTTGTAACACATCTTATCTTTTTCATTCGACAAAAAAACTTCATCCAAGGGCATGGCTTCTTTTAATTCACTGGTGTTGGTTACTTTTTTGGGGGTTTCACACTCTGATTTCCCCAGTCGTTTTCTTGTTGGCTGAGTGGCTTTCAGTTTTTGTGTGTTGAGATAGCGTTCTTCCTCATTAAGGCTTTCTTTAAAAATATCCACTTTGTCCACATTGATGTCAACACTGCCACTGTTAACATCAATATCTACATTAGCATCAATGATCTTCGGATCAGTTGGTGGTGTTGAGTTTGAGGGTGAGGGTATAACGGTTGGGTTTGTTGGCTTTAGAGGGTTTGGTTCGGGTTGGCCATCAACGTTTTCATATTGGGGTAAGGGGTTTTGATGTGGATTTTTCCAATTTTTGATAATAACAATGACATTGCCAGTAAAGATGTCTTCGCCGTGGCTTTTACACTTTTGAAGATAAAAAATATCAAACTCACCTCTTCCTGCAGCTAGGTGTTTTCCCAGTAAAATAATAGCGTTTTGACAGCCGTTCCTTAGTGTTCCGATTGGTATATTTTGCACTTAAACATGCCCCTTACGGACAAATTTTTGTTGAAAAGTTAAAACGCAACCTTTGATTTCAATTTCGGATTCAAGAAACGTAGCCACTGAGGAATTATTAACAACTGCAAACTCAAACAGCTTGTTAGAGTAGTGTCTCGTGACACCCCATACAATTCCGAGTAAGTTTTTCTTGGCTAAGGCCGAGAGAAAATCATTTATGCTAAAATTCAAATCGCCGTATCGACACACGAGTACATTAGAAGAATCGGACATAGATTTTGAATCGAAAATACCAAGGTTACTTTTCTTCTGAACAGATGGATTTCCGGAAGAAACGGCGCCAGCATAACTCTTAGCCATACTTATATTTTATGGTGCATACCTTATTGACACAAATACTAAAAAGAAGTTCAGATGTGTTTTTTTCCGTAGGTTTTTGTCGAATGAAAGAGATGAGATGTGTTACGAAGATGAAACGGATGCATTAATTATTGACGAAGAATAAGACAGCCAACCTTGTGCGGATAGGAAATAGGTTCTTTCCTTATTTTTTTTGATAATGGTAATTTCACGGCGATCTATACTGCAGGCCTTGCCAACGCGCAAAAAACGTATTTCACTGGGGGTCTATTTTAAACTGTACTTAACTATAATCGCCATTTTAGTGATATTGAAATATGGGTAAAAAGTGTTGTATTTATGGTTGTACCACAAATTATTTATCGGCTAAAAAAAAATCTGATAATTTAAAGATCTCAGTATATCGATTTCCTAAAAATGAAGATGAAAAACAAATGTGGATTAAAGTAATTCCAAATGCAAATCTAAAGGTAACTAATGACACTGTAGTTTGTGAGTTGCATCGGACAATAAATTTTGAAAAACAACAAGTTGGAGGAAAATTTCGTCCTAAATTTCCACCATCTGTTTGGCCAGGCATACCGTCTTGTCAAATTCCCACTCAACCTCCTCCATTACGTTCAACAAATAGTGCCTCTTCATGTATTCGAAATTTTGCTCAAGATGAATTATCAGCCTTTTTAGAAAAAGATAGAGTAACTTTTGCTGAAATGAAAGAAATTCTTTTATGTAATGAAAGAGATTTGGGTGTTCCATCAGTATGTTTTATGATTAATAGCGTTATTCATTTGCAATCACAAGCTTATTCAAATGGGGTTCCATATTTTTTAATCAAGATTAGAGACGATTTACATTTTGAAACGTATCACTATGGAGTCAAAATTAAAATTCCTACAATTTCTAAAAACAGAGTTTCAAAAATTAATGCATGGTCAATATTAGAAGAAGTCCTACGTTATTTAAAGAGTTTGATTCCTGGAAGAAAAGAAATTGTAATTCAAGAACATTTAGCTTCTATGGGTACACAGTGTGTTGGAAATAAGATTTATTTTAAAAAAATTATTATTAGATCTTTTCAGTATTTTGCTACATCCAGAAGTCTGTATAATCAATTGCGAACAGATTACCAATTGCCTTCTGTAAGAACTTTGACAAGAATAACTTCAAAAGTTTCTAAATTAAACGAAAAACTTTTTTTCACTAATATTTTTCAATCTATTGAAGAAAAACAGAAAATTTGTTTGTTATTGCATGACAAGGTTTATGTTAAAAAAATGTTGTTATATCATGGTGGTACATTGTTCGAAAAAGCAATGGATGATTCAACTTCTCTTGCAAAAACTGTATTGGGTTTAATGGTTAATTGTTTATTCTGTGGACCATCGTTCATTTCTAAAATGATACCTTTAAGTAAATTAAACTCTCAATTTCTTTTCGAACAAATTAGCATTACTATCCAATCAATAAAGGAATCATCAGGTCAAGTCAAAGTCATAATATGTGATGGAAATAGAATTAATTAGGCTTTTTTTAAAATCTTCGAATTCACAGTTCCAAGTAAACCTTGGTTGACTAATGATGGTGTTTTCTTAATCTTTGATTATGTACATTTGCTTAAAAACATTAGAAATAATTGGCTTACTGAAAAAACTGGTCAACTTATATTTTATGATAAAGGGGTACAAAAAGTAGCACAATGGGATCACCTGAAAAAACTTTATGAACTTGAATCTAAAAACTTAGTTAAATTGTCTGATTTAAACGAAGTTTCAATATTTCCGAAGCCAATCGAGAGGCAGTCAGTGTCTACCTGTTTAAGGATATTTTGTGACAAAATTTACTAAGCTTTGATTAATCATCCAGGACTGCAGCATATAAAAGAAAGACAAGACACAGCAGATTTTATTAACATTGTCGTATCATGGTGGAAAGTTCTCAATGTTAAAGGAACAGATGCAGATGTTAAATCAATTTACCATACGTTCAATGGTGTTGTTGAATTATGTCGTTCATTATTGAATAGCTCACACCAATATGTTATTCTTAGTGAGTTTTCTACTGATCCATTGGAAAAAGAGTTTAGCAAATTGCGACAGGGTTCCGGAGGTACATATTTTATAACAGTACAGCAGGTAATTGAAAAACTGAATATTTCAAGAGCCAAGCTTTTACTATCTCCTAATTACCCAGCTGTTGACATATATCTTGATACAACCCATTCTTGTCCAAATTGTGGTTTTTTATTAGATGAGTCCTCTGCTGAGATATTTGACAACCTGCTAAATCTTGAATCTTTTATTTCTTCTGATACAAATATGGCACTTATATACATATCAGGATATTTAACTCGTAAAGATAATGAACTATCAGAAAATGAGCTGCTAGAAAAAACAACTTTCTGCCACCAAAAGTTTGGACAATACATAGACTCAATTGACCGTGGTGGACTTAATATTCCCACAGATAATACCTGTCAATGGGTAATTTTTTCTTTTATAATTTTTAATGCGATTAAAGATAAAGTATGCAGAGTTTCATTGAGCAATATTCTAATGATGATATCAGAGTTTTACAACTTTGAGATGCATCGACATCACGGAAATATTCTTTCAAACATTTTTTTAAGCAATTTATGTAAACTTTCAACTATATATATATATATTATATATATATATATATATATATATATATATATATATATATATATATATATATATATATATATATATATATATATATATATATATATATATATATATATATATATGTATATATATATATATATATATATATATATATATATATATATATATATATATATATATATATATATATATATATGTATATATATATATATATATATATATATATATATATATATATATATATATATATATATATATATATATATGGTTTTTGTTTTTGAATTTGAGAAAAATTTATAAGTTAAGAAATATTTTGTTTGAATTTTAGTTTGTTTGTTATAAAATGAAACAGTTTGAGAGTAAAAAGTTCATTGAGTTAATTTAAAATTACTGAACACTTTTTTGTTTTGTTTTTGCCGTTAAAAAATAAAATAGGCACCAGTCAACTAAGCTGTTTGCGCGATGGAAAGGCCTTCAGTATATCTATACTGGGTATATCTATACGTAGTATATCTACGTATGGTGGTACTCTACCTACTAGGTGCTACTATCTACGTACTGGGTATATCTACGTATATCTATACTTCAGTATATCTATACGTGGGTAATTTTTTAAATTTTAGTCATCACGATGAGAGAAAAAAAAATCTTATAAGTTTTAAATAGTAATTTTTTACTTGTGGTCCTTTATTTTCTACAAAAATTATACGGATATTATTAGGGAATAATAGCAGATTAAAATATATAAACTTTATTTCAAAAATGTAATTTGCAAAAATAAAATATTTTGAATATGGAGATCTACTAACAGAAATGATCTAGAACTAAAACACAATTAAAAACATTACGCAGCCATGCTTTGAAATAAATTATGCAGCACTGCTTTGAAATAAACTATGCAGCACTACTTTGAAAGTATCTGGTATTGTTTTTTACATCTTGGTAGTGTCTAAGTTCGCTATAAATGGACTAGGTTTTAGATTTATTATAAAGGGTTATTTGTTTTCCCAAAGTAAAACAGCCGCAGTAAGTAGCAGCCGTGGCGCAGTGGTAGCGCACTTACCTCCGAAACTTAAAATCCGTGGTTCAAGCCCCACCTCTGGGCAAGTTACACGACATCATAAGACAGAGGTGTGAATGCTCTTCCACAGTACTCTGCAATACGATCGTAAAGACTTTTTGAGGCACCAAAAAAAAACTATTCTATAGTTTAAAAACAATTTTCCAAGAATATAATAGAGTAAATTATCGGCGCTACTGCAGTTTCTCCCCCTCCTTTTTTTTTTATTTTATTGCTGATTATGATAAAGAACTTTATGCTGATTAAGAACCGTACAAAAACATTGGTCTGAAAATCAACAGAAAGTGCTCTAATTTGATGTTGAAGTTTAAAAAATTACACTAAAAAACGCTAGTATTCGCCATTTTTTAAATTCGTTTTACATCAAAGTTTACATATTGAAATCGATCGTTAAGAAAATCTTTTTTTTAATTACGCGACCCGGTTTTTATTGTCATCAAAGTTAATTTATAATTGAACTAAATTTTTTCATGAATGTATTTTATATAACTTTTTTTATTTTTTTCAAAAATTAATTCAAATATTGCTTTTTAATTGTACATAAATAGACTGAAAAATAGGGATTGGCGCAATTGAATTACATTGGCTGACAAATATGGATTGGCACAACTCACGACGATCTATACTAAAGGCCTTGACATCGCGCAAACAGCTTAGTTGACTGGAGGCCTATTTTATTTTTTAACGGCAAAAACAAAACAAAAAAGTGTTCAGTAATTTTATATTAACTCAATGAACTTTTTACTCTTAAACAAAATATTTCTTAACTCATAAATTTTTCTCAAATTCAAAAACAAAAAAACTCAAATTCAAAAACAAAACCATATATATATATATATATATATATATATATATATATATATATATATAATATATATATATATATATATATATATATATATATATATATATATATATATATATATATATATATATATATATATATATTCTTTAAATACTCTTTAAATAACGTAGGACTTTTTCTAATATTGACCATGCATTAATTTTTTAAACTCTGTTTTTAGAAATTGTAGGAATTTTAATTTTGACTCCATAGTGATAAGTTTCAAAATGTAAGTAAATAGGCCCCACGTGCCTTTAACTCTGACTGAAACATAAAAAAATATTTAAAAAAATAAATATTTATTTATTGTAGTTATCTACCTATTTAATTATTTTTTCAATCACAGAATAAAAGAATATTTAATACAGTAAACAAACATTGTCTTATTTTTATTATTTATTTTACTTTAAATAAATCGTACGACATTTGTTTTAACATTATGAGGTAAATTTTAAATAAACGAAACAAAACAGTTCAGCATAAATAAACGGCTTAAAAAAAACATAATAGGGTAACATTAGTCCAATTTTTAAAAAATGAAGGAGCACGTCTGTTTTTAGTTTCTGTTTTTTTTTTTTAATTAGCTCGAATTAAACTTCATATTTGTATCATTGATTTGAATAAAAAAAAACTTGAAATTTTTTTCTATTAGCGCCTATGGGATCGTCCATAAATTACGCAACGCAAAAAATATTTTAAGAAGTAGGAGATATTAAGTTCTTTTACGCGGCGATTTTCATTTAACTTAATTTCCTATTTTGATTTATCTAAATTAGGATTCTTAGAGGGAAAACTTTTGATCTTTTTTTGTTTTGTTTATTGTGAAATTTTGTGTTATGTAACTTATGGATGATCCCTAATCTTACGTTAAAACCAAGTCATAATAAAGTGGATTATTTATTATTTATTATTTATTAGTCATAATAAAGTGGATTAAAATAACCCCCGGTACTTAGTTTCTAAATGTTGTGCCTTAGGGTTTTGATGACAGATTTACTGAATCATTTAAAAACATATATAAAGTTTGGCTTATACTTTGTAAAAAAAAAGAAATTAATGTTGATATATGTAATTTTTTTTTTTTTTTTAATATGGTTTGTTTACATTTTACGTAATATATATAACTATTATATACATATTTTTCAAATACAAACAAGGCTTCTAAAAGAAGATCACTATAATCTTATCGTCAGAAGCCTTTTACAAAAAAGAATACGTAAAATATTATAAAAACGCCAATTTACAATAAGAGTACGTAAAAAATAACATAAAGACAATAAACCGTACTTAAATAAATGAAACTAAATTGTAAACAAGTATAAAACAAAATTTGAACATACATGACAATAAAATTTATTTTTTATCACAAGATAAAATAAAAATATTCAAAGATATTTTCAATAGAGAGAATGAGATCTTTTAAAATATATTTTCAAAAAACAGGGGTAAGTCGAAGTTAGGAAAAACAATTTTGTTCCAGAGACGATAAGTGATACAAAATTGATTGAATTTTGTTTGACAGAATGGTTCATTTAAATAATTATTATTCCTCATGTTTAACTTGCTTAATGGTTTCAAAATAAAAAGGTCTTTAAAAATTAAAGGAGATAAATCATACTTACACATATAAACAAAAGATAAATTTTTATATACATTTAGTTTATATATATCGAGGATTTTCATTTGATTAACAAATATTGAGGAATGTGCGAACTGATCCGCAGAATTAAATAAACGGATCACATGTTTCTAAAGGCGATAGAGACATTGTAACCTGCTTTGATCAGTGCTACCACAGGCAATAACTCCATAACTTATATAACTATGAATAAAAGAGTAATAAAGTTCAGTTAAACTATTTTTATCTAAATGAATACGCGCCTTATATAAAATTCTGATACTTTTTGAAACTTTCGAGCCGACATAGTTAATATGATGTTTCTATGTGATGTTCTCGTCAATGAAAACCCCCAGGTTACAAAATCTCTTTTTATTTCAATATGGTCAATAAGAATTTTTGGTAGATTTGGGGGCAGAGAACGTTTTTTTTTAGATAGTTTAGGGCCAATTTCAAAAAAAAAGTTATTAAATTCGTGAAGTATTTGTTTGAGAATCATTTTATTATTGTTATCCACTTTGATCATGAGTGGCATGGAACCTGAGCATGACTTTGATTTATCGGTAATTTCTTTTATTATTTCCCAGGAACGTTTACAATTATTATTTATTGAGAATTTTGGAATAGTAATGCTTTTTAAATTTTTTCGAACTTTTTCAAAAAGATTTTTGTAGTCTTTGTATATTTTCTCATTGACGAATGGTTTGTTTTTTAGATATTTTATGTATAATTTCTGCTTAACTTATGATGATTTTTGAATGTATCTATGGTGATAGAATTGAATTATTTAATGCTAAATACGTCTATATTGTATACATGCACTAAAAACAGATTACGTAAACTAAAAACTAAAAAATAGTAATTGTCATATTATTTAAAACTTAACGAAATTTATAACATTTCAAAACTAGTATTGTCAAAAACACTAACAAGAAATATTTTGATTTTCTTGATTAAATTGTGACTTTATATAGTTAGTATTGACTGATTCAAGACATGGCGAGACAAATTTAACTCAGTGTAACTCAGTCTCCTCTTGTCTCGTTTTGTCTTGCTAGAACAACAGTCTTTTGTTTCAAAACGCAGATTTGCCGTAATTTGGTAAAAGACGCCTACGCTAAGATTTTAAAAATTATTATTTTAATTATTTACCACAAAAAGATTTAATTTATCCCATATATATATTTTTTTGAAGACAATTTTTTATATATATATATAATTTTACGAAATGTGTATTCAAATAAAGACGCCTAGGCCAAAACGTTAAAAATTAATTTTTATTATCATTTACCCTAAAAAGTTTTGATTTATCCTAGATATATTGTTTAAAGACTATATTTTTATTTTTATATAATTTTACGATGTGCGAATACAAATAAAGACGCCTACGCCAAAATTTTAAAAACCAATTATTTTTATCATATTTACTTTTAAAAGTTTTAAATTTTCTTAAATATAATGTTTGAAGACAATATTTTTTTATTTTTTATATAACTTTATAAATGCATTCAGAAGTAAAATATAATTTAGATGTATGTTAACAATATACACAAACTTTAAATCTAATTTTGCAAAAAATTACATCTTCGGTCTGCGTCATTTTGCCTCGATGGGGGCAGTGCTTTAAAAATTATAACAGTTGTCAATAGCATGATGTTACCCTGCAAACATGTAAGCGTTGAATCAACGTTGAAAACCAGTCGCAGCGTAGAAAAAAGCGTTACGGTCACAAAAACAACGTGCTTTCAACGTTGAATCAATGTCTGTTTTTGTATACTAAATTGCGGTAAATTGAAACGTTGAATAAGCGTTGAAATTGTAACGTAATTTAGCCTCTCAAAATAAAACGTTTATTCAACGTGGAATCAACTTACGCAAAAAGCCACTTTAAAAACGTTTCGAAGTATAAGCATTATCAACGTTAAAAACAAACCGCTTTTTAAACGTTACATTTTCAACGTTGAATAAGCGTATAAATTTAAACGTATCTTATCTTCTCAAAAAAATGCGTTTATTAAACGTTGAAAATAAGTACGCAAATTATCACTGTAAAAACGTCGCAAAGGTAATGGTTTATCAGCGTTAGACATTAGCTGCTTTTTCAACGAATTTAAACTATTTGAAAAACAACACTTATTCAACGTTATTTCAACGTTGCACAG
>NC_061160.1:51544533-51649608 GCF_022113875.1 Hydra vulgaris | reverse complement strand
TCAAATAAACTATTTTATTTTTATTCCGGAATAAGTAATAGTTTGAATCTCGATTATGGTAGTATTACTGCCTAGATATATATTGTAATCTGTTTACACCTATTCTACTTTTTTGTTTTTACATAATTTTGTTTATATTTATTTTACTAAATAAATGCTAATAGATAAAGAAGTATGTGCAGGATTTAATTTTACGACTATAGAGGACTCCGAAGAAGAATGTAAGTAATTATGTTTGTGAATAATTTTGTTTTTCTTCGGATTTAACTTTTCTTTGTTTTTTATATAGTAAAGAATAAAAAAAAATATAATATTAACTATTGGTCAAAGCTGATTTCACTAATACTGTCTAAATTTTTGACATGTGGTAGTTTAATTACCAGTATAAACTTATTTCGTAAAGTTCTGGTTGATCAAAGATCGAGGGATGATTTGGTTTTAACTGGTTTGCATCTTATAAACAAAGTGCATAATATGATTTAAATTGATGATTTATAGTTACACCTATTGAAGTAAGTTTTGTTTGCTCAATTAATGTATGGATACATGACTATTTTTAGTTGCAAAATTTGACTATATATACATATATATATATGTATATATATATATATATATATATACATATATATATATATATATATATATATATATATATATATATATAAATATGTATATATATATATATATATATATATATATATGTATGTATATATATATATATATATATGTATGTATATATATATATATACATATATATATATGTATACATATATATATATACATATATATATATATATGTATATATATATATATATATATATATATATATATATATATATATATATATATATATGTATATATATATATCTATGTATAAATGTATATATATATAGATATATATATATATGTATATATATATATATATATATAGATAGCTATATATATATATATGTATCAATGTATATCTATATCTCTATACATATATATATATATCTATATATATATATATATATATATATGTATAATTGTATATATATATATATATATATATATATATATATATATATATATATATATATATATATATATATATATATATATATATATATATATATATATATATATTTATGTACATATATATATATGTATACATATATATATATATATATTCTATATATTTATATATATATATATATATATATATATATATATATATATATATATATTTATGTACATATATATATATATGTATACATATATATATATATATATACAGATATATATATATATATAGATATATATATATATATATTATTGTTATTATTATCATATAATATGTTATAATAATTATAGGGTTTTTATTTGTCAATATAGGAATACCAACAATATTGCAATATATTTTTGTAGTAAATAAATGAATTTTGTTGTCTAACAAAAATTGTGGATTTTAAGTCCAGAATTTAAATCCATAAGACACTTTAGTTAATAACACTGTTGAAAACTAACCAAAAGTCTCTAGAATCGACATCTAAGATAAGATACAAGGTTTAGTAAACTAAGAATAACAGAGATTTACATCAGACAAGACTTAATTTATACATTTTATTATTGCAATAATAAAAAGAACAATTTTTTTTTAAGAGAGATGTTCTTATAAAAAAGCTGAAAGACGAAGTTAATGTTGAAAGATGTAGAGTAGAATGAGGCTTGATTTAAAACTGAAGAGAAGTAATAAAAGCTTCCAAATTTTTATTCCAGAAGCAATATAAGCTTCCAGGATGCACTTTTTGCACACATATTATGGATATAAGCATATTTGTTTGCTATTTGTTTAGATGCTGGCATACAATATCCTTTCATTGTTGTATAAACTTTAGTATTTATATAGTGTAGTATTTGCCGAAAAAGAAAATGATCAGATGGATGTGTGGTGTGACTCTAACAAGATATAAAAAGTAGGCATAATCTTAGACAGATTAGAAAAAACGTTGTATCAAACAACTTTTTTTTTTTAGAAAAAGTTAAAGTAATTCAGGTATTAACATGTAGAGTGGTAGCAGCTTCAGTATAAAATAGTTGTGGTAGAAGTAAGAAAATTTGAAGAGTGTGCCTTTCATAGTGCCATAATAAAGATGATGATGATTATCATGATGACGATCAACAACATCAACATAATTTTTATTATCATTGTCAAGCTTTCCGCTTTTATGCTGTTGATGATAATGATGATTATGACGATGATGATGATGATGATGATGATGATGATGATGATGATGATGATGATGATGATGATGATGATGATGATGATGATGATGATGATGATGATGATGGTTATGATGATTATGTTCATATATGCATATATATACAAAATATAGCATGAATTTTTAATTTAAAAAATATGCTTTAGGATGTATAAATGTTTATGCAGCCTGGTCTCAAACCCAGCCCTGGCCCCGGCTATATTTTATCAAACCCGGCTCCGACCCCAGTCAAATATCAACCCCAGTTGTTTACTACAAAACATTTCAAGAATAAAAAACGTTGTGTTATTTTTAAAAACAATTACTTATTTATGCTATTAAGACTATCACAGTATATATATATATATATATATAATATATATATATATATATATATATATATATAATATAATATATATATATATATATATATATATATATATATATATATATATATATATATATATATATATATATATATATATAATATATATATATATATATATATATATATATATACATAATTTATATATATATATATATATATATATATATATATATATATTTACTTTTTAAATTTAATAATAATCATACTAATTCAATAACATTTTTTAAACATTTGCTTTCAGATTGATAATGATACAAGTTTTATTTTTTGATTTAGATTCTGTATCTCAATGATATCCTGGCTTATCGATACGATATCCTGTAAATCCACTCACACACATAAATTTTACTCACACACGTAAATCCTGTAAATTCACTAACACACATATATCTTAAAAAAGATGTTTATATTTTTATCTATAAATTGTAAATTTTATATAAATAAATTGTATATTTTTTATGGTTTTCATTGTATATTACTATTTGTATTAAAAATCGACTTTGGAAATATTGCAAGTGCAGAGTTCAACATACAATTTTGTTTTATTTTCAAATTTAATATACATAATAACCTAGTTTAATCACGTTTAATAATATTTTGCGATATTTTCTCCAGCGCATTTGAGCGTTGATTTAACGTTATATTTCAACCTTTGCTCGACGTCTTTGAGTCACGTTAAATCGACGTTTTACTACCAACGTTACAAATCCTTGCAAAATCGACTGCTTTAACAACGTTAAAGTAACGCTTTTCAAGTAACGTTTTTTCAACGTTAAGTTACGGCGCCTATGCAACGCTTTTTAAGTAACGCTTTTTCAACGTTTAGTTGAGACATTTTTGTAACGTCTTTTAGTAACGTTTTTTCAACGTTATGCTACAACGTTTAATCAACGTCTCTTTAACAACGTGACATCTTTGCAAAATCGATTACTTTGTCAACGTTTCCGCAACATCTTTTGCGACCGGTTTTCAACGTTGATTCAACGCTGACATGTTTGCTGGGTAGCTATCAAAAATACTCTTCAATCATTTGGTCATGATTATGGGATTAATTATTCAGAGAGGAGAGTTCCTGATTTAGTAGCAACTCCG
Organism: Hydra vulgaris; assembly: GCF_022113875.1. NCBI lineage: Eukaryota > Metazoa > Cnidaria > Hydrozoa > Anthoathecata > Hydridae > Hydra > Hydra vulgaris. Next base: position 51,645,888 of record NC_061160.1, on the reverse strand, counting down.
ACCAGCATCCTTAGTGGAGTTCCACAGGGTAGCGTTTTGGGTCCAACGTTATTCTTTTTATATCTTAATGATCTACCCTCTATAGTAAAAGAACTTAATTGCTTTATAATGTTATACGCTGACGAAATCAAGCTATTTAGTTCATTTAAGGATGCCGATTACAGTCACGATCTTGCTGTTGCTATTTGTAAAGTTTATCTCTGGTCAAAAAATTGGCAGTTAAAAGTAGCCAATAATAAGTGTTTTACTTATAGAACAGTCCCTACTTCATTTTGTTAAGATATAAATTAAAACTATCAATTATGAGATCATAATTTAAACTGGTCCACAAAACCAAAAGATCTTGGTGTGACCATGGATTCTTACTTAAATTACAATAATCATATTTCAAATATCGTCCGTGCATCAAACATTCGAGGATGTTTGGTTCTTAAGTTAAAAAAATTTATATACATTTTTTAATGCATAGTTTTTTAACAAGTATAAATCACACTAAGTTAAGAAAACTGTACAGCTAAAGCTGTTCCTTGTGAACCTTAATTACCTAGACTTGGTGCCTTAAATATTCTCAAACTTAACATCCATCTAGTTTTATAGTTTATATATAAAACAAAATACTGTCTCCAACAAATTTTAAGACTTATTTTGAAGAAAAACACCATAAGTATTCTACAAGATTTTCCATAAACATCTTTGTTATACCTAAATTTTATTCAAAACTAAGTTCTTATTCAATTCAAAATCGCGGTCCATTTTTGTGGAAAACTTCTCCGAACATTGTTGCCGAGAAGAATATTTCACTTAATAAGTTTAAAATTAAATAAAAGTGGTGTTTATTACACACAGATGCTGATTTGTTTCTTTTAAAACAGATCAATAAAATCATCTAAAACAGTAAAATCAACTAAAAACAATGTAATTAATTTAAATTAATCTTAAATTTAATTATCCTGTAAGTTCAAAAACTAAATTAAATAATTACTGCCATTAATCATTATCATTAATTACATTTTTTTTTTTTAAATTGTTTTTTTGTTTGTTTGTTTTTTGTTTTATCTAATTTGTTTATGGTATTACTTTTAATTAACACGATCTGATTTTAAAGTTAACTTTTTGTAAACATTTTTCTTATTTCTTAATTTATACTTTAAACTCTTGAAAAAAATTTTGTAAAAAGTATATATTGTAACTATGGTGCTCAGCGATGATACAAAATAAATGTCTTCTTCTTGCACCGGCCATTAACTTTATTTGTAAATGTATACAGATAGTAAAATTTCTTCAACGGCAAAATATAATGTTCAAAAAAAAAAAAAAAAGAAAAAAAAAATGTTTTTAAAGTCGTAATCCACGTGTTATCGTAAAAACCTACACTACCTTCAAAAGACTGATTTTAGAATATTGCTCTATGGTTTGGTCGCCAAACCGCACTAAAATGAACATAGAAGTGGAAAGACGTTTTACTACGAGAATAGGTAACCTAAATTACTTTTCATATTTTAATAGACTTAGAAATCTCGTTTTGGAACTGCTAGAAATTCGTTGTCTTAACCCAGTGGGCACTGGACCAAAAAAAGACGTCTTTTGAACATTAAAAAGACGTTCAAAATGTTCAAAAGACGTTTAAAAGACGTTTAAAACGTGTATAAGACGTTTAAAAGACGTCTTTTTTACGTCTGTGCCCACTGGGAAGTAAAACATGATTACATGTTACAAAGTTCTGAACAATTTAGTTAGCCTATATCAGGGGCTCCCAACCTTTTGTCCTCTAGAGCACATTCTAAAATATTGGTAGGGTGGTCGGCACTACCTATTTTTAATCGGGACAGTACGAACATGGGTTTTCTGCGCATACAAGAAGTGATGTGCAAACAGTACTCCTCGTTCCAGGCTAGCGTCTGACAACGCAACTATACAAGTTGCGACAAGTACTGTCAGCAAAAGAAAATATATACAATATCGCAAACATATGAACGTATTTAATAAACCTAGACACTCAAAAAAACAAAAAAACTTTAACAAATGAATAAAAATATGTAACATTTTGAACTAATGTTTATAAAAAAAAATTTTTCACTGTCGAATAGTGGTAGGCACATACAAATTGTTTCGCAGCACCAGGGTGCATGTTGGCTCAGGGCTGGAAACCCCTGAACTATATTAACAACCAAGGTCAAAAATTCAAATTATGCAAACTAAAGTGTAAACTTGATGCCTGTTAATACTCTTTCTCACTCAGGGTTGTTAGTATTTGGAATAACTTGCCGTCTGACGTGGCCAATGCCAAAAATATCAAGACCTTCAAAATTAAAATTAACTCTATAAACTTTGAAAAATACTGTTCTAGCTAACTAGTTTTTATTTTATAACTGTGGTTTTATATATAATAGTAATACATATATATATATATATATATATATATATATATATATATATATATATATATATATATATATATATATATATATATATATATATATATATATATATATATATATATATATATATATATATATATATATATATATATATATATATATGTATTACGTATTTACGCAGCACTCCCTTGCGAGTCTAATAATGACAGTGATGATGTCATGGAAATTCTATCCGAACTCAGCAGACAGTCGAACATGTTCCTAATGCTCGTCTTCTAGCTTTTCTCAAAGATCAAACAACCTCAAACTTTGTCCCAAAGCTCAAACAACGAACAACAAACAAAATATGAAACAAAAAATCCAAATCAATGATCTTAACTGACTGCTGAAGAATTTTTCAGATTTGAATCCAATCGTTACGATTGAATTCAATTCAGAAAATGTATGAAAATTAGAACATTAAAATTAATCAAGTCAACATCACTTTGATGTGAGCAAAATTTTTTAGTTTTAAGCAACCATGGTAATAAGAGGCGGGAAAGAATGACTATTGCAAATTTAAATGACTTTAATTTTTTGAAAAGTTATTTCAACAATCAACACAATAAATGTAGAAAATTTAAGGTTTATAGATAATAGTAATAAATCATAAAATTTTTTTTTTCAAAATTTTATTTTATTTTTATAGCTTTTACTTTTTTTGAAGAATATCGGTTTATTTCAGTTTTGTACAAAATCTCGTCTCCGAAAATATTGTCTTGTGCGATACCCCCTGAGATTCTTAAAAAATCATTAAAACTATTTTATTTGAAATAAAAAAATAATTAATAAATCAAAACTAAGACTTAACTTAATTATTAAAAATAATTTGGGAAAAATTATATCCAAACAGAAGTAAAATAAATGCTTAAGTAAAAACGGAAAAAATTTTTTTTTTCTTTTTTCTCAGTAGATAATTTTATTTACATTTATATTTACATTTATTTATATATTTTTACGCGATTTTTGTTCGTTTTTCGAATCGCGTCCAAGGATTTTGGAATAAAGCAGTGGCGCAGTGGTTGCGCACTTGCCTCAGAAACGTAAGATTCGGTTTGGAAGAAGGTGTGAACTTCCTATTAAATGCTCTTCCGCGGTGCTCTGTGATAAGACCGTAAGGACTTCTTAGGGCACCTAAATCAACAAAAAAACAAAAAAAAAAAGCATGATGGCTGATTGATGGATGTTATATTATGAAATTCCAGACTAAAAGTTAAGGTGGAAGTTGTACTCTCAATGCTTTTTAAAGCTTGTAACATGTATACTCTTGTTTTACAACTATGATAAAAGCTCTTTCATGCAAATTAATTGTTTGCAGATTATTGCGAATAATATATATTGACTTGTGTTATGATTATATGCATATAGAAATAATTACGAGCAATAATAATATAAAATCAAATGCAAAAAAAAAAACATTTGAACATAAATGTTGCTACAACTACTGCAGTGTAAATTAAGTTTAAATGTAAATAGTTGAACTGTTGATTTTGATTTGATTGTTTAACAAAAATAGTTGTTTCGCTAAAAAAAAAAGCAAACATTTTTCAACATTATCTACTAACTTAATTGGATAACATAGTTTAATTGATTTAGAAATACTTAACTCTAGTTTCTACATTTAGGAGGTCCAGAATGTGTATCTCCAGAATGTATATCTTTCTGAACATGAGATGAAGAAAAAAAGTTTATTCGCTTCCTTTCCGTATGTGTGGTTATATAAAATACTTTTATTCATCAACATTTAACAAACAAAAATGTTTTAATATTCATAACAGGACTGTAAAAGGTAATTTAAGAACACGCATTAGATTGCTTAGGGGAAAGGCAGAGAAAAAAATTTTTCGCTACGCTAATGTATCCGAAAAGGTTTCTCCATCAAAATACATTGTATTCTTTAATATTTAATACGTTAATTAATCAATCAATATATTTCTGAAATAGTTGGTGAGGTTACATTTCAAAGTTGTTAACAATTAGTAATTTTACTAAGATTAAGTAAACACATAACGAAAATGAACATAATAATGGTTATAATAATAAAAATAGTACTTATATTAATAAACATAAGACATCACAATATAAAAACAATAAACATTACCAATAATCAAAATGTTAACAATAATAGTAATAATAATAATAATAATAATAATAGCAATAATAATAATAATAATAATAATAATAATAATAATAATAATAATAATAATAAAAATAATAATGATAAAGTTAATAATAAGTTTCTTGTTTTTATAAACACATTAGCTATATAAATATATAAGAAGTTAGAGAGTTACAAACAGTTAAAAAACTGATTTAACGTAACACCTAACCAGTGCCGGATCAAGGAGGAGAGGGGGGGGGGGCTAGGGGGACTATAGCCCCAGGCCCCGCAAATTTAGGGGCCCCCAAAAGTTTTAAAGGACCTTTATTTTTTTTTTTAGTCTTTTTTAGGCTCTGGCCCGTAAAAAGGCCTCCAAACACAAAAATAGCCCCAGACCCCAAGATGTCTTAATCCGCCACTGCAGCTAACAATGACATAAAACAATTATTTAAATAGAAAACAAGAAAATAGGAAAAATAATAATAAAATTAAAAATAATAATGCCAATGATAACGATAATTATAATAGAAATAACAATAACAAAAAAAAAAAAAAATGATAATAAAAATAAGAAAAAATATATTTAACATTAAAAGAAGTAACACAATCAAAAAATCAAAACTTAAAAAATACTTAAAAAAAATAAAATTAAGGGAAAAAAAATTTAAAAATTGAAAACTTAATATTATTACATGGAGGTCCTCAATATACAATATTCAAACTTATACACGTATAAAATGCAGGTCCACAATATACAAACTTATATACGTATAAAATGCAGGTTCACAATATACAAACTTATACACGTATAATAGATATACGTGTATACACAGATACATATACATAGACACACATGTATACACAGATACATATACATAGAGAAATGCACATACGCACTTACATACAATCACTTACAAATATATGCATACACACTTCGACATAGGTACACGGGAGGCGGCGATTGCCCCCAACTGATTTCATTTTTTTTCATTCAAATTCTTGCTACCTTAGTTGGCCCCCGTTATCATTATTATTTTTATTATATTAGCGTTTGGGGGCATACAAGTCCTCAAGAAATATTTTTTTTAAACAAATTTAAGTCAACTGAAAATTGAACAAGTGCTATGAAAATGAAGAAATAAATTATAATAAAAATCCACATTCAAGTTTGGTACAATCTTGAATGCTTAAAAATTAAGGAAAACACTAAATCCAATCCTTCAAAGTACAATCTAAATTTTACTGACCAATGCGATCTCCAACGGAAATATAGTTGTATTTTAAAATAAAACAAACTCTGAGATTTTTAATAACATTTAATAACATTTAATAAGTATTTAATATTTATTATTATTATTAATAATATTTTCGTTTAATATCAATTTGATAACATTTATATCACATTTTGAATGCCATAATCGGGTCTAGAATTTTTAAAAACTGTTCAAACAGCACTTTGACGGATTGGATATAAGGTTTCCCAAAAATTAAGCTATGAATGAGCCGGTTTTTCTATTTAGCTTTTTGTTTAACTAATTATTTTTTTCGCGCTTTAACGACGTTTTTTTTTTTTTGCGCTTAAACGACTTCACTTGAGGATATTTTTTTATTAACAAAGTGAAACTATTAAAACTGTTTTATCATTTTTATCGATTCTGATATTAAGGAATTATTTATATGAGCTTACAGCTTAAGTTTGTTGTTTTTTTTTAGCCTTATTTTGCATAATTTTTTAATTTTTATGTATGTTTTATATGAGTGATAGTAGTACAAACTACAAACATATTTCTTAACAACGGTTTTCTTTGCATAATATTGAACATACCAGCCGTCACAGCCAGCAAAACATCAGGGGCCCCGGGCAGAAGGGGGCACCGATGTGGGTTTGTGCCTTGGACACTAAAATGGCTTAATCCGGCTCTGTATAGTTGAGTATGCACGCTGTTAAAATCGTGCTTATCAAGCTATGAACAGAAAAAAACTAACAAAACCTCATTTTGGATGTGTTAAAAATTCGAGATCATGCAAACAAAATCAATCAATCAATCAATTATATATTCTGGAAAAAGGTCTAACTTCCACGGTCGTTACAAATAGTTATAAAAACTAATATAAAGTAAAAACCTCATACCCAGCCAACATGTTCATCTGGGCCCTAGATGGGGCCAGTATGGGCTATTTGATGGGCCCCACATGGGCTACCCATATGGGGCCCACCTAAAAGTTGGCCGCGGGCGCCACATGGGGCCTATATGGGCTACTTTATAAAATAAAAAAAAAACTCTCTACATTTTGTATTATGAATATTATTTGCTTTTATATAGGTTAAAAACACAGTAGAGTATCAGTACTTAGCTATATAAAGAGAACAATGTGTTTTATCTATACTTTAAATAAGTTTGTTAGCTTACTCATTTTTGTATCGACATTTTTTTTTTGTTTATTATTAAATAGTTTGGTCGACGATCTGAATGTACAGATATCTGAACAGTTCATTAATCTGGAAATTAATACAGATTTCAGATAGTATATTAAGTTTAGATAATATTTTTATATTCCGCATACTGTTCAGTGAACATTATACGAAAAAAAATTAGTAAAAACAAAACAATGCTTTGTATTATAATATATTATATATTTCATATTATTCATCATTCTATGTGCAAAGGTACTTCTCGATGAAGCCCTGTGTTTTTAAAGGCTTTAGCACATTTGGCTTGTTTGTCATCTCAGTCTTGTGACGCAAAGCCAAGTCCCTCACATTCAATCATTGATGTGCATTCCTCGTTACAGTTTCTGCAAACAAAATAATTTAGATTTGAATAGTAAATCATAAAAAAAAGGAAATATTAACAAATTTCAATTAAACAAATTATTACTTACAAATTTTCTGGAGTTATATTTACTTCGATTCATATGTAGTTGTGTTTATTGTCATTACAGCACTATTACGGCCATTAGTATTCTCCACAAGACAAGTACAACCTCCTTGATCACGTTAGTAACCAACCTGTTAAAGACAATAATATTATTACTTATACAAAAATTAACGAGTTGGAATGGTTTCTTAAGTGCTAAAAAAGGAACACATAATAAACTGTAGAAACTATATATATAGTTTCTATAATTTATAATGTGTTCCTTTTATTATGTGTTCCTTTTTTAGAACTTTAGGAACCATTTCAACTCGTAAATTTTTGCTCAAGTATTTCTCATTGTCACTTCCCAGAACACAGAAGAAACTATATATATATAGTTTCTTCTGTGTTCTAGGAAATGACAATGAGGGATCTTGATACCTGACACAGGTAACATTCAACAATGTTAATTATTAACATTCAACAATGTTAATAAGCATTTATTATATAATGCATTAAATAATATAATATAATATATAACCATGGCTATTAACATAAAGCTTTGTGTTTAAGAAGTTAAATTTAAGTATCTATACATAATTCCAAGTAAAATATATATATATATATATTATATATATATATATATATATATATATATTATATATATATATATTTATGAATATAAATATATAAATATATATATATATTATATATATATATATACATATATATATATATATATATATATATATATATATATATATATATATATATATATATATATATATATATATATATATATATATATATATATATTATAATATATATACATATATTTTTACTAAAAAAGTATATATATATATATATATATATATATATATATATATATATATATATACATACATATATATATATATATGTATACGCATATATATATATATATATATATATATATACATATATATATATGAATATATATATATAATAAAAAGTTTATATATATATATACTTTTGGTGAGCGAATTCTCCCTTTTTCTGAAAACTTTAATTTTTTTCTTGGTCTTTGGAAGTTGCTAAAGTTTATAATAAATAAAGTTAACAATAAAGTATACAAAATATCTTTCGAGTAATGATAACTATGTTCAAAATCAAATACCTTACAACTTGTGACATAGATACACAGAAGTGGATATTAATGTTACCTGCTAATATTACTATTATTTGCTATCCTAAATATTACTATTACCTGCTATCCTAAAGTCCAAACAATAATTTTTTTCAATGCAAGATTAGACTTAGCTTGTTGGCTTACCAGTAGAACTATTTCATATTGCAATTAAATTTTTATATATTACCACATTGTTTGCAGGTACATTTTGCAGCAGCAGCTTTTTTTAAACACTAAAATACAGATAATATAAAGAAATACAGAAAAAATCATGTTGTTACACTAATCTATACTAGTACACAGGGCCGGCACTGTAGGTATCACGTAGGTGGGTGGTGCCATTACAACTTATATTATGCAATTAATTTTTTTAAAATAGTCATTTTAAAAAAATTAATTGCATAATATACTGAAATGCTTTTTAAAAGACAATAATGTTGCAAAAAAAAAATTAGAATTAAAAAAAAGTGCTGATTTAAATAAGGAGCAGCTTGCACAGCTCCCCAAGTTCATTTCAGGAGAGCTTTTCTCCGCTTTTGTACTCATTTATTCTTGCTGAGGCCTAATATAGGATTTACAGCACTTGGTCAAAAATTGCAATAACCATAATAAAAATAATACGGCTAATGCAATAACAATTATTTAAAAAAATAAACACTATTATTATATATGTAATGGAATCACAATGTACAGAAAATAGTGTAAAGTAACCATGTATAAAAAATTTATTTTACATCTTGTTTTATTGTATTGCTAAGATTTTTATTTAACAATTTTATTAACTTTTGTTATTGTAACTTTAACAACTATTAACTATTATTTAACATATATAGAGTCATTCCATCCCAACCTGTTTTCCCTCACTGAAACTTATTGACTTGGCACATAAGTCCTGAAAATTTCTAATTAATATCTAACGTGATTTAAAAAAGTGGCCACTATTTTTATTTAGCCATTAATTACAAAACACTCTTAGATTGATACGTAAAAAAAAAAAATTATTCTACTTAACATGCAATGACTCTACTTAACATGAAATTATAATAAAATACTAATATTTTTCAAACAAGCATAAACCAAAAACAAAAAAAATAATAAAAAGCTCTTTATTGGTGAAGAAGTGGCATTAATACAAAGTCTCTTTTTAGAGGCATTATAACAAATTTGCGACCAAGCTCTAAAATGCTAATACTTTTTAAATTTCCTGTCAAATTTTTAGCCAGGTATATTTCTAACTGAGTGGATTTTATAGGGTATTCAAAAAACGACTCCAACTCTTTAAATGTGTCATACACAACAATTGCTTCATTATCTTCATTAAGAAGAATATTTAATAGTACTGATGGCTTTCCAAAAATTTCAAAACAATTGTCCCCTTGTGCAGTTGATGCAAATTTATTATCTTTTTTGTACTGTCTGTATTGCTGATAGTAATATTGATTCAAACTTTGTGGCACAGGCCCTGATGTATGTTTTTTTTTGAATATGGCTTTTATATTTGATGTTCCTTCAAATGTTTTGTTTTTATAGTTAATAGTGTTTGACTTCTCAGCCATTCGACATACAATCTGTGCAATTGGGTTTTGTGGACGACGTACCATTTTTTTAAGCATTCTTAACTGGTTTTCAAAAGGAAAAGCCGAAATACTATTTAATGATCCAAATCTTTTAGCATCTTGAACTATATGTAACAATGAATGCACATTATAAACTAGTTGTGCTTCTCCATAAAGTTCTTTAAAATTAGTAACAAAATTGCGCAACAACTTTTCAACATAATTTAAGTATTCTACATATCTGACTAAATCTGGACTTAACAAATATGTCATTGCAATAGAAAGTGATACAAAATTTTCATAAATTACTTTTGGCACAATACCAAACATTGTCAATGACCCAGTATAAAGTAAAAACTGACGAAACTCAGTTGCTTTCCATTGTTTGTAATCACTTAAAGATCTTGGTTTGCGACAGAATTCTTTTGGCATGCTGTTTTGTAAATCTAGTAAGTTTGCTGATATATTATTTACAACAATTGATGGAAATCGATACTTTAAGTTTCCTTTCATCCACAAACTTATCATTCTTTTCTGTACACCTAAAAGAACTAAATGCATATAGTCTAATGGTACCTGAGTAACTAATCCCAAACCTAACTCAATTAATGGTGAAACAACATTAGGTAAATGATGATCTTCATCTATCTGCAAACAAAAATCACTATCAGTTCTGAGTTTTGCATTGACTTCAGGGTATGTTACTTTATGTCCAATATATACACCTTCCTGGCAGCATCTTTCACAAGCATAATAGCCACCATGGCTTTTTATACACTTTAAATATGCTCTTGCAGGAGCATCACATATAATAGCATTTAAATAAACTGAATAATGTTTTCCTAAATAGTTTAATCCCCTACACATTAAACTTTTCATCTCATCAATAAAGTTTCTTAAATACTCGGTAACTGATAACGGCTTTGATGTTCCCGAATACAGTCCTATAACAAATATAGCACTTAGAGGTAGCTGTGAAATGTTTCCTAATATAGGCCAAAGTTGCATTTTTGAGCTCTTAAAAAGCGGTAGTCCATCAATATTAATGTTAATAAAAATTTTATCATCGATAATCAATTCACAATACTGTTGTAACAATATTAATATACCATTTTCGATACCACAATGATAGTAGTTTCCCCCTGAAATTTTTTGCAGCTGAATAGAATTTGGCGTGCTAAGTAGTGATCTTGGATCTTTTGGTAATTGCAAACCTGCAAATCTGAGTATCTCCAAAAGATCTGACATTGCTGCATGAGAAATATTGTAGGAAGAACACCAATTACATAATCTGTCTTTGATATCAAATTCGCTATCACTTAATTCACTAAAAGAATTTTCTTCTGTGTAAGAGGCATTTTCAGATTCCTCATCTGATGAAAATTTAAACTCATTATCAGAAGTGTTATCAATGACATTTGCTTCATTTATATCACTTATTTCTGAAGCATTAAGTAAAGCATTAGATAATTCATTAGGCAAAGATAATTCAGAAGTTGGTAGTGGTAATGCTTTGTTAACATATACTTCATTTTGAAACTTTTCTGTTACTATCTTTGAAAATATTGAATCAACAGCATTTTTCGCTTTTCGACGCTTTGTTCTTGAGGAGTATTCCATAATAAAGTCACCTAATAGATTTTTTTAATACAGTTTTAAATACTAAACATAAAAGTTTACTTATTTAACTTAAACAAATTTAAACATATTTCATTAAAAAAAAAAAAAAAAATTAATTTTAAAATAGAAATTAGAGATTAATATAAGAAACTAAAAGTTATTATAAAATTACAAAAATATGTTTAATAACCAAGTAAAATTTTTTAACGCAGTAAATATTTAGCTATTCTTGCGGCGAACGTGACGTCACTTTAACTAACTAAACGGCTACCATTATGGTATGGGGGCAAACAAAGCGCTTGAAAATGGAGAAATGTGTTTTTGATTGTTCACTTAATGTTAATAGTCATCCGTACTTGATTTTTTATATTTTGTTTCCTGATCCAAAGAGAAGAAAATCGTGGCTTTATGCTTTATATAGAACTGATTCATCTTGCTAAAACAAACTTAGGTCGCAAAACTTGTCTAAGTATGCTCAAAACATTTTGTATCTGGTTTTGTATTTGAATCGTCAAAATATTTGAGCACTAATTTTTCTTGAACTTATTAAGTTTTTTATTCATTGTAAGTATGTTTCTCTTTTAGGAAAAAAAAGAACATAGTCCAGATGCTTTTCAAAATTTTGAAAAGCATGTTGACTATGTTCCATCAGTAAATATGTTAGGTGCTAAAAAATATATATAGTGAAATCATCCCTCCAACATAACCAATTGTTATGTGAAATGAAAGGAGAATAAATAGATTAAACAATTCAATTAGTATATACTATATAGTATTATATGTACTGTATAAACAACAAGATAAACTATATAATATAGTTTATCTTGTTGTTTAAAATGTTTTTGTAAAAACTGTTTATATAATAGTTACAATTTATTTTTGTTATGCATTGATGCATAACAAAAATAAATTGTATATATAAATATTAATGCATTCAAACTAAGCATTTATAAATCATGTGTTTATTGTTTTTATTTTTAAATAAATTAATGTTCAATAGCTTGTTAAGCACAAATTTTGTATTTACTATATACCTCAAACATGCTTATACTTTTTTAGAATATTATGTACAAAAAAGTCATTGCAATAAATCTCAAGTTATTAAAGTCAGTTAACAAATAAGTACTGACAATTCATTGACTGGAGTGGAAGATGTTAGTGTCTTGAACCAACATGAAACAAGTTAACTTAGCTGAGAATGATGGTAGTTTAAAAATAATGCAGCATTGGCTAGGTAAGTGATTATGTTTATGTTGGCTCACTCATAAGTCAATATATATGTGTTTATGTTCTGTGTCGACCTCTGGTGTCGTGTTGGCTCACCCTTTAGACATATGTGTGTTTGTGTTCTGTTTCAACCTCTAGCGCGGTATTGATTCACTTGTAAGTCATTATGTGTATAATTTTATTTTGTTTTATTGTGTTATTATAGTGATGTTATTGTTGTGAGGCTTTGTGTTGATAGACAACTTTGCTTACTTTCTCGTTGGTGTCTCTTGCTACAAATGATTATTAGATTATTAGAAATGATTATTTTTACTTGAACTCGTTACTTCTAATCATTTACTAATAGGCAAGAAACATGTTTTAAAGTAAAACATACTTTTAATGTTGTCATTTTTAATCTTTAGGATTGTTCCTAGGTCACAAAAACAATCTTACAAAGTAAGGTACCTTTGTGAATGAAGATAAAAAGTCATTTATGTTATTTTTTAAAAGCCAAGACATAATATTGTTAATCCTCATACCATTTACTAAAAAGCTTTATAAATATTGTTACGATGTTATAATTTAAATTGTTGTAATTAGTAATTTTGATCATTTCATTATTATACTGTAAAAAATATTTTTTATTTATAACATTTATTTCACATATATTAAAAACATGAAGAATAAATATTACACTGAGGAAAATTTTAAGCAAAATATAGAATTTTTAAATGTTATTAGAATATCAATATGTAATATTTTTGTTTTATTTATTGACTACATCTGTAAACTGTGCAATAATTTCAAAATGATGAATTAATTAAATTCCATGTTTCCTTTAAGCATTTGCACAGATTTATTTCAATATAGCGCTAAATATTGTTCTGGTAACGTTCAGCAGCTTTTTTAGATAACTTTTCTTGATAATCATAAGACATTTTCAAGGCGTTTAAGTAATGATGTACTGAAATCAGCGCGTTTGTTTGCCCCCATATCATAATGGTAGATATTTTTGTTTTTAATTACGCAATGATCACGTGGTTTTTTCGCCGCAAGAATTGCAAAATTGTTGCAGTAATCATTATTATACAAATATATAATATCATTATAGATTATTAAGAGCTTCTTTTTTCTCGATAAACACACTTGACCGGAATATTCCGTAATCTATACAATGGAATATTCCGTCAAATTAGTTAAATGGGCTGGCCCAAATGGGACCCATATGGAGCCCGTGTCTTTTAACCCATGCCCATATGCCCAGGTTAAAAACCGCGTGGGGCCCATATGGACATGTTGGCTGGGTAGAAAGACACATAGTTATAGTTATAATAAAAATAGCAATAAATTTACAAAACAACAATAATAAAAATAACTAATTGTATAATAATAAGAATAACAATAATAATATTACCAGTAAGTATAATTAACACCCAATAATAATGAACAAAATAAAAACATGATAGTAATAAATACAACACATATATAACGGAATTGTCAAATAAATATTTAATAGAAGGCTGTTCATTAAATACGTCAACAAAAATTATAAAAACTAAAAGAATTCAATCAATACAATCTTCCATACAACAATCAATTATATATACATAGTTACAGTTACAAACAGTAATAAACTGACAAAACGTAACTAATAACGATGACATAAAAACGATTATCGATAAAAGAATACCAAGACTCGATAAATATAATAATTTTAGTTTTTATAATATAATAGCAAAAATATATTGTAAGTATAATAAACAAATAAAGAAAATATAAACAGAAAAACACTTATTATACATAAAAAACTAAGGTTAATAAAAGTAAAAAATGCATACACAAAAATAAATGACATAAATATAACAATAAAAATACACATCAATATAAACAATGTATTCACTAAACAAAACTTATAATTTTTTTCTTGTTCTTTTCTTTTAATGACATTGTTTCTGGTAGACTAACGTAATTCATTTCGTATTTTTTTTTTTTTTCTTTACATTTTCAAACTATTTTTTCTTTTACCGAATCTTTTTTTTCTATTTGGTACGTTATTTGGTACGTACCCATACATTAAAAGGATGGGTTGAATTAGCAAAATATTTGTTAACTACATCACAATAGTTTGTAAAACTTGGTGACTTTACATCCAACCCTATTGAAAAAGATGAAAGGAGGAAGAAAGTTCTTTGCTTTGATTGTAAATGGCAGGAAAGCTCTTTTGAAAAAAAGGTAAAAATTATCTAATTTGTAAGAAATCCTTCTTGTATTGACACAATTCTTTACTACTGTATTGACTTTTTTTATATTTTTTCTATCTAGCCTAAGTAAGTCGTTTTGGAGACGATGGGACGCCAAACATGCCAATGTTTCTTTAAAAAGACAAGCAATCATCACAATGAATAGAGCAATGAATTGCACTCGTGAAATGGCTTGCTCTCATTTAGGTAAAACAACTTTGAAATTCACAAAAATAAATAGCATATGTTATAAAGATTATAGCATATGTATCTGGCACTTAAAGCCAGAATTAACAAACTCATCCAAATAACTAAGAAATGCTAATATAGAGTTAAAACTCTGAAATCTGTTACAGTTTTTAACTTTCAGATGATCTTGCTAAAGAGTTGGTGGAATGTGTCATCATTATTAAAGAAAATTAAGAAGCATCTAGATATTGGGCTGGGCAAATTGACTTGTCTTGGATCTTTAATCACGATGAAACTCCACAATTTGTTAACTTTGGTGTTAATGGTTCAGCAAGTGGCTTAGTATATGGTCGTCGTAGTGAAAGATGTCAAAAAATGATTTGGCAAAATCGTGAATGTGTTACAATAAATCCAATGGTGTCGTTATCAGGTAAACTATACCAAAACACATTCTAAACTTTAAACTTTACTTTTAACTAATTAATACATATTCATTATATTTTGTATTCTATATAATACCCCGATTTACTATAAACGCTTATTAGTAAAAGTATAACACAGCTACTTGATCAAATTAACAATGCACATCATGAACACTATGCAAATGCAAAAGAAAATCTGTTTAATCAACATCAAACAATTAATAGAGAAATCTTAATGTTGTCTCTTGCAAGTATGTGGGACAAGTGGGCGACGCCAGAATCGATAAAAAAAGCTGGAAAGAAGGTTAGTATTACTAATGAAAGTTTAAATGTTGCATTTATGCAAAAATGATAAATTTCAACAAGCTTCTATGCTAGCAGAGGAAGTTAAAAAAAAAACAGTTCTATGATAAACACCTCAACAACAGACAACATGTTTATTAGCTGCTTCACCTAACGTTACTGATATTTCTACAGTTCTAAATAGCAAATTAAGTTTTCCTATATCAATAAAACGAAAAGATAGCCAAATGTATTGGTGAGAAAAAGCTTCAAACTGGAAAGACAAATGTTTGTCATTGCAGGCCATGATCACTGACTTACATGAAAAAAGCATAAATCTTAATGATATACCAGGTCTTTTGACAATCCAAAAAGTAAAGTCAACTCAAAGTAATAGTATGCATAAAGAAACTACAAGAGTAACTCAAGTCCATGGCTCCATGGAAGGTCAAGATGTGCTTAAACTTGTAGAATCTATTAACAATTCAAAGGAAAAAAAAGTGCAAGAAGAAGACAAAGAAGACAGAGAAAGAAAAAAGAGTGAAGAAACTGAGTTGTTCTATAGATTCAAGGAAAGATGCATTTCAGACAATGGCATTTGTGAAGCTGCAAAGCTAAAACAATGTCCCATGTGTCGAATTGTTATGAAATTAGTATGCAGTATATATAAGTGCATCGTGGATGGTAAAAAACCAATTATGATTTTACCTAAATGTTTATCGAAAAAGAGAACCGCTGCAAAGAGTTTATTTAGAAAGTCTAATGACGAAGAAGACAGTATTGAAGATTTGGAATCCAATAGATTCCATTATTGAGAATCTTTTTTATTATTCATTAAAAATTAAAAAGTTATTTTTGTTTTTTTGAAGTTTTTCTTCTTTAGAAGTATAAAAAATTCGATAAAAAGTTAATAATATATGGTGCCCTTAAAAAGACGAAAATATTAACATTTTAGCAGTGCTTTTTAAGCAACCAAAACTCTATGTTCTTATCAAGCAAGTGAAAAACAATTACTACTTTTATAAGGACCTTATTAATAGCTTTTTTTAAGACTCTTGTTAACGGACTTAAATTCAATATTTTTCATTTTATGTTAAATATTAGTGATTTTATGTACTCAAATTTTCTAAAAAACAATCTTCTGGAGCAAAATTTGAAAAAAAATTTGAATTTCTGCACAATAACTTGACTTTTTTTTGAAATTTATATAATCTGATTATATTTTTGAATAAGCACAATTTTTTAAAATGCTTTTTAAGAATAGTTATAGGCAATTAAATTTATTGTCTTTTTAAGGGCAGTCTTTTTAAGGGCACTATACCTGTACTTTATGTAAATGATATTAAATTTGTAATTACTTTTAAAAAAATTCTTAGGGGGTTTCTACTTTAACAAACACGCTTTTAGGGATTTCCACTTTAACAAACACGCTTTTAGGGGTTTCCACTTAAACAAATTTTTATGAGATTACTATTATTATTTTTATAAAATACTCAAGAAGAAAATATATCTAATATGTATCCATACTTCAGTTAAATACTGCTTTCTATATTCGTCTTGTAATATGAAACGGTAAAAGCAGCGATACAAAGTAATTACAAAAAAATTTCTCATAAAAAATCTTCTCATTTTTCAACAAAGCTTCAAAATAACTTTTTATATTAAAATTATTAGATCGTTGTAAATCTTTGTTTGCCAAATCTAATATAGCTACATTTTTCAGCGTCATTTATCGTTTCAGTATTAGACAGTAATAAGACCTAAAGAAGTCCCTGTCTCGACAAATCCTCATATGTTTTTTTATTTACAACATTTCCTACTGAATCTTCAAATTCTTCTTCAACGTCAGCTTGAAATCTTTCTTTAGCTTTAACTTCTTTTAGTTTATCCCAGAGTGAAAGCGCGTCTTCAATTTTAGTAACGTTAGCAAAGTGTGCCGTGTTTGGAATATTTAGAACTCGCATTCCATGCGCATGGCGCCATTCAGAAAAATGACGTTGGAAAGCTTTAGGGCCACGATATTGTTGATTGCCACATATTTCACATTTATAATATAAATTAAGTCCGTGTAATTTATAAAGCCAGTAGGGAATGGGTTTTCCATCCCAACCTGATAAAAAAATTAAAAAAACTATATTTACACAAAAAATGAAAAAAAAAAGATAAGACTCAAGAAATGAAAAACAAAAAATAAAATTTCATTATTTTTTTTAAAGTTTTTTCTTTAATAAAAATACTTATTTAACAAAAATGTACTGTTTATCTGAAATTTTATCAAACAGTATTAAATCTGCATATTTTATATTGAAAAAAAAAAATAAAAAATAGAATTACCTAAAGGTAGATTTTTTGGATTATACAACACCTGCTCTTCCTCATCACCGGATTCTTCAGCATTTGTATGATCCTCTTCTTCTTCATCAAGTTCATCAGATGTTCGAGCTTGTTTACGCTCGACATTTTCTCGTGTTGCCTGACGTTCTTCACTAACTAACTCCACAAGACGATAAACCTAAAATTAAAAACAATTGATTTAAATTTTAGCAGTGCTTTTTAAGATTAAAATAATCAAAGTCAGCACAAGAGAAAAAGAAAAACAAACTATAAGACTTCTGAAAAAATTGGACTTCTGTTATATATATAATATATATATATATATATATATATATATATATATATATATATATATATATATACAGGATTAATTGCAATTGATATATTCACAGGATTAATTGCAAATTAATTGCATCAAAATAAAAAAGATATAAAAAAATCCAGGGTTTTTTCTCCAATATCATAAAAACTTATACACTGATATTTTGTGGGTCCTCTTAGTGCTGTAATGACTTTCTGCACACGATTTGGCATAGAATCTATCAAATTTTTACAAATTTTTTGGATTTCTGGCAAATCAAATCTGAAGGATAGTGTTTTAGTTAAGCAGTCATGTTTTCTTTTTTTTTACAATTGTCAATTGATTCTCAATTGGATTGAGATCTGAAAAGTTGCCAAGCCATTTAAGTATATTTTCTACCATTAATTTATTGACTTTTTTGGATGTATAGCATGTGACTAAAATCCTGCTAAAATATTCCATTTTCATTAGGAAACACTTTTTAGATCTTTGGAATTAAATGTGTTACAGAACCTCAATGTAAGTATCAGAGTTCATCATGCCAGTAACAGGGTAGAGTGCTCCTGGTCCAACAAACTGAAAACATCTTTTCTGGGTACTTGACATATTGTTTAATATAACTAGGCCTTATAGGCTCACCATCAGAGCAATGAACAAACTAAGATCACTGGCCTTGCACTTCAAAATGTGGTTCATCCAAAAATAAAACCTGCAATCAATAAATAAATAAGTTAACAATTACCAAGCCTTAGTTAGATAAGTTAGCAATTATCAAGTTATTAAATAAACAATTTAACAATTATCAAGTCTATCCAATTTAACATCTTCAGTTTTTAAAAATAGCATGATTATACAAATACAATAAATAAAATAGCTGTATCTTAAACGACTACACATTGTCATACTCTTCTCCATTGTTTTTTAGTCCACTTTTTGTCTTCCTTTGCCCACAAGAAACACTTCTTTTTCATGGCATCTGTAAGTAATGGTTTTTTAGAAAGTTTTTTGGCAAACCTTTTAACAGCTATAAACCTGCTCTGCATAGTACTCGAGCAAACATGGATATCATGTGTAGCTTAATCATTCATTAGTTTGTAACTTGTCTCTTGTTTTTGACCATATTTTTCTTGTCTTAATGGTAATAAGCTGTTGCAAAGTAATGCTTCTTGACCTGACTAACTGTAGATTGGTTTACTGAACAAAATGTAGCTATGTTTGAGATTTATCAGAATACTAAAATAAAGGTAATACTTTAGATTTTTTCTTGGTGTAGTGTCCATCTTTTTTTATTTACTTTTTTTAAATTTACTTATCCTTTTAATCACTTAAGCAACGCATCATTGTTTAGCACATAATTAGTTTACATATATACAATTATAGCCAAAAAGATCACTCATAATTAATATAGATAAATACATTAAAATCTAAAATGTGTGATTGCATACATATGTAATTGCAAAGTTATCAGCCAATAGGAAAATATTTTATATCCTCTAAAGCATCACTTGCTAATTGAACACAAGTACAACTTTTATTGGATGATGTCAAGTCTGAATAATTGGTTCACATTTGAAGATGTCTAACACAACTGTTCATGATATTCAGCGCACTAAGTTAACAGATGAGATCTATCCAGAAAAAACCTGTGGAAGACCAGAAGAAATTCAAAAACCAACAACACAATATACTGTTTGACTGTAAAGAACATACAAATTTTAAATTTTATCACAAAACAATATTTGAGATAAAAATTTTGCAAAAAGCTTAAGGGTTGGACTGCGAAAATCTGTTGACGTGTCAAGTTCTCAGATGAAGTGCAAGTTCTCAGATGAAGTGCAAATTCTTAGATGAAGTACAAGTTAAACAGTTTGCAACACAACACAATGTTTGTCAGCCACAAAACTCACACTTCAATCATGTTGCACCTTCTGTCTAGTGTTTTGTTGTGCAATCACTGTCAATGGTTGTGCTTATGTCAATGGTTGTGGTTTACATCTTTTACAATAAGGTGACATAAAATGGTACATTTAATTGTTTTCAAATTACAAATCTTGAAATTTTTATGCACCATGATGCAATTCGCTGTCAAAACAAATATTTTTACGATACTTTTTTATGTTCATATAAATTATTTTTTAAATTAAACATTTTTAGTAATAAATGTGTACATTAAACAGTACAAAAACGGTTTTTTGTTCTAAATATTGGGTGGTCTTATTGGTCATAACTGCATATATACATAAATTGCACAATAGTCACTCAAATATATATTTAAAGATTACATAATTCAATATTTAATATATTTTCTTTTCTTAAAAGCGCACTTAAAAATATCATTTTAATTTATTATTTTTATATTTCTATATAATATATTTAAACATATAATAATTTGATTATATACAATCAGCAAAATAAGCTTGACAAAAAATATCAACAATAATTGCACTGCAAATATTTTTGTGTTTTGAGTGTTTGCTTAGAAAGTTTTGTTAATAAATTTTAACAAAGTTTATTAACAACTTCTAAAGTGATTTTCAAAGAAAATACTTGTAAAAAGAGAAATACAGAGTTTACACCCATCTTGCCACTAGAAGTACCCTGTTTAATTTATTTCTCAGTGCAGTCAAGTTTTTGTCACCCTTTTTTTTCAAGTTTCATGTTTCAAAAATTTTGAGGATTTCAAACAAATTTGAAATTATTTTTTATTTTTATGTTTAGATTATTACTCATTTTTAGAGATATTTAAACTAATGGTGGAAGTGGTGTAGTGGTTCAACGCTCGCTTCAACTAATGGTGGAAGTCTTTGTGACTTGTAAGTAGAGGTTGTTTTTAGAGATATTTAAACTAATGGTGGAAGTCTTTGTGACTTGCAAGTAGAGGTTGTTTTTAGAGATATTTAAACTAATGGTGGAAGTCTTTGTGACTTGCAAGTAGAGGTTGTTTTTAGAGATATTTAAACTAATGGTGGAAGTCTTTGTGACTTGCAAGTAGAGGTTGTTTTTAGAGATATTTAAACTAATGGTGGAAGTCTTTGTGACTTGCAAGTAGAGGTTGTTTTTAGAGATATTTAAACTAATGGTGGAAGTCTTTGTGACTTGCAAGTAGAGGTTGTTTTGTGCCATGAGGAGTGGAGATGTCTAGAACAATAAATGAGATTTAGTTCATAGGCCTATAATATTTAAAATACAATAAAAATACAGAAGCCCTTACAATACTACAGAATTTGTGTTGATCAGTTGGTTATAAAATGACCAGACAGCATTTGGAGCTGGTACATCGCAATCTTGATTTTTAGCAATTGTAATTTTAAGATCCTCTCAATGGCCAAAATATTTAACTCACCTATTATTAAAACAACAGCTTGCTGAGCCCTTATCTTGCACCTAAAAATCTTTTTTTAAATATGGGATCTAGTATTCTTGCAAATGCATATTCTTCTTTCTCACGGTCTGCATCAATTCAAAGATTCACACAGTGTTTTTTTGAAATTTTCATTTTTCATTCTTTATTTTTGGATCAAAAATAAATAGAGCACAATAAATAAGTGGATAGGATATAAGTGGAATAGGATATGGGCATTTTTGCACCCAAAAATTTGCTTATGTACAAAAGTATATAAAAATGTATGCTGAGTTCTTCCAGCATAAAAGATAATACAAGTGTTATTTTTAACTGTTACTTAATTTTGATTAATGACTTGTAATTGATATTGAAAATATAATTTTTCTCATTGGTAGCTTCTTGTAGATACTTTATGTAGATCCAATATAGTATATAATGATTTGCAAATGAATATACAAATATTGTATTGTTTGAACTGTTTATATTTTTTTTTTAGTTTCTATTTTGTAGTGCTAAAATGGCTCCAGTTCGAGAATTAAGCTTACTACTGAGTTCAAGAATTAAGCTTTGCCTACTGTTAAGCTTGGAGGAGGTTCAATAATGGTATGGGGTTGTTTTGCAGGTCACAAAATAGGAGACTTGATCAGAGTTTGTGGAATTATGAAAAAGGAGCAATACAGAGAAATTTTGGAGAATCATGCCATTCCATCTGCTCATTGAATGGTGGTTCGACGCCAGCCTGTTTTTATGCAAGATAATGACCCAAAGCACAAATCTAAACTATGTACAAATTACCTGAATCAACTAGTACAGGTAAAAACCCTTACTTTAATGAACTGTCCTGCGCAGTCACCAGACCTCAATCCCATTGAGCTTCTTTTTCTATTTGTTTAGAAATATTTGCGAAGAAAACTAAATAAAGTATATTTCATGAACTAATTTGTAGTTTCTTTATTCACTGAGATCGAAAAAAACATAAATGAAAATATAACTGATAGATTTAATTGATTTTTAATAGAATTACTGTTTTCTCATCACTGGTCTCAAATTAATTGTCGGTAGTGTACATACATACATACATATATATTTATATATATATATATATATATATATATAAACTCAATTTAATGGCTCAAATTAAGCATATCGTGATTGTGAATTGCGATTGCTTTTCACACCTTTGAGATTAGTTTTTTCATTAAAAAAATATTTTCGTAATTTGTTTTTTTTTGTTTTCTTTTTTCTTTTCTAATTTAGCATTTTTTTTAGCCATTCTTAAAAAAAATGTTTTTGCTTAAGTTTTTATTAGGGGTCGTAAAGTCACATTAAAACTATCTTTTGAATAGAGCGAACAAAGCGCTTGTGAATTTAAATTACTTTAAATCTTTACGTGGAAGCCAATAATGATTTAAATTTATATTTAGTTTAATTTACTGAATTGATAAAGTACATAGTTTAAGATAAATTATTATCAATTAGTCAATTTGGTTTTCATCCTGGTAGAAATACAATTGATACCATCATACAAGTAATTGATGACTGAGGATACGGTATGGACAGCAATACCTCATTAACTGCTATATTCTTTGATTTTTCAAAATCATTTGACCTCGCTGACCACAAATCAACCTCCTATCATGGTTATCATTCATGATTGCAAAGTGGCTTTCAAACTGTAAACAACATGTTATATTCATCAGTAAGCCTACTGAATGGAAAGATATTTTATCAGGAGTGAAGGAAGGGTTCTTGGCCCGATTCTCTTTTTAATCTATGTACTAGAAATAAATGACTACCTCCTGAAGGGCATTACACACAAGAAATATGCAAATGATATCCTAGCTTACATAACTGGTAATAACTCTTTCTTTCCACAAGTGGCAGTCTACAACGATGGTGCAATGATAATAAAATGTTTCTCAACATAGCCAAATGCAAAGTTATTTATATTGGCAAAAATTGAAAAGGCAGTCATAACATTAAAAAGGGAAATTCTTGAAGTTGTAAACTTGTACAAATACCTTGGCATCAACCTCAACTCTTAACTTTGACAAGCAATTGTCTAGTCTACATAAGAAAACTGCCCCTAATGAGTATCTTTTTGAGCAGCTTCGAAAATTTGGTGGATGGACTGAACCCATGCTTGTATCTGCCTACCGCGCTTATTACCTTAGCCACTTTACTTATTATGCAGTTATCCTCACCTCAACGATCAATAAAACTAAATCTAGGATGCAAGTCTTTCAACACCGCCTTCTAAAAGCTGCTGGTATTGATCTACATGATACAAGCTCTTATGGTATCCTTCCTATTAAAGAACACCTTGATTTTGTATGTCTCAGTACACTTGAACAAATTTTAAACAAACTTAACCATCCAATTTTACTTAGTCTACATAAAAACAATTTCACATTTCAATTTCAAATTTAATAACAGATCTGCAAAATCAAAAATGTATTTAAACAAAATTTATCTGCCACCTTCCTAATAATGCAAATAAACCTGGAGCTAACTCTACCCTTTACCAAAAAGTCACATCCCTATTAAACATATATCTAGCAACAGTAACAATATCAGATTTAGAAAATAGTGCAAGTGAGGAAGAAAGCTTTATTTAAATCATAAACATTCTGAATAGTTAATTATTTTTTGTTTCTTGAAAATAGTTTTAAAAATAGAAACATTCTACTGCAAACATTAAACCAGTGATTATTGCAAACGTTTTGAATGAAAAAATTTAATGAAAATATCAACTTAAAAACTGAAAAATTTTGAATGAAAAAATAATTATACTTAAATTTTGAATACTATGGTAGATCATGAAAAAATTAATTATAAAAAACATGGTATCTAATGAGTTATGACAATAATGTTTTAACTTAGAAATTAATTAGAACAATCCTATTTATTTACTTTGTTTTCTTTTAAAAGCGTTTTATATTATTAATGTTATAAACTGTATAAAACAGCAATTTTACATTAACACAAGCTGTATATTGTGAAAACAACTTTGTACTTTGTTTTATTGTAATTTTACAATAACAATTAACTTTTTACAATAACAATTCAATACTCTTTAAAAATAATTATAAAAATAATTTTATCAAGTGACAGATCCAGGCGGGGAAAGGGGGGGGGGGGGGAACTCCTAAAATATAAATCTATATAAATCTGAAACACAAAAAAATATCTTATAATGGACAACTTTTTTTTTTAAAGATATGTGATACAAAATACTAAAATATTTCAAACCCCCCTTAATCTTTTTTTTTTTAAATGTCTAAATAAAAATATTTATAAAATTATTTTTATTTATTTATTTATGTATATTTATATGTCAACCAAAATAAAAAAATATAAACAAATAAAAAAACAATAATATAAATAATTTTAATTAACATTAAAAAAAAAATTACAGATTTTTTTTTGAAATTTTCCTAATATAAAAAGTTTTAGAACCTTGTCAACACAATGAAATAAGAATTACTTAATGACGTAATGCATAATGTTAACGAGAAAGCGCCAGAACTTTAAATGCATGCAGTTTTAACTTATTTACACAAATTTAAAATAAAAATGTGCTTTAATTAAGCATCGTTATTCAAAACTTTAAATGTAAAAACACCACATTTAATATTCTTTTGTATATATTATTAAAAAACTTAAGCTTTTAAACAAAATTTTATAAAAAATAAAACTTTATTATGTTTTTATTAACTTACTTAACATAAAAATTGTAAAAGTTCTTTCGTTATTTTCTTCAAATATATATATTTTATAAAGTATTAAATCTGACCAACAACAATTTAAACCTTAGCTATATTTTTACGCTAAATTAATTTCGATTATGCAAATAAATTCATGGTTAAAATAACATTTTACGATGATACTTTCTTTAATTTCTGCAATAAAAAATAAAAATAGACTTTATTATAGAAGGAAAGGCTGAAACTGGCATTTAGACATTTAAAAATACAATAATTGCTGCAAAAAAGTAAAAAAATTTTAGTTCACTTTTTTACTCAATATGAAAAATCTATATCAGAAAATACCAAGACAAATCCAAAATTTATCTATCGATATATAAACATAAAACTTAAAATTGAGTATCTATCTCCTAATAATCTTATATCTCAAAATCAGCACAGATTTTAAATAAGTTCCAAATAAATTATGAATTAAGACTTTATTGAAAACTGTTAATCAGATTTCATATTCAATGGCAATAGGCTGTAGTGTAGATGCTTTATATCTAGAAAAAGCGTTAAACAAACCTCCTCATGATCTTATGCTCCACAAACCTTACATTATGTAAGAAACACCAGTTTATGGTGTCTATTACATGCTACATAACTGAATAAAGTCTTTTTTTTCTAACAGAACACAATGAGTTGTCATGGGTTCCGCTACTTCAGATTGGTTACCAGTCACTAGTGGTATCTCACAAGGATCTGTTCTAAGACCTCTTCTATTCATCAATGAAACTCTAGGACCTCTTATTGATCAATGAAATTACTAGTTAGCAATCCAATGAAGTTATATGCTGATCACAGCTAAGTTATTTCCACCAAAACCATTGACAGCTCAATTATGCTTCAGAACGATATAAATCTAACCATGTCTTAGACTACAACCTGGCGCTTGGATTTTAACTACAAAAAATGCCTTACCCTACACTCCAATAAAATCAAAAATCCCAACCACCAATACTATATCTTACCTCCACATGGGATGCAGCTTCTTGATTCCTCTTACAATAAGAGATTATAGCATTTGCATCTTAAATGGGGCATGCATGACAAAATAATATTATCAAAAGCTAACTCATTCCTTGGTCAACTAAAGAAAGCTTTTATCTATAAAAAAGCAAAAGCCTGTAAAAGACTTTGCACACTGTAATCAGACCTCATTTCAAGTATGGTACTCCTGTACACACAACATTAAAAAACTTGCTACCCTTTTAAAGCATAAGAGAGAGAAAGAGAGAAATAAAAAATAAACTTATTTACTTTGGGCTAAATTTAGTACTTTTATTTAGTTTACTCCTTATGTTAATATTTTACTAATATTAACATAAGGAGTATGACAGGCTTATCATATTATTATTTTATATATGGCCGGAGATTTCCAGCAACTGCCTCTAACTGTAAGAAAATTTACATGACAAAATAAAGCTTGTGCAAATATTTTTTTAATTAAACAGCAAAGTTTAATGTTTTATAGGTTGAGTCAAATTTTACATAAACAGAAATAATAAAAAACATCTAGTGCATTTAAAATAAAATATCACTTTAATTAGTATTACATAATTATGCAATAACAAAAAGCAAAAAAATGTTCATTCATTATTACATTTTTGTGAGCCTCTTTAATGTAAAAAAGTTCATAAAATATTTTGACATAATTATTTTTAAATTAACGCAATATGTTCAAATGACAAGTATAAAGATTTCATTAAAAAACATTTAAAATCTGTAAAAAAACAAAACAACAACAACAACAAAGAACTAAAGAGCTTTGCTATTTTTTAAGCTATTTAAAAAGCTATTTAAATTCTACATTAAATTTTATATTTTTAATTCAGTTTTTAAAAAATAAAATACAATTGTCAATACACAATATTTTTTATAGTTTTTAACTTAGTATCAAAATACAACTTAATCAAAGTGAAAATAATAGATACTTATTCAAAACTTAAATTAAATCTTTTTTTATTTAATACTAATAAAAAATTTGTTTGTTTACATTTGTGTTACACAAAACCAATTTTAAAAGTATCAAAAATTTATTACTTAATTACAAAGTTAATCACAAAAGTATTTTCTTATAATTACTTTCTTTCTAAATCAGTGCGCTATTTCAGTGTAATTTTTAAACTTATTAAAATTTCAAGTTAGAAAAAAATATTTCACAATGAAAAGTAACAAAAGAACTTTTTAAATTTGAAAATAAACAGAAATGTAACAAAAAATAATATTTATAAAATAATGAATTGTTTCAATAAAAAAAGTGATCTAAATATACACTAGAGTTTAAAAAATTTGGTGAAATGCAATATTTTTTTTAACAATTATTCTAGAAAAACAACCATTGCTGATGATTGTGTTTCTGATGTATTTATGATATAATACAAAACAGTACAGTGTAAAACTTAAAAAACTATTACTAAAACATAACCAATTTTATTTTATCCACAAGCTTTTTTATCTAAATATCAAAAAAGCCCATGAAAAAAGCCTTTACATTACAAACATAAATACAAAATATAAAAATATTTGTGGACATTCTAGAATGCAGAAAAAAATAAATATTTAGATAAAAAGTGAAAAACCCATGCAGGAATCCCCTATGGCCTCTGGGGCCACTATGCCCCTGCTTTTGATGAAATCTGCGGTAGTGGTGTAGTGGTAAGAGCGCTCGCTTTGAATGCGAGAGGTTCGGAATTCAACTTCTACCACATCCCTGGAAGTATCACGCTCAACTTAATTTCTCTGTGCAACGGCCTTGTACCACAATTTACAAAAAAAAAAAAAAAAGCCTCCTAGTAGCCTCCTCAACTGCAGTGGCCCCATCGGGCCTTAGGGAGGTGAATAATTAAAAAAAAAAAAATCTTCAAAAACTTTTAGCACAGAAATGAGAGAAACCAAACTGTCCCATTCTTTAATTAACAATTCTGCATTTTGTCTACCATCAGAATCACACCTTTTTGTCCTACAATTTTTCTACAGGTAGCGGTCAATGAGGAAATGCGTTAGTTGGTGAAACAACCGCCTTTGACAACTAACTGAGGTAAACTGCAAGATGAGGTATGTTTGAAAACTCCTCTACTTTCATAGTAGTAATAATTTTTCTGGCATTATCTCTAACTATTATATTGAGTTTCTTAGGTAGCAAGATTGTAGAACTTGTATGGAAAACCACGTTGAGCCAATATGAATTTGTTTCATATCATCTGTGAGGAAGTGTGCTGTTAAGCTCATGTAGTCAACATAAGTTGTGGAGCTCCACTTGTTGCTAGTTATACTAACATGATTAGCTTTCTTTGCCAAGTACAAATTTTATCTGTTACCTTCTGATAAATATTGGGAATTTCAATAGTTGAAAAGTATTTTCTGCCTAGTATCGTATACCTCGGCTCAAAAAATTGAAGTAACCTTTTGAAACCAGGGTTCTCTACTGTACTAACAGGTCGATTATTAGTGCATGTCATTTCATCAGTGCATCTTAAAATTTTTATTGCTCTCGAATCTATAGATTTTAATTTTTTTTATTACCCTCGAATCTTTATCTCATAATTAACCAACAAACACTCGTTGTATTATTGGTTAATTATGAGATAAAGATCTAGGTCTAATTTTTCCAGTACTGAGTACAGAAGAAGACCTTCTTGTGTTGATTTTTGCATCCTCAGACATAACAATTAGACTTCAAAGGTCATAGGACTTTCAAAAGTAGAGTTAGAACTGAACCTAGAAAATGAGCCTGCAATAATATATGCTATCCTTGCATACATTAAAATTAACAACACTATCTTTATCCTGTTTCTGATTTTCCAATTTTTTCATTTATTTTGACTGTAAAATAGTCCCATAACTTGCTTTTTTATTATCACATTTATAACAATAAAATAATTATTATTACAATAATGATAAAAACAATAGCAATTATTATTAAAATAACAATAATAATAATAATAATAATAATAATAATAATAATAATAATAGAAATAATAATAATAATAATAAAGGCGAAAATAAACAAAAAAATTTAACCACCTCCACTAATTTTATCTTTTTGTAAAAACAAACAAAAAAAAAAGCTTTATACAATTATTTAACCATTGTAAAGTTTATTTAACTTAATGAGAGTAAAAAAAGTTTTATTGCCCCCCCCCTGCTTTAAACAGGAATATGTTGAGAAAATTTATTTAATTTAATGAGAGTAGAAAAAAGTTTTATCCCCCCCCCCTGCTTTAAACAGGAATATGTTGAGAAAATTTATTTAATGAGAGTAGGAAAAGTTTTATTTTTGCTGCTATAAACAGTATAAATTTTGATATAATGGATCACAATATGTTAAGAAAAAAATGGATGACAATATGTTGAGAAAAAAATGGATGACAATATGTTGAGAAAAAAATGGATCACAATATCTTGAGAAAAAAATGTAATTATAGACCTGAAGATGTAAACACAATAAGTGAATAACGAGACATAAATATAAGAACATTTAAATAATATTTTTATTTGTAAGCAACTTACTTGAGCCTCCAAAGATGCAATTTCCTTTTGTTTTTTAGCATTATCTGCACCTTTTCCTTTACTTCGAACTTTGGCAAATGCAGAAGATTCTAAGTTTTCTAAACTCAATCCTTTTGTGCTGAACAAACGCCTAGCTCTTTCTTCAAGAGTACCCCCACACTTTAAATTCAAAGCTTGAAGTGCAGATTTTAAACGATCTAGACCTAGGGAACTAAGTTCTTCTGGTGATGAAAATAATGATAAATCAAGTAGAGCTCCTAAACAAACAAAAGCTCTTTGTTTACAACAATTGTTTACAAAAAAAAAGATAATGGTCACGGATGCAATAAAGGCACTTATACTCTCGATATGTCAATGAATATTATTACATCTATTAGGATAAACTTTTATTCCAATATCCTAGTTTTAAATTATTTTCTAATTTGAGATTACAAAATATTTTAAAAATATTCAAGGCTAGAATTAAGTGAACCCAAATAACAATATCTGGAAATGCTCCCGGTCTTTAAATTTTACCTTTTTAAAAACCATAAACTCTGTTTTAATCACTGAAATCAATAGCTGTTATTCAATAAAAAATATTTACATTGATCTTGAATTATGATATAAAATTTTATTATAAAACCATGTTATTATTATTTTTATTATTATTAAGAATTATGCTTTAAACTTTAATATTTTAATTCATTTTATAAATCATCAGATAAAACTAGAAAAATAATGCACAATAAAGTACAATATAGTTATTAAAAACAACATCTAATCACAACAGTCTAAAGGAATTTAGTGGTGATCAAATATTTCAAAAAAACGAAATCGTGAAACAAGATATAAAATACTTTTATATCTTATTTAAATCTAATTCAATATTTTCTTATAAATTAAATACTTGTAACTTATTTGCAGATACATAAAAAATTAAAGGCTTAAAGGAATTTAAAAGTATATAAAAACTAATTTAAACTATAGTTATTTTAAAACAAAGCAAAAAAACTCTAATAACTTATTATTAATTATCAATTAATTAATTTCTAATTTCAAACAAATATTGTAAGCGATCACTTAATTTGAACCTTGTTATTACTGATTTTTGAAAATAAAAATGATTACTAATAACATGAAAAAATGAGTGATTACTGATAACAAAAACCTGCATGAGTTAAAGCACTTCCAGCTTCTTTTGGCCATCCTATAAATGAACCAGCATCAAACTTTGAATTAAAGTCATCCGAAGCCTCCTTTAACTCTTTTTCTAAATTCAAAAGAGGTTTAGCACGCTGAAGAAAATGATATAGATAATCTATAAGAGTGTTCAGGTAATTTTCAAAATCATGATTTTTTTTATCTTTGCTGATTTCAAATAAACGATCGAAAGTCATGAGATAAGTTAAATAATCTATATGTTCTATGTTTTTTAAGTTGATAAACTGAGTGTAAGCTTCATGTAAATCAAGGTATTTTCCGAATCCCTCTTCATCAGTGAACTCAACCATAATTTCTTGTTCATCAACAGGTTTTTCTCTAGCTTCTTTTAACCTTAATGCAAAAGAAAAACATATCCATATAAAAAAGCTGAAACAAACATCCATATAAAAAAATAAATAAATATATAACTAATTAAAAATCAAAAATAAGTAGAAAGAACTTTATATTTAAGAGTTCTCCTATGATGATATAACATCACACTTGGGTATTTATTAATTTATAAAACCAGTTTACTATTTGTGAGTTGTTTCTTGTTGAGTGACAAAATAAATGAGTCATTTTTAACACTTTTTATTAGATATATATTTTTTTAATATTTTTTATATATATATTATTACAAAAAACAAGTATAAACAAACACAAAAAACATCTATGAACTTTTTTTTTAACTTTATGAACAATTAAAAGTATAAATAGAAAAAACTTTATATGTTCTCCTAAAATTAAACTTTATATTTAAAAGGTCTCCTAAAATTAAACTTTTTTTGTAAGAATTCTCCTAAAATCAAACTTTATATGTAAAAATTCTTCTAAAATCAAACTTTATATGTAAGAATTCTCCTGAAAATTTTTAATTTTTTAAATTTATGTTAAGTAATAAATCATAAAATATTTAAATTCTAAATGAAAAATATGAATAATAATTAAAAGACAGGATAACCTGAAGAAGAAAAAATCCTAACATCAGTAACCTTGGGTTAAAAAAAAAGAGGGTATTATTCGAAAAAATCACGTTATTGAATCTTAATTAACATTAAGTTCAATTGGTTTTGAATTTTTAATCTGTATTGATTTCTTCAAATTTACAACTTAAGTTAGATAAACTGTGATACAGAATCTTATAATTTTTGATAATGATAAAGTAGATAACAGTAAATTTACCTATAAAGTAAATCACAACAACCAGTTACTACAGTTAAGTTACTCTATTGTTAAATTTACTTAATATACTCAAAGACTCACAAAAGTTAGCAAATGTTTCTTTTTATATCTTGTTGTTGACACATGATAAGCATCTAACTAAGATTTTTTATAACAAGAAATCTCGAATAGATAATGAAAAATGCAATACCATTTTTTTTATATTTATATTTTAAATATAGCAATATCAAGATAAAAAAATTTCAGTAAATAGGCAAGTTATGTTTAGGAATTTCATTACTAAAGTATCATTACTAAAATTTTTAGGAATTTCATTACGAGTATCATTCCTGAAAGTCGAACATAAACCTAGCTACAGTAACAATATCAGATTTAGAAGATAAGTTTAATTTAAATTGTAAACATTTTGAATAACTAAAAATTTTATGTAAAAGCGCCATTATTTTTGTTTCTTGAAAATAGTTATAAAAATAGACATTCTATTGCATACATTAAACGAAAAATAAACTAAAAAAAATTAAAATTAAATTTTTTTTTTTTACTTCTGTACAAAAAAAAAAAAAAAAAAAAAATTTAAGCATATGGTTAAATTTATCAAAATATAATTTCACTTATGAAACCAATTTTTTTTTGGAACAAAACAATATGAGAGCAGGGCCACTCCAATATGAGAGTAGGGCCACTCCAATATGAGAGCAGGGCCACTCCAATATGAGAGTAGGGCCAATATCAGGACAATTTATTCTTAAGACCCAATATTTTTTTACTGTCTTAAATACTTGTTAAATATCAAAAAGTCTATACATATCATCTATACAATATGGTTGTTTAAATAATATTTTGATTTTAGAGCTTCAAAATTTAATTTTTCCCCAGGGAAAAAATATTGTTACCCAGGGTTCTCAGTTTGGAACAGCCCTGTATGAAAGTATTTATGAAAACCACAAAGAGTAAACAAAAAAACAAAAATTAAATTAGAAATGAAAAACATAACCAAAACTTTAACTTGATATAAATAATGCTAACATACTATGAGTTAGATAAAACTCAACTTTGACTAGTTGACTTTTAGTCGAAGTTGATAATAACACTACTGAAAAACTCTTTAAATAAAAAAATTAATTATACTTAAATTTTTTATAGTATGCTAGATAAAGAGGGAATTAATTCAAAAAAACATGGTTGATAACTTTTTGTTTTAATCTTACTCATTTGGTCTACAGATATAGTTTTTGCGCAAATATGAAGCCTAATGTTTTTATTTATTAGAACATTTCTATTTATTTACTTTGTTTTATTTTTAACGCCTTTTATGTTATTAATGGTATTAACTGTATAAAACAGCAATTAAACAACCTGACAAAAATGTTTTGTATTAGCACAACTTCGCTGTATTATTTTAGAGTTTTTTACAATAGCAATTTAATACTCTTTAAAAATAAAACATGTTTTACTGTCAGCATGAATGCAGAGGAATTAAATAGTTTGCTATAACTAAGTAAAGTGGTTTAAATATTGTAATATTTGGGTTTTTAAATATCATATTAAGAAAAAATTATTTTTTTTAAAAACAATTACTCTTTTAACTAAAAATATTTAAAAGACTAATATTGTAATAGTATGAAATATGTTACTTGCTCATTACACAATAACTGCAACTTAAACTTTAAATTATAACTTTAGCTGTAAATTATAACAGTAATATATGCTACTTTAAACCCCATTAAATGAGAATATTATAAGATAATTGGCAATTACAAACTAATGTACAAAAGATACAATTTTATACTGATGCAACTCTCCTCTACTAAATTCAACTAAGTAACTTGTAACTCAACTAAATAAGCTCTAAGTAACTAGCTTTGATTAATTTGATCGAAAACCATATTGGTTTTCTATCAAATTTGGTTTCGACCGATTTGGTTATAATAAAGAAATTTGTTTTCCTGCAAAAATGCAAATACCCAATTATACACAATGTGCTCAATAATTTTTAAAAATACTGGTAACACAAATATAGGTCTATATTTTGTTATTAGACTATCATCTCCTGTTTTAAAAATTGATGTAATAATTGATACTTTTAGTTTATCAGGAAAAACACCTGTTTTTAGCAATTTGTTAAAAATATCTTAAAATTTCCTTAATTAATCCATATCTGTACTTATGCTAACTAAAATAGAATCAAAGTCTGTTGCATTTGTTTATTAAAATTTTTTTTATCTAGCAATCAATTTCTTTATGAGTAAGGCTTTTAAACAAAAACTTTTTATCAGAAAAATGTATGGGACTAAGTTTAATAAAACAATATTTTATTAATCTTACTAACTTTGATGGTTTATTATAAGTTTCTAAAGCAAATGATGCAAAGCCTGGTTCAGAAAACAACAGGTCATATCTAATCTATAAAAAAGTTGTTCAAACTCAGACACATATACTAAAAACATTGTTTCGTTAATTTCTTAAAATTCTGTTGATAAATTATTAACTTTTTAAAAAAAAATTTAGTTCAAAAATAATTTTTGTAATTAGGTAAGATAAAATTTAAGTTATCATAAAATATTGCAGAAACCTAATTTTTGGTTAAACAAACTAAAGCTAAAGTTAATGTTTAAATTAACTAATAATTAATAAATAAAATTAATAAAACTAATAACTAATAATTAATAAATAAAATTAATAAAACTAATAACTAATAATTAATAAATAAAATTAATAAAACTAATAACTAATAATTAATTAATAAAACTAATAAAACTAAAAACTAATAATTAATAAATAAAATTTATAAAACTAATAACTAATAATTAATAAATAACTAATTAAAAATTAACTAAGAAGATCTTTAGTTCTTTAAAGGTTTTACTGCAAATATTTAAATAAAAACTGAAAATTTGATGAACATATTTTGAATTGTTTAAAAAAACTCGTGCTTATAACTAAGTCAAATTAACATAAAGTTTGTTTTTGTTGAACAGTTAATCTTGAATATGTTTAGAGTTTTTTTAATTTTTTTATCAAAAAAATCTAAAAATGTTAAAGTTAAATATTTTTAGTAGCTAATGGTGGCTAAACTCTGAAAATTATATTTTTAGTTGTTAGTGTAAAAAATTTAAGAATAAAATAAAAAAGTTTTCTTCCTCACTTATTGACACATTTTTTTTTAATTTGTTTTTTTATTTTATTCTTGAGAATGAAACTTTGAATTGCAGCCTACACATTTGTTGCAGCCTACACATTTGTTGCAACCTACACATTTGTTGCAGCCTACACATTTGTTGCAGCCTACACATTTGTTGCAGCCTACACATTTTCATATTCTTTGAGTTTCTAAGTTAACCTAATTGCAGCCTATATACACATTTTCATATTCTTTGAGTTTCTAAGTTAACCTAATTGCAGCCTATATACACATTTTCATATTCTTTGAGTTTCTAAGTTAACCTAATTGCAGCCTATATACACATTTTCATATTCTTTGAGTTTCTAAGTTAACCTAATTGCAGCCTATATACACATTTTCATATTCTTTGAGTTTCTAAGTTAACCTAATTGCAGCCTATATACACATTTTCATATTCTTTGAGTTTCTAAGTTAACCTAATTGCTGTTTTAAGAATCTTTTTAGCATTTTCAATGAGCAAAGGATTAATGCTTCTTTTAGAATATAGTTAATGAATAGACTCCAATCTTGCTTCATCTGATTCAATACCATTGAGTGATTTGTTTACTCGTAATTTGTCATTTTCCATTTTTTCTACCAGTGAAGAACTTTGCGTAGCTTTTACCCCATATATGATGACCTTTGTTTCTCTGTGTTCCTGTTCTTTACAATCTTTTGTAGTTTCAAAAAGAAGTAATAGTTATTAATTTTCTTTTTTAGCACCTCCTGATACAACTTTAAACAATAAAGTTCCATTGGTAATTTATTTTTCCATTACTGGAATTTTACTTTTTAGCTGCTTGTTTTCTTTAACACATTCTGCAACCTTAACTTTCAAATGCTTTATTTCATCTTCAAAAATTTTACTTCTGTCATCTATTATCTTTATTGTTTGTTTTTCTTATTGTATTTTTAAATTAGTCATGATTTTTGCTAATTTCTCTTAGATATTTTTATTGACTTCTAATGCAATTAAGTTATAGAAATTCTATATACTATTGTCTAATAATAATTTGGTGTGTATTTATATCAGCCCAAATAGTTATTATTATCATTCATATTATTATTATATTATTATTATTTATATTATCATTATATTTATATTATTAGCCCAAACAGTTATTATTATTTATATTAGCAATTATTTATATTATATATTTATTTTGATTATAGTTGAAATTCAAAATCTGATTGAATTTAAATAAAATCCAGAAATTTTACAGAAGTATTTCTTTTTTGATCCATGATATGTCATTGTAAATGGCTATTTTTTTATTAGTAAAAAATAAAAGAAAAAGAATAAAGTAAATCAGCTATATTTTAATATAAATGTTTTAAACGTTAGATTACAAACGTTCTTGTAACAAACAATCCTTAAAAAAAAACTAATTTAAAACAATTGATTAAAAAAAAAAATTGAAGAAAAAAAAAAAATAATAAAGAACTTTAAATTATCAAAAAAAAAGCAAACTTTAATAAATTTAAACAAATAAAAAAAAGAAAAAAGAAAGTAAACAAAGGAAAAGAAGAGAAAAAAGAAGAACAGAAAACAAACAAACAAAAAAAAGAAGAACAACAAAAACAATTTTAAAGAGATTTAAAAGATTGTTCTTTTTTTTTTTTTTTTTTTTTACGTTTTAATTTGTAATTATTATTGTTTCACTATTTAAGAAGCGTTATGCCATTTAAATTTTACGTACGAAATGGCAATTTCACCTACGCATTAAGCCTTTTACATTATGCTTAAACTTTTAAAAATTTGATTATTTAAACTTTTAAAGTAGTTTAATTGGAAAACTAAGTAATTGGCAGTAATTGATTGTTGCAAAAACCATTTCACCGCAATAGTAAAATAATTTTTTTTCAGATAAAAAAAAAATAGAAAGTTAAATAAATTTTTCTTCTTTCTGCTTTTAAATAATTTGTAATTTAAATTTAAGATTTAATTTATATCATTTAAATATGTATATATATATATATATATACATATATATATATATATATATATATATATATATATATATATATATATATATATATATATATATATATATATATATATATATATATATATATATATATATATATATATATATATATATATATACCACACACACACACATATACAAATACATAAAAAATATAGCAAGTATTTTAATCAATAGTTAACAAAATCTTTTACTTCATAAATTCAATTTGCATAGGCTCTGAAACTTCATTAGGATATTTTCTGTGGTAATGCTTAATCATACGTAATCTCCCATAAAACTCAGCAAACTCATTTGGACCAGAAATGAGAGCTATTTCTTCTTTCAATAATGAATCTTCATCAGAATACAACTTCTCAAGTTTTTCTAAACAAAGTATTTCAGAATTATTGCATTTTTTTTTTAATTTTAAAAAATAATCTTAAAAAAAGTAAACAACAAGAATGCTCTAATTACAAGATGTTACAGGAACAACACACAAATCTTATTTTTATTAAATATATATTAAAATTTTTTTTTTTTCTATAAAAATGATTTAATTCTAGGAATGATTTTAAAATGTTATTATTATAACTATAATCTAATGATATATTTTACAAGCAGGTCCTAAAAGACAGGGATGGCAAACCAAAACACAAATGATACTTTACAATTTACACTCAGTACATGCTAATATATAAGTAATAGTAATGGAACAGAGTTGATAGAGTTTGAATAAGCAGCAAACTAATTTTCTCTATAGAATGTTAAATAATGATATACTGACAAATATTGAATGTAGAATAGTATTTAAGAAAAAACGCTATTAAAAACAGTATGTAATAATAAAATAATACAATTATTAAAAGTAATAAATCATGCAATTAACAACATTTGCAAAGCTAAATTAATTTAAAAGTGAAAATACTTAGTTTGAATGCTCAAAGTGGAATCAAAATACCATCCTCTCTAATTATTGCTATATTAGGAGAAAGAAAAAAACCTTGGAACATTAAAATAGAGTGAATATAGTTGAGAATATCAAGTAATTGCACACTGTTATTGAAGAAAACCCTCATGAAATACATCATGCAAATACAACCAATTGTTTTAATCACAATGTTAAAAAAAGAAAAGAAAATGAGCATCACAACGGATACCCAACAAATTAACCCTTTACAGGTCAGGGTTGCCGTATGGCAACAAATAGTTTAATGTTACTTAAAACGTATAATTTTTTATATGGCCCGGATTTTCTTGGTTTAATACGGTATTTAGACTATGCTAATGCAAATAGTAAACAAAGATTGCAGTTTAGCGGCATTTTTGTATGAGAATCATTGCCTTGATTGTTACTACATTTTTTGGAATAAAATATGTATCAGTTTCAGGCCATCAAGATGTGTCAAAACACTTTGTTTATTATTATATTTGTAGTGAATGTTAATTACCAGAAGTTGTTCTGTATTTTTACATTATTTGTTTTGTATAAGCTTTGACTGCATGATTTATTACTTCATAACAAATATTTTGTTGCCATACGGCAACTGTGTCCTTTAATGGACATATTTTGAATAAAGCCTTATTTTAGATATCTCGCTACTTTATATCTCCCAAGTAGATATTAAAATTTTTATTTCTTATGTTTCCAAAGTTTTCTTTTATAAGTGAAGTTTTATATATATATATATATATATATATATATATATATATATATATATATATATATATATATATATATATATATATATATATATATATATATATATATATATATATAAATATATATATTTATATATATTTATATATATATTTATATATATATATATATATATATATATATATATATATATATATATATATATAGTATATATATATATATATATATGTATATATATATATATATATATATATATATATATATATATATATATATATATATATATATATATATATATATATATATATATATATATATGTTTATATATACATATATGTAGTGCGAGTAGATAATTTAATATTTTTAGAGTATAAGTAATTTAAAAAGAAAAAGAAATTAACCACTAAAATTGTTATGATGGAAAGACAACGCTATCAAAAAACACGATACACAATTCAGGATGTTGTAAACTTTGTTCTTGAGCCTGGTTCTGATTCAGAATTATCAGAACTTTCTGAATCCTCTGATGATGAAAACGAAGTTGGCCAACCTAAAATTGATTGTGATGAAGAAGAAGAGATAACTGATAACGAAGAAATCTGTGGAGGTGAAGATCAAAATATATCAAATTTTGAGTCAGTAAGAAAAAGAAAAAAACCACACGAGTTTCGGTGGCGATCTACTGAACCGCAATTAATCGATTCGGAATTTATGGGAGAAAATTTCACATTAGCCCCGGATAATTTTAATGAACTTACACCTCTTGATTATTATTCCCAGTTCTGGACAAAAGAAATAACAGAACTGATTGTAGAACAAACAAATCTTTATAGTACCCAACTTTCCAGTAAGTCAATAATCACAAATGTTAATGAAATGGATCAGTTTATGGGAATGCAAATGTTAATGGGTATTTTAAAGCTGCCAAGCTACCCTATGTACTGGATGAATGAAATCAGAATTAATACAATTGCTGATGTTATGCCAATTAATAGGTATAAAGCGTTAAGAAGATATATTCATGTAGTTGACAATTCAAAAAAAGATGAAGCAGATAATAAAAATGATAAACTTTTCAAAATTAGACCTATATTAGAGATGGTGCGGGATAATTGTCACAAAATAGAACCAGAACCAGTGCATTCTATCGATGAGCAAATA
Source organism: Hydra vulgaris (assembly GCF_022113875.1). Taxonomy (NCBI): domain Eukaryota; kingdom Metazoa; phylum Cnidaria; class Hydrozoa; order Anthoathecata; family Hydridae; genus Hydra; species Hydra vulgaris. The sequence goes on along the minus strand of NC_061160.1, from coordinate 51,605,269 downwards.
ATACCTACGAAAACAAAACATAGTGGTATTCGCCAATATAATCCGAAAAAGCCTCACAAATGGGGGTTTAAAATGTTTGTTCGATCTGGCTCAAGTGGAATCATCTATGATTTTTTTTTGTATTGTGGCGCAAAGATTGTTCTGCAGAGAATGTTGTTTTAAGATTGGCTAAACGAATACCAAAAAATTTAAACTTTAAGTTGTGTTTTGACAACTGGTTCTGTACTCTTTCTCTTTGTCTCAAACTAAAAGAAATAGGCATACTGACAACAGCAACTATTCGTACAAATCGAATAGCAAAGTGTCCACTGCTTTCTGAGAAAGATTTAAAAAAACAAGGTCGGGGTCTTTTTCATATAAGGTTGATGCAAACTCTGGTCTGTTGCTTCTAAGATGGTTTGATAACAAATGTGTTCATATGACCTCAACATATTGTTCAGCTAATACATCTGGTAATGTTAAACGATGGGATCAAAATAATAGGAAACATATTCAAGTACCTTGCCCGCAAGTTGTAAAAGAATACAATACTGGAATGGGTGGTGTAGACTTGTCTGACATGCTTATTAGCTTATATCAAATACCCATGAAAACAAAAAGATGGTACTTACGTGTGCTTGTTCATTGCATGGATATATGTAAGATAAATGCTTGGCTGCTGTATAGAAGACATGGTAACCAGTTGAATATTTCTCAGCGTAGCCAACTTAACCTCCTTCAATTTAGCAGTCAAATTGCTAACGCTTTAATAATGAAAAGTAAACGAGTTGACAGACCTATTGGCCGACCGATAAAAAAATTATCAACTAATTCTGATTTAACCGAAACACGAAGTCGCAAAGTTCAGGTACCAACACCCCAAAATGATATACGATATGATGAGTTTGGACACTGGCCAAATCCTCAAATTAACAAAAACAAATGTCGATTGTGCAAGAAAACCGTTCGTATGTCTTGCCTAAAATGCAAAGTTTTTTTATGTTTAAGCAATGAAAGAAATTGTTTTTATCAGTTTCATAGAAAGTAGGAACTTTTGAAGAAAACTAATTATGACTTATTTTTTCAAGAAGACTGATTATTATTGTTTACTAACTAAAAGTAATAATTTGATTTTATACCCTAACCGGTCAAAGTTGCCATATGGCAACAAAAAATCTCAAAAACTGCTTATGTCAGCAAAAAAAAAATTATTGATTATTACTCCATACACCAAATAGATTCTTTAAAATAAAAATAAAATTTTTTCTACCATTTTTTCTAATGCTGACCTGTAAAGGGTTAACCAATGAAAAGGAGAGTTGAGACAAAGAAAATTTATCACTATTCAGAAACAATGTATAGAGACTACTAGATATTATTACAGGGAATAAGTTGTGATTTTATTTGAAACAAATTGAACTGTTAGTTAAGTTGGTGAATGTGAATGTTGTTGAATGTCAGGTTTGAAAGACAATCATATTATACATATTAAAAAAAGCAGGTGTTATTCATTAGGGAATTGAAGTCAAGCTAAAATTTAATAATCAAAAATAAAATTTTAAATCTTGCAGAAATAAAGACAAGAAAAAAGAGAGAATTAATTTTAGTATTTGTGAGACTTCAAGAGCAACCAATAAAGAAGCAGGAGGAACTAGTCTAAGTGTTCTTCGAAAACATTTATATTGATCTAAATGATATTTTACATGTAGACCCATATAAAAAGATAACCAAGTAATAAACAATGAACTTAACAAACAAGGAGTTTACATTTGTGAGGATCAAGCTCAAGCAGAACAAGATGCATTTAACAAATTAGCTGCTGAAAAGATATACAGAAAAATTAATTAGAAGATTTTTTGATGATATTTGTGAACTGTTAGATTTATCAATACCGATAATTTAATACTTTCAACCTGTTCATTAATGTTAGTCTATGGAGATTTTAATTTCAGTCATACAACCTAAAGTGACATTGGTGGAGAATGAACTCCACCACAACCCACATAGGGGAAGAATGACAAACTGACTAAAATTTCTAAAATGTTTAAATTAATATTATTTTATTTAAGTGATGATCTTTCTAACATATCATAACTTCAGAAACGAGGATCCAAATAGCACACTTGACCGTATTATAACTGATAAACAAGTAAGGTGACTCATTAGATCATACATCCGTAGGCCAATTTTACTGTTTTATAATTGGATCATTCACAATAAACTATACATATGAAAACAACCCAAAAATAAAAAATACATCTGGAGTAGAGCAGACTATAAAACTATTTTAACACAAATACTAGCATTTAACTGGAACAATATATTGGAAGACTCTTCGATGAATGATGAATGACAACTACTTGGTCCTCATCAAAAAGTACATTGAGGCAGTTGATTGGTACATCCCATTAACTACCAAAACCATTTATCAAAAAAAAAAAAAAAGCAATTTATCGAGATTATTTATTGCTTTGAGCATTTGTTTATTGTGTAGTAATTTAGTTATACATTGTTTATTATAATTGTCAAAAAAATATAAAAACTTTTTAACATGCTTTGTTGTTCAAGTTCAATTTTTAGACATAATCTTATGGCAAAAAGTACATTTAATTTTTATCCTTATTCAACTTTTATATTTATATATTTAACTTGTATCCATTTTGCTAATTTGGTTCAGAGGTTTAAATAGATTGACAACAAAAATTTTATTTCTGCCTCCTGTAGAGAGAGTAGGGTGGCCATTTAAACAACTTTTTTTTTAATTTCTGCTCTTTTTTTTAATGTCCTTGGTCCTGTTTTGTTTCTTACCTAAATTAATGATCTTCCTGACAACCTTATATCTAAAGTAGCTCTTTTTGCTGATGACTCAACTTTATACTCCTGTCTTGACAAAAAGTCTTATCTTTCTGATCGCTTAGAACAGGCAGTCTTTAGTGAGGCAGATCTTGAATCTGATCTCACTTCTGTAACAGATTGGGTCTTGCAGTGGTTTGTAAATTTTAACTCCAACAAATCTTAGTTATTTACTGCAATCAATTATTGCAATACTATCAACATTTCTATATTAATAAATGGCAACCCTTTGACCTTTTATATAAAATATATATATAATCGAAATCTAAATTAGCATCTGCTAAGGTTGCTTCTCTTTATCATGCTTACTATTTTCTTATTCCTGATTCCATTCTCTACCTTTCAAATTTCAAGGTCCAAAAATGCTTTGTAAACATAGTTTACAAGGGGCTATTCTAGACTGTTTTTGACAGCGCCGACCATTTTTAAACGCTGATTTGGGCGCCGTCCAAATTAAAATTTAAGGACTTTTTTTTTTTTAAAAAGGTTTTTTACGGCAAATAATGTTTTTTCATGAAAAAAAGCCATGATTTTCTGCTTAAGTTTGCAGGAACAAGGGGGTACCGCCGCCCAAATTTTTTTCCTAGAATAGGCCCTGCTAAGTCTTATTTGTTTACTGTATATGTTTCTGCATGTTCTAAAAACTTTGATTTGTTTAGGTTTTTTTTCCAGAATTTTAACCCTTTAGAACTCTCTCCCATCTTCATGCTTTCCTGGCCTAAAATAAAACTATATCTCTTCAAGTCCAACCATTTATTCCAACATTTATTTATCTATAAACCTATAAATCTTTTTTTTTTATAGTAACTCCTAACTTAATAGTGGTTGCTTGCAGCTTAGTTGGGAGTGAATCAGAATTATATATATATATAATTCTGTATATATATATATATATATATATATATATATCAGGCCTTGCGATGAATAAGAACTGCACGACGCATAAGCACGACGTGATTTTTGACATCATTAAATTCTTTTTATTTGCTTTTCATATTTATCGACATTAACTGCACCAATTTACTTAATTACCGCAAAACTTCTTTAAATCGTTTATGTAGAAATGTTATTATTTAAAAATGTTTTGGAATGTTTCGTTTTTTAAAATGTAAAAACATTTGTTTATTTTCTCGACGTTTGTCACGTTTTGTCTATACTAAACGAATAAAAAACATAACTTAAATTTAAAAAAGATTAAAAAATATGCTAATATTTGATTTTTTTTTTCTTAAATATGTAATTTAAAGTTTTTCAAATAATTATTTTTTCTTTTTAAAAAGTCAGAAAGTAATAAACTGGAAATTTTAATATTGTACGATTAAAAACTGTGCAATAGTTGATATTTTTACAAGCGATTTTATATAATATTTATTTATTTATTTTTATTTATTTTCATAAAGCAGTTGATAAGCACAATCACTCGTATTAATAAAAAACTTAAACGAACGTTTTGAATAGATTTTTAATGTTAACAAGGAATTTTATTTCTAGTAAAATAAAATAAAATGTTAGAATAAAAATCTTATAGGTATAAAAGAAATATTTCAGCGAAAAAATTATTCTTAAAAATTATTATTTAAAATTATTCGAAAAACTATTGACGTCCTATTTTTCAGCAGCTGTTCTTGAGCACGCTTCGTTGAGTTTCGGTAACTTTTAACATAAAAGCGATCGTTATTATTTAAGTAATTTTTTTGAGTTACTTTTTACAAAAATTTTAATAACTGTACTTTTTTATTAAATCAAGTAGAATACGTTTTAATATTAATCCTTTTTTTTTTTTTTATTTGCGCTCACCAACTTTTAAAATGTTTCCTCGAAATTACTCTTAAATACTTTAAATACGTCTAACAGTTAATAAATATTTTTAAATCTATGGAATAATTTTAAAACCTAACAAACCCCCGTAAAATAATTATTTAAGTTTAAAATCTAAAACTAAAAGAAAGTATTTTTGTTCAATTTTATCGACAACTTTGCTATTGCTGAATAATTTTATTAAAATGTTAGCTTAAAAGATTTAAACTTTTTTTTTAATCTGAATTTTTTCTACTTGTAAATAATGAGCATATATAATTTTTTTTAATTCAAACTTTTATTTCAACTGCGTGCGGTTTTTAAAATACTTTATTAAATGTTAAAATAATCGTAAATTACTTCATTAAAATTCCGCTCAAAAATATCTTTAAATAAACTCAAACAAAAAATTTTTTGTTCGACGCAAATAGCCCTAGCTACACGCAAAATTGCTCTTGGACGACGTAAAATTCACATCGCCCGACGCTTTATCGCAAGGCCTGTATATATATATATATATATATATATATATATATATATATATATATATATATATATATATATATCAAATATTAAATATAATAAATATAAATAAACAATGTTTTTTTTGTTAATATATAGCACTAAAACCAATTAAGGGAAAATCAAGGAAGATAAAATTATCAAAGTAGTTTTTATATAGGACTGCTTTAACTGAGTAAACCTTTAAGCATACCAAAATAGAATTTCAGTAAATTTCAGTATTAATCGTCCTATTTAAATCTGAAATAAAATACGAATCAAGATATTGCCTTTAAAGTTAAACTTAGTAGCTTAAATAATAAATTTTTAAATGTCTAGTGTCACACTAGAATTCTAATTTATTAGAATTTTATATTTTACTAATACTAAAGATTGTTTAAAACCTGTCATACTTAAAAAAGTCAGTAAAGATTATAACACAGATTCAAAATTTATCAATTATTTGACTTATTTACATACATATACATATTTATCAATTATCAAGGACTTCCTCAAGTAAAATACACATTGCTTATATTTAAATTAAAATTTAAACTAAATGTGTAGCTTCTTTAAAAAAAATTGCATTACATAATTAAACACCAATTTTCAATAAAAAGATAGAATGGGCCACAGTGTTCAATAGCAAAAGTTGAAAAATCTTTAACTTGCAAGCAGGGATTGCAAAAATCCTGAAAATTTTCAATCCCGGAATTTCGGTATTGAGAAATTTGTCCCCGGGAAATCCCGGGATTAAATAGAAAAAAATGCAATTGAATACTTTTTAAGTACCGTAATACTTTTAACCAGTAAAGTAGCGTTTTACTATTTAAAATAGTAAAACGTTACTTTACTGTTTAAAAGTTACAGATGTTTAATTAAACTTTTTAAAAGTGTACCAAAGTACCCCATGTTAGGGTAATTATTAAACACTTAAAAATGATTATATTAATAATAGTATAACTAAAATATTAATGAACCTAAAATTAAGTTAAAAACATGTTTTAACTTAATTTTGTTATATTGAAAGTTATAAGACTTTTAAAAATTAATGAACCTATGTACTTTAAATTATAAAATAATACCTTAAAATGGTAACACAGTATAAATAAAAATAATAATCAAAAACTAATATAAAAATTCAAGACTTCATTAATTAAACGAATGATAAGAAAATTTTGTAATTTAATAAACCTATTTTTTGATAACTTTATTAATTAAATTGACGTTAAAAAAACTTCTGTCAATCACTCACAAATTTAAAATTAAAATTAATGGAAGTAAAAATGAAATTTGAATCACCTTTGTAATTAAAATGAATAGTTATAATAATAAAATTAAAATTGTGCACAGTTTTGGAAGCAGAAAATTCAAAATTAAATTAAGGTATACCTTCTTTTAAAAACTCTTGTTCTTTCCATTAGCTAGGAAGCTCTTAAATTTTATTTGTTTTTTGTAATATGCTAGTTTTAATATTATTTTAATGTATATATATATATATATATATATATATATATATATATATATATATATATATATATATATATATATATATATATATATATATATATGTATGTATATATATATATATATATATATATATATATATATATATATATATATATATATATATATATATATATATATATATATATATATATATATATATATATATATATATATAGTATAATATTATATTTTTTGTATTTAATTGTATATATTTTGCGGACAAGCAATAATGTTTTGAGTTTTTAATTTTAGTAAAATAAAGAGAAAGTTTTAAAAGGAAAACATTGCAAAGAGAATAAATAGTTACACAACCAAACAGCTACTATACCAAAGACGATGTACAAATTACTTAATTGCAATTATAAGCCTAAACTTTATTAACTTTTACTTTTTTTGACGATCCCGAAATCCCGGGAAATTTTAGAGACTAATCCCGGGATTTCAGGACGAATAATTTGTACGAAATCCCGGGATTGCCATCCCTACTTGCAAGTAATCAAAGTAATAAATTTATTGAAGTAGTAAATAACAAAAAGCGAATGTAATAAATTTATTGAAGTAGTAAATAACTCCTTCAAATTTATAAACTAGATAATATCATTAATGCTAGTAATGATATTATCTAGTTTATAAATTTGAAGGAGTTAAGTGTCACACCCTAGTGGAAATATTTCTTATGAAAAAAAAAGTACACCAGATTTTCGAAACCACCGTACCTTGTTCTGTTATGACCTAGATTTTAAAAATATTCCGTCGATATCTTTAAAAAATAAAAGGGGGTTAAACAAGCTGGTCCAGAATTTTTAGTGTTTAAGATAGATAACTTCCAGAAATGGTGCTTTCATAAAATTTTGTAATAATCATACTAATGCAAAATAAGAATGTTTTAGAAAAAATTGCGACAATCAGAGACTGGAAACAATATTAAACCTAAAAATTGGGTTCTTGTGTTCCATTTATGGTTTCATTAGAAAAAAATTTTTTTTCCATAATATCTTTAAATTAAAATTAATCGACAGATTTAAATTTTCATACAAAAACCTCTTCTCTTTAAAAAGTTATTATTGTTTTTAGGTTTTTATTCCCCAACTAACTCCAAAAAATAACTTTAAAAGATCACAACTTTTAAACGGCATATTTTTTTGGAATGATATTTAAAAATTGTCGATAAATTTTGATTCTAATAAATATGAAAAGAGCGTTACGTTAGAGGCGTGTTCTTAGAGATTTAATATGATTGGGCCCGATCACTGGACACAAATAAAAAGAAGATTTTAGCTTTTTGTTGTGATTTTTAGTGATATTTAAAATAACAACTTAAAAATAACTGTTTCATATTTTACAAACTAACTTTTCACAATAAATTATATATATAGTTAATCAGTAAGACTTTCAGAAAAGAAAGTATGACGAGAGTTATATGTAACAATAGCTTTATGCAATCTTTTTGAATAATTTTTGTGACATTTGGATACCTTGTAACCGTTTTCCCAGAACTGACTAAAATTTTGATGAACAGATTCAGGGGCTTGTTCGCTCCAATAGCTTAGACCTTTGTTTGGATAATCACTTGACATTATTTTTTAAAAATTCTACTGTATATTTTACTAAAGCGTGTACTTTAGGTGATACTCTTAATCCAAGTTTATAGTAAGCTTCTTGATAATCTTTTACTTTTATTTCGTAGTCGGGTTCTAAAGTCATCGCTAAACAACTAACTTTAACTTCTCTTAAGCATTTAAATGCCTGTAGTATGAAAGAAAGTTGTTCGTCATTATCTAGTGAAATAGACTCGATCAAATCGTTCAAAATATCTATATTATCAAGAAGTTTTGAACACTGTCCTCCCTTAAATTGCCCACCATGAAGCCTTGGTCTTTTAAACCCCAGTTTTTCATTCCACTCCTCTGCTTTAAAACAAAATTCTTTAAATTTTGTATATGAATCAAGATAATTAAAAAGTTTGTTGGTGTTTCCACTGAGAAGGTGTAGCTCCATCGGAGCAAGAAGTTTTATAACCTTTGTTTCATCTGGTAAATCAATAAGTGGTTGGTCTACACAGTTATGATAGGGTACTGCAGATAACTTTGATTTTTTAATTTTATTTCTGCAAGCATTTTTGTAATTATTAGCTGTAATCTAATCATTCCAAGCATTCTATGTTCACCTTGAAATTCAAAATTTTGAAAATTATTTTTGCTAGCTATACACCAAGGGCAAGGATGAGTTGAGGCTGCAGTTTCTATTCCAAAAAAAAATACTGGCCAACTTCATATCGAAATCACAAAAGTATTTAATACTGTTTAAATTAATAAAATCGATTATTATTTTCATATTAGCGTAAGATTCTTGCAAATTTTCTACAAGTGCAATAATAATGAGTTTGTTTACCCCACTATCTTTGTATTTTTCTTTACATATGCCTTCGTCATGACTAAATTTTTTTACCTTTTCTTTAGATACCTTGCAACGATTTAAGATATTTAAACAAATTTTCAAAAATCCAGCTCCTCCATCAATGCCGACTTTTAAAATGTACTCACTTGAAATATTTCTTTTTTTGACAACATTTTCCACCAGTCCTAGAATATCTTTGCAATAAGCCATCACCTTTTCACCCTCATCAAATTTAACAGATCTTACGTCAAAGTATTCATTTAAAATGGCGTCTTCTTCAATCAGTTTATTTCTTGTATTTTTTTCAAATGATTTGCGACCTTTCCAACTTCTAAAAATACTTAAAACTTTAGCACCTTGTGTGTTACTGAGACCACATGCACTTTTTAATTTGTTCACTTCACTTGTATGTATCGGTGAATCAGTAAACAAAGCTTTAGAAGAAGTTTTTGGTCTTTGTATACTAATTGAAGTTCTGCATGTTGCAACCTTAATTAAATTGCCTTGTTTTTCAAACTTTTGTTTAAGTGTTTTTGAACATTGCAATTTGGCACTATCGTCTAAATAAAAATCTACAATATAAAATTTGTAATTACTTTGGAATTATTATTATAATTTAGTTTTAATAGGAACTTAATAATGAAATTAATATTTTTTTACCTTTATCTAGTTGCTTCATTAGGTTTTCCCTTCGCTTTGTAATACAACAGGTGTGGGCTAATCCTGGTCCAATAACATTTAGACATCTTTAACAAACTTTAACTGGTCCAGGAGAGGGTGAAACTTTCATATTGAGTTTTGGTCTTCCTCTTTTATCTATATTTGATCCACGTGTTAAATTACACCTAGCAGTAAGGCAAATATCACATTGGCAAAACTGTTGATTTCTAGTTAGAATCGTTTCTTTGATCTTAGAGAAATCAAATGGTTTACATAAAACTATATTGGTGTTACCTTTTTCCATTTTTACTAAATTAGTTCGACATCTTCCACAAATTCCATTTGGAAAACGGTTATCATTTAAATTAATATTGTCAATGAAATGTTTTTTAATTCTCAATAAAACTACACTTCCTTCTTGTATTTTACTTAATTTTTTTCCTTTTTCAAAGCAAATTAAACAAACTTTACTCCTACTTTGACTGTGATTTAGCCTTGAATATGGCATTTCAAAAGTGAAATAATAATTAATATTTAAATTTTCAAAGCACAACTAACGATATTACAAACGCAACGTGTAACAAAACACAAATTACAATAATGCATAAAAATCAAAACTCGTTAAAACTAAAAGTGGTTTTTAATTAACCAATTTCAAATATTTTAGCAATAAAGAATGATTTTGAGGGTTATTTAAATTGACGTAATACAAACAGTAGTTTGTAAAAGTAAAACATGTAACATTTTATAAACTCGCTTTGGTAAAACATACAGAAGAATATTTTAAAAATTCTATATATAATTTATTGTAAAAAGTTAGTTTGTAAAATATGAAACAGTTATTATTAACTTGTAATGTTAAATATCACTAAAAACTACAACAAAAAACTAAAATCTTTTTTTTATTTGTGTCCCAGTGATCGGGCCCAATCATATTTAAACTCTAAGAACACGCCCCTAACGTAATGTCCTTAAAACGTTTATGAATTTTTTTTTCTTTTCATATTTATTAGAATCAAAATTTATCGACAAATTTTAAATATCATTCCAAAAAAATATGCCGTTTAAAAGTTGTGATCTTTTAAAGTTATTTTTTGGAGTTAATTGGGGAATAAAAACCTAAAAACAATAATAACTTTTTAAAGAGAAGAGGTTTTTGTATGAAATTTTAAATCTGTCGATTAATTTTAATTTAGTTAAAGATATTATGAAAAAAAAAATTTTTTTTTATTGAAACCATACACAAGGACCCAAATTTTAGGTTTAGTATTGTTTCCAGTCTCCGATTGTCGCAATTTTTTCTAAAACATTCTTATTTTGCATTAGTATGATTATTACAAAATTTTATGAAAGCACCATTTCTGGAAGTTATCTATCTTAAACACTAAAAATTCTGGACCAGCTTGTTTAACCCCCTTTTATTTTTTTAGATATTGACAGAATATTTTTAAAATCTAGGTCATAACAGAACAAGTTACGGTGGTTTCGAAAATAATCCGTTTCTGGTGTACTTTTTTTTCGTAAGAAATATTTCCACTAGGGTGTGGTGTTAACATTTATAAACGTGTATTTAATCTTTTATATCAAGCTTTATACTTTATCTTTTTAAATAAAACAATATTACTACATTAAAAGCAACATTAAAGCAACATTATAGCAAAATAAAAGCAACCTGTCACTTGCGTATATCGATCAAGAAGTAAACTGACACGATGATCGGAATTTATTTGCTCTTTTAAACTATTCTTTTTCATGACTAATTCATGTGTCATTGCATCCTCTAATCTTTCTCTTTCTTCGTGATACCTTCTTTGTTGTTCAATAACCGTTTCCATGGTTTAGTATTTTGTCTAAAACAACAAAAATAACATCATCAGAAATTTTTTAAAATAAAATAAAATGCATATAAGCATATATAAAACAAGATAAGCTATTCCACAGGATTTTTTAACATTAACATAGTTTTACAGAACTTAAAAAGACTTTAAAAACGAGTGGTCTTTCAACTTAAGAAGTTAAGTGGAACCGTTATTGCATTTTTTGTGAAAACTGATTTTTTGACAAAATGCCTTGTACTTAACAAGTAAAAATTTGCTGTGAAATGGAACTGAAATAAAAATATCAGAAATCAAGCGCAACAATCAAAACAAACAATACTTAAAGGAAAGAAATATATATATATAAATTCTAAACAAAATTCCTATATACTTTTCTTCAAGAAAACATAAACAAATACTTGGTTTGAATAGAGGAGTGCTATACTTGCTTTTTTCACAAAAAACCTTTTTAAAAAAAAAACAACCTTAAAGATTTTAGATGCTAAGAACTGAGAAATTATGTATAAATATTAAAAGATTCCTTATTCCATTAGATTCCTTATATTTTTTAAACCTATAATTATAAAAAAAGATATATGAGAGGAAAGTTCATGAAGATATGTATTTTTTTTTCAAACGTCAAATGTTTTTATTTAAAAAAATAGAAATTGCTTACAAGATACCAAAAATTTATATTTTAGAATATTTGCTATATTAGAATAAAATTTTACTTCACGACTTATCAACATAAGCTATTAAATTGAATAAATTAAGTCCAATACTGTAATGAGTAAACTTTGAAATTCACCCGAATATTATAAATTTATGAACTTGAAAATAAAAGTATAAACTTTGTTAAATTACTAGCTATAAAACGTTTGCAAATTAAAGTAGGTAAGTGAAAGATACTATGACTCAAAATAAGGTTTTGATTTTTTTTTTTAAAACGAAGACCAGATATATTACTGATTTGACGAGAAATATAGGAGAGTGTTGCTACATCGTTTGATCTATACCTGTCTTAACCCAAACCCTCAGTCGATGTTGCAGCATTTCCTTGCATGTTATCCCTAAATTAGTCAATGTAGAAGCACTCTCCTACATTTCTCCCCAATTCAGTAATATATCTGGTCTTCGTTTTTTAAAAATCAAAATATCATTTTGAGTCATTGTATCTTTCGTTCACAGTAAGAGCAATTTTGTTCTCCCGGACTTAAACGAAACAAGCTGTTGAATATTACGGTGGCGACCAATAATGGCGATTTTGACGCTGTAATTATTTCAAATTATTTATGTAATAATAAATAATTTTGCAATTATTTATTTTATAAGTTCTGTTTTTAAAAGTAATAAGAGATAAGCCGCGTAAATTGAATATTAAACAGATTGTTTTTTGTCAACGTTATTTGACTATGTACATCATTACAATGTTCGGCTTTAGTAAGTGGAAGATCATTCATAATGTCGGGGTTAGCATTTTTTGGTGTTAGAAATTTTTTAATTTCCAAACATGGAGCAAACATTTAAATGTTTATCCTTATGCCAAAAAATGATGCTTTGCAAATAATTGCGATGATTGGAGGCTGGGAAAAAAAAGCCCTAAAATTTTATTACCATCACAACCCCCCCCCCCCAATGTGGGAGCAACAAGTCGATAAAATGTTTTTTTTTACTATTCTTAACTAGACTTATGTTCATTGATAAATTTTAAGTTTCATAATATTATCTCTCAGCGTTTAAAAAATATGACCATATATAGTTAAAATTCCCCTTAATTTGAAAGGGTTAAAATTTTATACGGTCACAGTTTTTAAACGCTCAGTAGCTACTATTCATTTTTAAACGCTCTTGTAGCTACTATTCAGGTTGATTGTAAAGAAAATTTTAATAATTTTTGTCAGAATGAGCCTCAAGCTGCACACTACGGACAAAACCAAATTTCTCTTTTCACTGCAGCAATCTGGCAAAAAATCTTAAATCTTTCACCATACCAACCAACACTTTATATTACACAAAGACCTCCTTACTTGCAAACTTGGATAAGTTATAGGAGTTTACTTCATTTAATACCCAAGCGTAATAATAAATTTAAAAAGAAGTTTAATAAAATAATATTTCGGCATATTTTTGCAGCAATGCATGACAGAGGAGTTATTGATTACATTAGAGTTACTGTAAAGCGTTTAGCAACCAACAAAGTCAGAAAAAAATAAAATCCAATCAGCAAATGATTTTGTGAATTCTCTTCAAGACATTAATGTCAAAGTCTTATACTTTCCAGGGGAAGAAAAGTCAAGCAAAAAAAGTCCCATTACTTTTATGTCGTTAATGGCAAGATCAAGATGAAATAGAATTTCACCGTAATGCATTCAAAATAAATAAAAGAGTGAAATAATTTTTATTTCTAAGTATATTCTTATTTGGTTAGTATTTTAGTATTAGTAAAATAAATCGTTTGTAAATGCAACCGAAGGGGGGTTGCCCATAAAGTCCAAATAATGTCCATCCTATATTTGTCAATTTTAACCCCTTACCTCCCGTCACAAACTGTGATAGCAGTTTTTGCGTCAAAAGTATTTTAAAAGATTTAAATATAAATACTTTGCATTTTAAAATTTCAATCCAATGAAAATATGACCAATACACATAATCATAAGAAGTGTAAGTTAAATTTTCGACTAACTAAAACATTTTCTTATTTAAACGACAAATATTAACAGGTTGTTAATAATAAACTTTAAAAGTAACTTTAAAAAATGATAAAGTAATTTTTTAAAGTTGCTCTTGCGGAAAAAACTGATAACTTTCATAAATGTTATGGAAAATTACTCAGGAAGAGAGCTACAATTTATTTAAAATTACCTTTGTTAATTACTTTTAATGAATGAGTTAAATATTATAATATAAAGAACAGAAAAATTTGCAAAGCAGTGAAAGGACAGCTTCATAATTTAAATGTTTACCGGCTCATCAAAGATCAAGACTCAATTTAATAATTTTAGTTCATCGCATACTTCAGTTTCTAATGAGGAAAACTGTTTACCTTTTGATGTGGATTGCGAATTTTATGACATAATAATATATTGCGAAAATTATGACATTAATTTCGTTATCATAACTTAGACATCTTAAACTCTATGTCCTTTTTCCATTTAAACATACCCTCTTTACAAAAGCACTTTGAAGTATTGAACATATTATTATCATTAATTAGTTTTGAAATTAGCATTATTGGAATTACAGAAACAAGGTTAAAAAAAGAATCTCCTTCCACACTTCCAATTAGTATTCAACTTTATAATTTTGAGCACACACCAACTAAATCTTCTTGTGGTGAAACCTTGTTATATTTATCAAAAAAACTGATTTATAAAAGAAGAGACGATTTGATCATATATTCACCGAACTATTTAGAATCTATTATTAATGAAACAATTTCAAATTTTTTGGAAAATTAAATTTCGAAAAATTTAATTTTCTAAAAATCGGTTGCATACGAGCAATTTCATTTTTAACTTACCTTACATGCGCAACAACTTTATCAAATAATTGCCTTATAAACTGTAAATTAAATTTTCAGCTATTTTGTATGAAAGCTGTTAGTCTGAAAAAATAAAAAAGCTAAAAAGTTTTAAGTCTGGCCAAAAAATAGCGAATTTATTACCGAAAATGCCGCTTAAATTACGTTGCGCAGAAAACAAGTTAAAATTTTTTTTTAAGTTTCAGGTTAGATTTTTGCAAATCAGTAACTGTAGGTTTAGTATATTCTTTAAAACAATAGTATTTCAATACTAATTTAAATAAGATTTATAAACTAATATAATTTATATAAAAAAATGATTAGGTTAAATTCACAAAGTTTTTAGGTGAAAAAGTCAAAATAATTAATTAATAATAAACCTGTTTAAATGTACAACTAAGAAAAAAAATAGTACAACTGAGCAAAAAAATAGTTGTACTATTTTTTTGCTTAGTTACAAGCAAAAAAATAGTACAACTAAGAAAAAAAATAGTTGTACGTACGTCCAAATAATGCCTACCTTTCTAGATAAAAAAATTTATTAATGTATTTTTAAGGAAAAAAAATTCAATAAAAAAATTCCAATTTTCTTTTCCTATTAAGCAATCACAAATTTTTACAAATAAACTCCAGAACAATGTTAGACCACTAATTATCTGTGAGAAAAATGCGAAAAAACTTGTATATAGCATTTTTTTATCCACCCTTAGGGTAGTCATTCTTTTGGAAAGTTCAAATAGGGGACCTAGGGAATTTAGATCACAAGGAAACTTGTTGATTTTAAAAGCACATTATAAAAACTTATTCAAAATTTGCTTTACAGTAATTTAAAAAACCGCCTATTTTTGAAGGTATAAGCGCCAAACAAATTTTGCGTAAATAAGTTTTGACAAAATTTTTGTGAAGAATAAAACTTTAAAATAAACAACATTTCTCTTTAGCAAAAAAATACACAATGATTAAATTTTTTATCTAAAAACTATAATATATGTTTAGAATAAAATATAATATGTTTAGAATAAAATATAATATGTTTAGAAATAAAATATAATATGTTTAGAATAAAATATAATATGTTTAGAATAAAACTTTAAAATCAACTTTAAAATCAATTTTAAACAACATTTCTCTTAAATGTTGTTTAAAATTAAAACCTAAATAATACAAAATGATTGAACTTTTTATCTAAAAACTATAATATATGTTTAGAATAAAATATAATTTTCGTTTAGAATATAAAACTTTAAAATAAAGAATATTTCTCTATAGCTAAAAAATACAAAATGATTACATTTTTTTATCTAAAAACTACAATACAAATAACTCTTTCCTTATTTTTTTGTGCGACATTTGTCGTATGTTTTTTCATAAAAACTCTTTAAGTACTTAGAATATGTTAATGTTTCCTTCAAGTACTTGAAATTTTTTTTGAAGATGTTGACGTGAATAATGATACCATCCATAATAAACATGATGAAAAAGATAATATCTAAATATTAACAATATATATATATATATATATATATATATATATATATATATATATATATATATATATATATATATATATATATATATATATATATATATATTTATTGACCCTCCCCCCCTCCTCGTAACGCATTCGTAACACTTTATTGACCCCTTCCTCCAATATTATGCAACAGTTGTGTACCCCCCCTCCTAAAAAAAGTTTTTTTAGGGAGGATGGGAGGAAGTGCAAAAATTTAAAAAATACAAAACGATTTTAAATATGATGTCTATTATACTCTGAGCTTCTTTGAGTTAATTAATTAGTACTTTTCAGTCTGTTTCAGGGCCGCCGAGAGCTGTCACGCCGCCTGGGACAGCAATCCTGATTGGCGCCCTTATTTATCAAATTTTGCCTATATTATATATGAAGGCCCTTTTTTTTTATTTTTAGGTACCTACATTTCATTTGGCGTCCTTTGGATATCTGGCGTCCTTTGGATATCTTCCGCCCGAGACAAACTGTCTCGGTAGCCCCTTCCTTTTCGGCGGCCCTGGTCTGTTTAATGTTTTTTTTTTTCACCCAAATAGTTCCGTGCAAAATTGTATAAATTATTATACATAGAGTATATAATAAATAATAACATATTATACATGCAAAAAATTATTAATTTATAAATACAACTTTCATTCAACTAGCAACGTAAGCGTGGTCGAGTGGATTCTGCCTCCAGCTAGTAAACCGAGGGTTCTAGGTTCGTTTCTTGGTATCGAAACATTTTTTTTTAGTTATTGCACAAAAATTGTTTTTTTGTTGCTACACACTTTTGTGCGCCAACTAAATAAAGTTCTGCACTTGAACCATATAAATTCAAAGCGCAGAACGTGCACTGCACAAACAGCCGTAACAGTTCGTTAACAGGCTGTAACGGAGTGTACACATCGACTAAGTAAGATTTAGGCATAGTTGATTTTACAATCATCATGTAGATACATCAACTGAGAGTTTTGGTCTGGTCAAATACTCTTTTAATTAAAAGAAAGTCTTCTCTAAAAAAAAAAAATGTTGTCACAAAATCGAGACCCCCCTCCCTCTCTTAACAAATCATCACAAAATCGCCTCCCCTCCCCCCCCCTTCTATGCGTGACGTAATTTATGGACGACCCAGAACTTTTATGTTTATTGTTACATCATAACACTCTAAATTGCAAATAAATATAAAATTACAAACTTAAATAAAAACTCTAAAAGTATGAAGATACTGTTTATCGCTATGATCGGTTGAAATTTGGACGATTTTAAATTGAGTTTTCTTAAAAACCACTTAATCAATTTTAATGATTTTTTAAGACAATGATGGTTACGTAATTAGTTTTTTTGTGGGTGGGTGTGGTTTTGTTTACTTTTCATTAGTTTTTGCTATGTCAAGTAAAGAATCTGAAAATCGATATAAAATTTTGAAATTTCACATAGAAAATCCATCGTTCTCATAATCTATGATTTTAAAAGCATTTAAAGTTCCAAAATCAACTGTTGGAATTGTTATAAAAGTTATAAGGAGAACAAAATCGTAAAATAAAAATTGGAAAGTGGTGGAAAATCAAGATTTATTTCCAAAAAGAAGGAAAAATCAATAGTCGACACAATTCATCGAAATCCAACTTTGTCACAATAAGATTTAGCTACATAGTTTAAATGCAGTAGATCTTTTATTCAAAGAGTATTCAAAAAGAAAAATTTGAAAGCATATTACAAGGAAAAAATACCAAAAAGGTCATTTGGTGGAGAAATCAATTCAATTGTATGAGCTAAAAATTTGATTAAACTAATTATAAAAAAAAACTTATGCATTTTAGAAGACAATGTAAAATTAATGAAAAGATGATGAAACTTACCATAAAAAGAGATCATTCAATGCTCCCAGGTAATCGATACTATTATCAGTCAAAACGTTATAAAACTTTTGACAAATTTAACTACATTCGAATTGAAAAAAAGTGCTCCTAAGTTCCTTGTATGGCAGACTATTTGCATTTGTGGCTTTAAAAGCTCTACTTTCATAACAAATCAATCTTTGACATCAGATCTATATGTGACTGAATGCTTGAAAAAACGATTTCTTCCTCTAATTAAAAAGCACAAACAACCAACTTTATTTTGGCGAGATCTGGCATCGATCCACTATTCCAAAAAAGTAATGCAGTGGTATAAGAAAAATTTGGGTCAATTTTCTTCCAAAGGATGCTAACCCACCAAACTGAGATAAGTAATCAAATCTTACTGGGGAATTGTGATGGGAATATTGAGGGAAAATAGGAAATATGCAAAAAGTGTTGAAAATTTTGTGATTAATGTTACCAAAAAAAACCGACGCAAAGTAAAATTGCGGAGATAATAACGTTAAGCGTTAATAAAGTTAAGCGTTAATTTATTTTTGTTAAAATAAAAAATATTTACGTAAGCATCAGAATAAAAAAAATCATTACAATTAATTGAGTGGTTTTTGAGAAATCTTAATTTAAAATTGTCCAAATTTCAACCGATCATGGTGATATATCGAAAAAATATTGTGCAGCAATCAGCTTAATTAAAGCGTAATATACAATTCTTATGCTTTGTTAGACAAAATAAATCTTAGCTGGAGGTTGTTTTTTTTTACAGATGTCAAAATCATCTTGATGACACTTGATAGCTTGTTATGCACACCAATTTGTTCTGGGAATTTCCAGTCCTCATTCCAAACCATTTACACTGAGTTTAATGCTTTTTCATGACCAAGACTCCTACTCCATTGAGACTTTTGGTCTCTGGACTTTTTTTTAATCTTCAGACTCTCAACATTCAGACTGGGATTCGGAAGTTGACATTGTTGCTATTGGTTACTATTGTTAAAGTGTAGGCTTCAAAGTCATTTAATTTCTTTTAAATGGATGGATAGTTTTTGAACAAGCAGCTTTTCCAGTTGTATACCTGACCTGTCCTTTGCTTTCAATCTGAAGAAAATGCAATCTTTTATCCTTACTGCAGAGCCATTTACCATCTTTTTTTGTTTGCAAAAACTTCATTCAATAGATCATATTTTTTTTGTTTTAAACATTTATTGTACGCTTTCAGTACTTGATCCAGTTTTGCATGTACAACATGAATTCATAAATGTGGAAAATTTAATTTCTTGACATAAGCTTGTTACTTTCTTTTCAAATTGCTATATGTGTTCTGATGAATTCTGACAGGAACAGATAGCTACCAACAATTTCAAGTGGTATTATGCTGTTATCTATCAGTGATTGTTCTTCTAGTGGAACAGTTCTTCAATCTTATGTGACTTATAAATGAGACCCAAATTGTCTTGTTTTTCAGTAAAAGGAACTTTTCTTATAGGACATTATGATTGAAGATAATACTTTAGGAAAGTACAATAGCATTTATATTTCTAATAAATATAAATGCTATTGTACTTCTATATTATTTGACTGCCATCTGGCAAATACAAATGCATATATAATTACTGGTGTTGCTCAATCAGGCAGCCTATATAGTCTAAACTTTCCTATTTTCCATAATCTTCTAGAAGACAATAAAATTCTAGAAACTTTTGAAGATTTCTAAAAACATCCAGAAAAGTCTAGAAAGTTCTAGAAAATTCCGTAAGTTTCAAGAAAATTTTAGGCTTTAATAAGTCATAATGCAACTGCCTGCAAATACTACTTATGTTCCATTTTAAAAGTTTCATGTTGCAGGTAACTTTTTTTTTGAAAATTAATTAGAATAGAACCCATTTTCATTACTTTTGAGCAAAAGTTCATCAATTTATGACACAATATAATAATTATTTATTTTATAAAAAAATTAAAAAGTCATAACCTTAATATTTACACACACACACACACACACACACACACACACACACACACACACACACACACACACACACACACACACGTACGCACGCACGCACATAGAAACAAAATCCTTGAGTTTTATTTTTTCTAATTTAAGGCCATTGTTAATTAAAAGACAATGCCACCAGAGCCCAAATAATGCATAACAACAAGGAAATAATGTAAGAAAATGATGCATAATTTTTTTTTTATTATTCTGATTCACTCAGAACAAGGCTGCAAGCAATCACTAAGGAATAGAGTTATAGAGCAAGGAAATGGTTGACAGAAGACTTAAAAAGTTGAAGGTTGTAAGAATCAGGAAAACATGAAGATGGGAGAAAGTTCTAAAGGGTTGAATTGTGGAGTAAAAAATTAGATGAATAGAAGTTTTTAGAGCATGCAGGGGCAGATACAGTGAAAAAATGAGACTTTACTGAATGATGAGTCAACCAAGAATGAGTTTTAGCTGATGAAACAAGAGATGATAGCTCTTTTGAGCAGCAACCATGATAGTATTTGTAGAAAAGAAAAAGAGATGCAACTTTATGACAATATGAAAGAGGCTCAAGCTTAGCAGATAAAGTGGGTTCAACTATGTTTATAATGCATTTTTGGACCTTCTCTAGAAGAGAAAGACCATCATTAGAAGAACCAATCCAAATATGACAATACTATTAAATGCAGTGATAAATAAGTGATTTGTAGAGGTAGAGAATGGAATCACAAGAGAGAAAATGTCGAGCACAATAAAGAGAAGCAACCTTACCAGATGCTAATTTAGCAATCGATTTTATATACCATTTCCTGGAAAGGTCATTAGTAAACGATAATACAAGAAGAAGTAAAGAAGAGGACTTAGTGAGAGGGTTGCCATTCATTAATATATGAATGTCGACAGTACTGCGATATTTGTTTGCAGTAAATAATTGAGTTTTGTTGGAGTTAAAATTTACAAGTTACTGTGAGCCCCAATCAGTTACCAAAGTGAGATCAGATTCAAGATCAGCTTTCTTTTTAAAGCGATCGAAAAGAGAAGACTTTTTGTCAAGACCAGAGTATAAAGCTAAGTCATTAGCAAAAAAAGCTACTTTAGATGCGAGGTTATTAGGAAGATCATTAATGTAGATAAGAAAAAAAACAGGACCAAAGATAGAACCTTGAGGTACCCTCATAGATGAGTTTTTGACTTTATGAAAATCCCGGAAATTTTTTTCTTTGAAAATCCCGGAAAATCCCGGAAAGTCATTTTCATGAAAATTCCGGAAAATCCCGGAAAAATTTAGGGTCAATAAATCGACGAAGGTATGTGGGTAAATTCTGGAACGTTGGTAAAGGGATAAATAAAGAAACTAAAAACTACTCATTAATTATGTTTCTCTAAAATGAAATATAATATCTCAGTTTTAACATAAGCAACCTGCAAAGCGCAATAATTTCTTTATATTTAAAATATAAAATGTAAGATAATGGAATAAATGTCAGGAATCAATACTTTTTTTCTTATAATTTTCTGTTGTGAAGCATTCGTCAGCTTTTCTTTTTCTGCACTTTTTTGCATGATCAATAATAGATTCTTTAACTTTTTTGCACTGTTCATGTAAGGCAATTTTTTTTTTCCACGTTGAATTTATATTTAAAAATCTTTCTTCAACTTTTCTATTTTTCCGATGGAATTTCATTTTTTTATTATAGCGTTTGCTTGCAGTTTGCAAATGACCACAGATATTTTTGTTAACTGGGTCATGCAATATATCTCGCCTTTTAAAGTACCCTTTTGCTGTGGTCTCGTTTGCTAATAATTGATACTTAACTGAAGCTATAGCAGAGTACGTTAAAGTATCAAGATGGTTTGTCTTTTTGTTAACTATGGTGTTCATCATGCTGAATGATTGCTCAACATGAGGACTACTAAAAATACTTAAGCATGCCTTGATAATCTTACTAAGCTCTAAATATTTTTTACACTTAAAAACTTCAGCCCACCAATAGTCAAGACGCACGGGCTTCCCATCATCAAATACGGGTGGAAGCGCTATATCTATCTGAAGCTGCATAACTTCTCGATTAAATATTACTTTATTTATATCTACAGAGGGAAAGAAAGTTGAGAGTTTTTTTAGCATTCTCTCTGTAATTTCGTGACCTTGAGACATTGGGTCGATCGCAGAGAGGCATTTTAATAAAGGGTTGTTAAAGGGTAATTTATTAAGTAAGTAAACTGACGATTCAAGGTAAGCTTTTAGCAAGGTCTTTAAAAACGATGATTTGAAATCAGGATTTCGAATAAGTATTCTTGACAAATATTTTTCAGCATTACTTCCAAGATATATGTAGTTCGAATGGCGATACATTTTTTTATCTTTCAGGTTTAAAAACTTTAACTTTTCTCCTGTTATATTTTTTATCATCTTTGGCTTAATAAAACAAGTTAAAATTGTTTTCACTAGTTCAATTTGCTCATCATAAATTCGATGGACTAACGGTTCTTTTTGTTCAAAAGTTAAAATGAATGATTTAAAAATAGGAAGAATTTCAACATACAAATTAATATAAAGTAATGTTTCATTACGTCGGAAAAATAAACTTTTAACAATTCTAGCTTTTCTTTCTGCACCTTGTTTTGTTAGTTTTTTCTGCTGCATTTTACATTTTATTTTTTCTATTAGTTTCTTACTTTCATTTGATAGCCTCTTTAAAATTTTGTCACTTTCATCTTTATACAGAGAGATGTCTTGAAAAGGTGAAAGCAGGCATCATTTCAAGCATAGGAAGAGTGCAATCAAAAACAGACAACCATCGATGACAAACCCTTTGCTTTGGAGTGTTGTATGTGACACCTGTGATTTGACAGATTTTTTTCAGAAATGTACGAAGATCTGGGCTATATTTAAAATTAATGTAGATATCATCCAGTAAGTTTTCAACTACCTTGCCGAAAAAAGAAGTAAATTTTTTGACAACATTATGCACATGATGACAAATATCACCATCAATATCAAGTAAGTGAGGAACCGCTTTTCTTAACCTTGTTTCAAACCCACTGATTTTTCCTCTCATATAATTGGTAGAATCTGATAAATTGGAAACAAGATTACTTAATGGAATTGCGTCTTTGTTAAATAAATGAATAACAGCATTAAAAAGACTTTCGGCATTTACCGTAACAAGCGATAATGACGCGTAGTGCTTTAATACAACTTTATTAGTTTTGTCGCAAAAATATGCTACGAGTGTACTGAGAACCTTCTCATTTTTTGCCGAGAAGCACTCATCTATGTTAAGGGAGAACATTTTTATTTTCATATCAAAAACAAGCTCAGCATGAAAAGCTTCACCTAATCCTTCTCGCAGCTTATACGAAGCAGTTGTTCTGAACATTTTCAAATTTTTTAAAACACGATGATCTTTAGACATTTCCTTTGCGTATTCAATCATATGGGATGTTAAAGATATTGGAAGATTGTGTTCACAAATAAATGCGAGTGTCATAGCTTCTGCATTTGATGTCCTGTCTCTAAAACTTACAATAGGTTTAATGGTAGGCTTTACTCTCTTTGTGCAAGTACTGCCAATATGCACCTTATCCGGAGTGCCATATGGCAATATACACATATCTGTTTTTTTTAAATTAGTAAAAAATGACGACGGTATGGCTTCGTTGGACTTAATCATTGCGCAGTTTTGACGATGCATTTTAGACTTTGAGTGGCTGAGTAAATATTTTTTACCTTCACTTTCATAATAAAAGTCTTTATTACATATTGTACATTGTACCTAAAACATCAAATCAAATAATATATAACTATGATGAAGTTATATATTTCAGTGTTCGGTTAGAGAATAAACTTACCGCTCCGGCTTTATTTATCTTTGTAATATAGGCTGAATAATGCTCATCATTATAGTCTTTCTCTTGAAGCCAATTCCAGTGAAACTTGTTTTTAATATTTTTGTCTATCTCAGAAATGTCAGATAAACTCTTAACTTGCATTTTCTTTTCTTTCTTCTTGATAGTAATTTTTAACGACAAGATCTTTTGCAAACATTTAAAACGGAATTTACATCAATTAACTTCTTAAGAAAAAGAATTTCTAATATTCGAAAAAGTTAATTTGAATGAATTAAAAAGAAAAAAAATTTTTTGAAAAAATTGATCTTGTGAAAATTTCATTTATAGAAAACATAATTGCTTAAATGCAAACCATGTCGTATTTAAAATTTTATAACTTTTTGCAAATCAATAGCAAAAAGCATTCGGAATTTCCCGGAAACTTGATGTGAATTTCCGGAATTCCGGGAATTCCCGGAAAAAACTCATCTATGTACCCTAAAGTCAATGGAAATAAAGAAGAGCGTTGGCCTTTTAGGATGACTTTAATAAAGTGGTTAGAAAAAAATGATTTGATAATCTCAAAAACTTTTCCAGATACACCATATAAAACAAGCTTATGGAGAAGACCAGCATGCCAAACTTTGTTTTGAATCAAAAGGTAGTACCCATCAACACTGTTGATGTATACTACCAGTTGCATAGATACTACGAAGGAAGCACATGCAAAAACCTATGAGAAGAGTCAAAAAAATCCAGCATTCATCATTCTAAGTAGGAAACAATGTAACACAATTTTACATCTACGCCTAATAGATGAAGAAGGGGTTCAAGGCTGGTTAGCAGAACTTTTCTACTTATCACTAAAGCCTTTGCCTAGGAGACCTTCTACAAAATAGTAGCTGGATACAGTTAACTGCCATACAGTTTGTCTGCTTAAGATGAGTATTTTTATCAAGAAAACAACTCTAGCCTTTACTCAACCAAGAGACCCATTGCAGGGAATTTTTAGCTAGAAAGGTATTCCATGAGAAAGTGGGACAGGTATGTAACCCACCATCTCAGATTTTCTTCATACTTTGTAAAAATGGTCATCTATATAACATAGACTAACTTGCAAAATTTTAGCACTGATATCAAAGGGGTTTTGGAGTTATTGTTACTTTAAAATCAGCTTTTTTTGCAGTTTTTTCTGTTTGGCTGCCATTTTGATTTTACTATAGTTTTTGTTTTACAAGTTACTGTTTAACTAAACATGTAATTAAGCTGAAAATGAGCCCCATTACAGTTTTTAGGACGAGGAATCAGAATATAATATTTGATTGTAATGAGAATATTTAGAACTATATCAATATGGCGATTGTACTTCACCTAAAGGTATTTTTGAAATTTTAACAAAGGCAAAAAGGAGGTCTGGTAACCATGGTAGCATTATTTTTTTGTGATTTTTTTTTGTTTTTATTTAAATAGATATGCTAGTGAGTTTTTTGGTGCAAAATTTAGAGGTGGATTTTTTAAAATTTTTTGTAAAAATATAGGAGTATTATGTGAAAAAATAAGTATTATAGGTCTGTGATCATGATTTTATTTTAAATTAATTGACATTTACAATTTTCATTAGTTATCAAAAATATTATACAAAAGAAATCCTTTTAACCTATTATTTAAAGAAACTTTAATTCAAACGAATATTTCTTTATATATTTTATATAAATATACTTTTTGTTTTCTTTATATATTTTATAGAAACAAATTTTTGCTTTCTAATTAATGACATATTATGCCATCTTTGACTAAAACAGAACAAAAACTCAATATTTAAAACCCTAAGACTTTGTCTGATTAATCTGATGTTTTACCAGCTGTTGTTTGTTCTCCATAGCTAATCATTAATTTAAAAAAAAATTATAAAATCAAAGTTAAAAAAATAAATACATAAAATACTATATATTGTACATATTTTAAAATACTAATTATAAACGGTAAATATTTTTTCCATTTTTAATAAATGTATTAAAATGTATTAAATATGTCTGTGTATTTTGTGTTTATTTATAGCTTATTAAAAAATTGAAAAAAATAAAATGAACAAGATTTTATGTACAGTTGGTATTTTATCAAATGATCAATGTCATAAAATGGTGTACACTAAATCAATTGGATTGAAAGATTTATCAAGCTATTCAGAGAAAGATAGAAATTTATTATTATGGAGATCTGGGCTATCAATATTAAATGTTAATGTTAAAATCTGTTTACATGATGAACAAATTTTACTTAACCGGTTTGCTAACTGCCAAAAAAATTGCATCGACCCATTTAAAAAGCATAAAACTAATATAAATGATAAATTTTTACGTTTTTAACTTATTGTGCTGTCTTTATACAAAAAATACATCTTGTACACTTTCAATTAGTTTAAAAAATTTTAATTTTTTTATTTTATTCCTAACATTATTATATTATCTAAATTAATATTTCCTAATTTTGGCGAATTTTATTCATTTATAATATATTTATAGGTGGTTTGCAAGAAATTGATATTCAACTGGCAAAAGATATGTGTTCAATTGGTATTAAAACAACACCTGGTTTTAAAATGTGTCCTTCATGTCGAAAAGAAGTGGTAAAAAAAATAGATAATTGGTCTACCTTACAGGACCACAATGGTGAAGATGATTTTCTGGAACAAACATTTTTTGATGAAGATATAGAAATGGCACAAGAAAAAGAACTTATAAACACCAGTTTTGATAAATTAGATGTATCGCCAGTAAAGTTTCATGGGGTTCCACAACATGCTGAAACTTCTCTAGGAAAAAAGAAAGTTAATGCAAGCTACTGATGTTATGTCAAAAAAGCTATCAGTTATCCTCAATGTTAACGCAACAGACCTGAAAAATGATGTTACTGGGGAGCCCAATGTTGAAAATCAGAAGAAAGCTGAAGATCTAGATAAATTGATACTTTCAATGCAAGAAAAGCTAAAAACAGCAAATAGAAGAGAAAAGATTCAGATTTTAACACTGGTTCCAGATTCATGGTCTTTAAGGAAAACAGCTGAAGTATTTAATATATCAAAATCAACCATAACTAAAGCAAGAAAACTTAAATTTGAAAAAGGAATATTAACACTTCCAGAAAAAACTAACATTGTTAGAATTGAATCAGATATCATTAATAAGGTGGAAATCTTCTATTGTAATGATCAGTTTAGTAGGCAGTTACCAGGTATAAAAGATTTTGTAAGTGTATCCAAAAATAAACATGTATCAAAGCGATTCCTTCTTTGCAATTTAAAGGAATTATTTATTGAATTCAAACTAAAACAACCTCAATCAAAAATAAGATTTTCTAAATTTGCTCAGTTAAAGCCAAAATGGTGTATTTATGCTGGTCAAAAAGGAACCCATGCTGTTTGTATATGCGCAAAACACCAAAACCTAAAGCTTATGCTTAGCGCAGTTAAACTGGAGAAGAATTACCATGAACTTATTGAGAAGATTGTTTGTAGCAGAGAGTCAAGGAAATGCATTGTCGATAGATGTAATCAATGCCCTAGAATTCAAGATATTATAAATTATATGACTGCAAATCTATTGCAAAATGAAGGATCATTTGAAGAGAATGACAAAGTGGATGAAGATAAAACAATTGAATACAAACAGTGGAGTACAACAGATAGAGCAGAGCTTCTAAGTAACACATCTACAATAAGTGAATTCATTGAAAGTCTTAGTTGAAAACATGATAGCATAACATCTCACTCTTATATTGCTAAAGCACAAAGTAAATATTTAAATACATTAAAGTCATCTGTACCCATAAATGAAATTATTATTTTAGTTGATTTTGCAGAAAACTTTAAATTTATCATACAAGACAAAATCCAGAGTTACCACTGGAACCAACAGCAATGCACACTACATCCTGTAGTTATTTATAACAAAAATGATGAGGGTTCTACTAAAAGTTAACCAACTTCTTTATGTTTTATATTTGATGACTTAACACACGATGTTGGATTTATTTATTGTATAGTAAAAAGTACAAGAAATGTTTCCCAATATCATAAAAATCCACTATTTCCCTGATGGTTGTGCTGGTCAGTACAAAAATTGCAAACATTTTTTAGATTTATGTCATCATGTTGAAGATTTTGGGATGCAATGTGAATAGAATTTCTTTGCAACATCACATGGAAAGTCACTATGTGATGGCATTGGTGGAACAGTTAAAAGACTTGTTTCAAATGCTAGTCTTCAACATCCAATTGACTTACAAATTCAGAGTGCTGAAGAAATGTTTAATTTTTCAAAAGATAACATATTTGGCATCCACTTCTTTTTTTTAAAAGGTGAAGATATTTTATCTGTCCGTATATCTGTGACTCTCCGATTGAATAATGCAAAGACAAGAGGTTTCCACCAATTTATTCCACAGGATGCAACAAGCATAAATGTCAAAAGAGTCTCTGAGCAGGAGGAATTTAATCTAACATTCAACCTTACTGGCTCAATTCAATATCTTCAAGAATTCATTGTAGGAAAATATTATATCTGCAAATATGATATGTTTAACTGGGTTGGTTTGGTATTTGAAGTTGATGAAAGAAATGAAGATGCCCTTGTAAAATTCATGCATCCTCATTTATCTAACACTTCATTACACTGGCCAAATAGAGATTATTGTTGTTGGGTTCCCAAGCCCCATATTTTAATTATCATAAAAAAACCATCATCTTCAAGATCAGGGCGCATCTACCAGATAGACACAGATGATTTGCATAAAATCCAATTTTTAAATTAACTTAATCATATTACACCAGTTTTCTTTTATAAGCAATTTATGAATTATTCAGATGCAAGTTCTGGTTTTTTATTGACTAGTTTTTTATTTAAAGCTTGTATTTGTTTGATTTTTTGACTTAATATATTACATCTATTATGAATTTTTTATTTTAACTTTTGTTTATGTTTTTTTTTTTTCTTATAATGGAAGTTTTTAAAATAAGAAATTTCTTAATAAGTAACATCCAAATGTACTTTTTCATTATAATTCATTTAATTATTTTTAAAAATCCTCAAAAAACCCACCTCTCAATTTTGTACCAAAAGACTCTTTAATATATCTAATTTAATAAAAACAAAAACAAAATTTAAAAAAGTTAATGCTACCATGGTTACCAGACCTCTTTTCCGCTTTTGTTAAAATTTCAAAAATAGCTATAGGTGAAGTACAATCCTAATATTAATAAACTTCAAATTATTTTCATTAAAAACAAATACTATATTCCGATTCCTCATCCTAAAAACTATAAAGGTGCTAATTTTCAGCTTAATTACATCTTTAGTTAAACAGTAACTTGTAAAACAAAAACTATAGTAAAATCAAAATGGCCGCCGAACAAAAAAAACTGCAAAAAATAGCTGATTTTAAAGTAACGATATCTCCAAAACTCCTTTGATAGTGCTAAAATTTTGCAAGTTAGTCTATGTTATATAGGTGACCATTTTTACAAAATATGAAGGAAATCTGAGATGGTGGGTTACAAACCTTAAAAACTTGTCCCACTTTCTCATGGAATACCTCTGGATGCAGTTAACATCAGTTAACAGTTTGTTTATCCTAGCCTTTGCCTAAAAAGCACACCCTACAAGGCAGCACGGCATGGGACAAGTAGTACTGAGTTACATAATACCAGTAGCAGGGTGATTGTAATGATTCTGAACCTGACCTGACTTGGAATAATTAAAAAGAACTACTTCCTGCCGACAGTACCTTAAAACATTAGGCATGATATTTTGGAAATGATTTAAAAAAATATTACATCTAACAAAATACTAAAGATTAAGGTGAGCGTAAGTTTATAGTTGGAGTAACTAGTTAGTTAATGAGCTCACACTGTATCAAAACAGATTTAAACATTCAAACAGAACATTAAACAGAACACAACCATACATTAAGTAACATAAGGGTAAGTAAACACCGCGCCAGACGTTCAGACAGAACACAAACATACATATATAAAGTAACTTATAGGTGAACCAACACTAAGCCAAAGGTTCAGACAGAACACAAACATACATACAAACTTAAACAGACGGAACAAAAACTTATATAATTAAACATAAAGTAACTTACGGGTGACTGAACACTGTGGCAGAAGTTCAAACAGAACACAAACACACACTAAGTAACTTACAAGTGAGTAAACATCACATCAGAGGTTTAGACAGAACACAAATATACATATAAAGTAGATTAAAGTTGAGCTAAAACAGTAACTAAGGCACCATCAACTATATAAAAGACACATGCAAAAAAAATCATATATTACTAAAAATTATATATTACTATAGGCATGACCGATTTTAAATAATACTGATGACAGAAAGTAAACTCTTTCCAACCTTTGCTCATAAAGCAAATCCCACAAGGCAGCAGGACATTGAACAGGTTGCACTGGGTTACAAGTTACCAGTAGCAAGGTGATCGTGAAGACTATGCATCTAACCCAGTATTTCGTATGATAACAAACAATAATATGACCACGCAAAAAATACTTTGCTTTGAAGATTTGACCAAGGCACTTGACATTTATTCAAAACTTAATATATATATATATATATATATATATATATATATATATATATATATATATATATATATATATATACATATATATATATATACATATATATATATACATATATATATATATATATATATATACATATATATATATATATATACATATATATATATATATATATATATATATATATATATATATATATATATATATATATATATATATATATATATATATATATATATATATACTCACGCTTGATTATGATAATTAACACTATAATTTAAATCAAGCGTGAGTATATATATATATATATATATATATATATATATATATATATATATATATATATATATATATATATATATATATACTCACGCTTGATTTAAATTATAGTGTTTATTATAAAAAATCCATACTTAAATAATTTATATAATAAAAATTAAAAAATTATATACAACTGTCAACAATACTTAAAAAAAAAAATCATTATCAGAAAATTGTTACTTTATTTAAAAGCATTTCACTAATATAAAAACGTTTGTTAAGAAGCTGATGTAATTTATTTCACTTAAAGTATAATTCAGAATATTTTTCATTCAGTGCATTTTTAAAGTGGTGTCTGAAATAGTTGCGCTCAAATCATTAAAGCAAAATGTAATTTGCCTAGTCATATAATGTGTGATCACACATCTTCCTGTGACCTGACTATAAATTTCATAAATTTTAAGGTATCATTTACTTATCAACTTTTTTATTATATATTTTTATTATAGACTTTAGTAGCATCAACATCTGATACCAATGGTAAAGTTGTGCCAATGATAAAGTTTAAATTCTAAACTATATATACTAGGTTGGTTGAAAAGTTCGCGGAGCGGAAATGAAAAAACAATTTTATGATTCAAAAAATGACTTTATTCTTCAGTATATTCTCCCTTAAGAGCAATACACTTTTTCCAACGATTCTCCAATTCATGTATCCCATCTCTGAAGTGCGATTCCGGAAGGCCTTCAAAATACCCATTTACGGCTGCAATGACTTCTTCATGTGATGAGAAACGCTTTCCACGTAGAAATTTTTTGAGATGTGGAAAGAGGTGGAAGTCGGACGGAGCCAGATCTGGTGAATAGGGTGGATGTTCCAAGCGTTCGTACTTTAATTCGACCAATTTCGCCTTTGCAACATCGCTGATATGAGCAGGTGCGTTGTCCTGGTGATAAATGATTTTTTTATGCAGCAAACCAGGTCTTTTCTCACGAATTTTTTTATCCAACTGGTCCAAAAGATTTTTATAATATTCACCTGTTATCGTTTTACCGGTTTGAAGGTAATCTATTAATAAAATTCCTTTCGCATCCCAAAAAACTGATGCCATAACCTTCTTTGACGATTTTGACGCCTTCACTTGCTTCGGAGCTGAACAACCGGGTTCTGTCCACTCTGCAGTTTGTTGTCGCAGCTTCGGATCATAGTGGTAAACCCAAGTCTCATCCATGGTTACGAATCGACGCACAAAATCTGTTTTATTCTTTTGAAAACGGGCCAAATGTTCTTGAGAAAGTTTTACTCGAGTGCGTTTCTGATCCAGAGTTAGCGAATGCGGCACCCATCTTGCCAACAGCTTTCTCAGACGTAATTCATCGTGCAAGATGTGTAATACCCGTTCATCTGAAATGCCCACAGCCTTAGCAATTTCACGTTTGGTCAATCGTCTATCATCCATAACCATGTCATGCACAGCATTAATCGTTTCTTCAGTAGTAGCACTTTTTGGACGTCCAGAGCGAGGGTCATCTTCAAGGCTTGAACGCCCACGTTGAAACTCCGCAGCCCATTTGCATACTGTTGTTTTTGAAGGAGCATCATCACCCAACACATTTACCGTTTCATTATGAATTTCCATGGGCTTTAAACCTTTTTTCACAAAGAGTTTTATTACAGCACGATGTTCAATATTTTCCATTTTAAAAAATACTATGACACGTCTAATTTCAATAGCTTGTAAACAAAGACTGAAATGACATATCGACTTGAAATTTTTTATGCGTTCATACGAAGAATGAATACGTTTAATACAGTTATAAATTTGTTTCTACTACTGCAACATAGGTGCCGCTCCGTGAACTTTTCAACCAACCTAGTATAATACATACTTATTACATTTTCAGAATATACCAATTAAAGGATTTTTATCTTATCACATTTAAATAATTTGTCGTATTCTTATTCAATCTTTTCATTAGAAAGATCAAGTACTATAAACTACTAGAAGAAAGTACTATAAACTGATAAATAAAGACCTGACTGTTTGTTAATTGGTTTTTTTTTCATCTGTTTTTTATAGGCCAACACAACCATAAATATTCAATCTTTTTCAGTTGTAACATCTTGATAACATTTTTAATAACATTTATTTAATTTATGAATATTATCTCAACATCATCAAGCTCTAAGGTGAAACATAGTGTGGGTATTAAAATAAACGTAAAAAAAAACAACAACCACAAAATGGGTTAAATTCTTCTGCATAACAGAAACTTCCAAAAATCATGCAAGATCCTGAACTTAATCTTTTGAATCTCTTTTTAATTCTTGATTATTGCTTAGTACCTCACTGAAGTCAACAACAACCTAATGGCAATGTTACAAAATACTAATATTTTCACAGAATAATTTTTTTAAAAAACAACTAATTTATATTGTGTACAAAATATGCCTACTGTCTAGATTTGGTATTTTTAACAATTGTATAAAAAGTTGTGTGAATATCAATTTAAAAAGTTATGTGAATATCATTTTAGCAATTATTTTGATATTTATTTTAGAATACATTTTCTTTATTAAACTAAATTACACCATTTGATACACATTACATATAATTTTTATATGATTACTACCGTTATACCCAAAAATGTCATTTTAACTTCAGGAAACTACTAAAAATTGATTACTTTCTAAAGTGCATATTATAGTGATAGAGTAGAAACTTTAAAATAATATCAACAAATTTAATATCTTTATTGCAAAACTTTTCAATTAATTGTTTCAAAATTCATTGTGAATTTTGTAGACAACCATGAAGCTTGCATATATTTTACATGTTAAATTGTTTAAAAATATTGTATTAAACTTACTAATTGAGTTTTTGCATCTTTTCCAATGTATTGTATATTACTTCTTTTTGGAGTAAAAAAGTAATATTCAATAAGTTGAGAAGCTTCTCTGGTACATCTAACAAAAAAAAATATTAGCATAAAAAATGTAGCCAGGCAAACAAAGAAAACAAAAGTACAGCTATAATAAAGGTAGCATGCAAATTGAATTAAAAGCATAATGGAGTAAATGAGACTCTTTTAAATGTAAAGTTAGGAATATTTAGTTTTTCAATTACCCTATTGATCATTAAACAATACTGGTTGAACATGTTTGAACAGTTGCAGTAAAATCAATTGTGCAAAAGCAATGCAACTTTGCTGAAGTCGAAAAATTGACTTCAGCAAAGTTGAAGTCAATTTCTGACTTCAACTTTGCTGAAGTTAAAAAAAAATTAATTTCTGATAAATTTGACTTTTTAGGAGGTACATTTGATTCTTTATCTGTCTTCTTTTTCTACAGCACAATTGTTGATTAAAACGGAATCCATAATTTCTCAATCAGTGATGCTGTTTGCTTCACATGTTAAAATCTCATAACCTATATTTATGTAACACCAACAACAAGGTCTTTATCTACTAAACCACATGATCTACACAACCTCATCTCAAACAAACTTACCGACTTAAGTTTTCTATGAAATGCCAACTTTTTTTAAACATTAAAATTTTTTTTTTAATGTTTTAAAATTCTTTACAGTGTAGATACAGCATACCATAATCTAACCAACATGTGCATAACTTCAAAAAATGTTGATGATTAAGTTAATTTTACAAGCATCAACGTAGTTAATCTGACACCTAACAACATTTGTACGATAAAAAGATTTTAACGTCCTGTTAATACCTTGATCCATTGGTTGAGTTTTGTAGGTTATGCTGGGTGGTAAAAAAACTAATTCTATTACTTTAAAGCTATCAACATTAAGGTCAGTTGTTTAATTATCAATGATTAAAGCAACTTTCCTACATCAACATAAAACTATAAAGTTTCTAGTCAACCCTCCTTAAATAAACAAAAAAAAATTCAAAGGTCTATTGAAATTAGATTTTGAAGCTTTTTAATAAAATATAATAAATTTTATTAAAATTCAAAAACTATAGAAACATTAAACTGATAATCCTTATAAATAAGTTTCATTAATAAAATCTAAAAAAGATTGGTTGTTGTAACAGTTTCTCCTGTTTTAAGATTAACACGCCCCATATCACAAGAAAGAACTATGTAGATCTTTGATCCGTTATTACTATTTAGTATTTTAATTACACTGTTTTTAGCTGATTTCATAAATGATAAAGCATCATATCCGAAACACCTTCAGCTGAAAATTGTTTACATACATTTTTAATTGATGATTGTGTCAATTTAAATTCTACTTGTTTTATAATTCCAAATTTACTGTACAACTTATAAAATGTAGATATTATCTACAGTTTCTAAGTTGTACAGTAAATTTTATATTCAAATTTTTTATTTGCTGTCTTTTTAATATATAATAAGCTAATTCTTAAGAGTCAGATTAAAATTTTTTGACATAAATATATGTGATAATGCATGATTTTTCAACTTTTCATCGATTTCTTTCAACATTGTGCAATAAAATGATGCATTTTTTTCTCCCAAAGCTTTGCGATGAAAGTCAATATTGATCTGGTATCAATGGTTGTAAGTAATAAAGAACCTATGAAAACTATTCTTGTACTTTGAAATTGAATTTTAAACAATTTTAAAGACTTGTAGATTGTTTTAGAGATTTCAAAATAACTTTTGGTGTTGTTTTGGTGTTGTTTTGGTGTTAGAAACTTTTAATTATTTTATATATCAACAGAATCTGTTGTTAGATAATTTTTGATAACGTGTATGTAATGGTTGTTTTTGATAATGAAAGCAATAATATTGGCTATTTACCAAAACAATGATATTGGTTACTTAACAAAAAAGATAAGTGGAAAATATGCAAAAACAACTAATTACTTCTTAGAAACTGATTTTATAAAAGTTTGTCAAGTAAAAATTTAAAGAAGGGCTCTAAACTAGGCCATCATTAGCATTAAGCAATTGAGTTTAGTTAGCAAGCGCCCTAAACTCACAAGGTAAATGAAGTGCAATGCCTAAACTCACAAGGTTGATGAAGTGCAAGTCCTAAACTCACAAGGTAGATAAAGTCCTAAACTCAAAGAAAAGAAATTACACTAAGATAAGCTACTGTGAGCAATCAAAAAGTGATAAAAAAAAGTGATGACCTTTTGTCAAGAATGAAGAGATCAACTAATAGTACTACTTTATATTATTATTAACATCATTAATATAGATGAGGAGCAAAACAGAAACAAATATATATATATATATAATATATATATATATATATATATATACATATATATATATATATATATAATATATATATATATATATATATATATATATATATATATATACATATATATATATATATATATATATATATATATATATATATATATATATATATATATATATATATATATATATATATACATATTAGTTTTTATTGATACAAGTACATGATGTACTTGTATCAATAAAAACTAATATAGATTAAGTGATATAGATTAACTTAATATATATATATATATATATATATATATATATATATACATGTTTTATTTAATTTGTCTTTAAGGCACATGAAATATAATTTAGACAAAAATTATAAAAGTCGTTTCTGGACAACAGACATTTTTCCTTTGAACATTGTGGGAACACCAGACCTTTTATATTGATCTAACTTTGCTACACATTGTTGTAGGACAAGTCTTTATACCTCTGTGTAGTATATATATATATATATATATATATATATATATATATATATATATATATATATATATATATATATATATATATATATATATATATATATATATATATATAATATACATATACATACATATATATATATATATATACATATATATAATATATATATATATATATATATATATATATATATATATATATATATATATATATATATATATATATATATATATATATATATATATATGTATCAACCCTCGAAATTAGGAAAAATGAGGTTGGCATACCTTAGAGACCCTGCCAACAGTTAGAGATTGGCATCAGGTAAAAAAAAATTGAAACCTTTGTTAACCTTTTGGTTTATAAATAAAAGAAATCTATTTTAAAACTAGTCTTAGACACCCAACTTTTATCACACAAGACACAAGTACATTATAGATTAATTTAAAAACAAAATGCTTTGCCAGTTTGCCAATCAATCTTTTAACAATTTGCAAAAAAAAAAAATTATAGAATTTTTATTACTTTTTTTTTTAAATTAAATTTACCTCCCCAAAGCTTTAGAGTGGGCTACTACATTAGAAGAGGCTTTAGAGTGGGGTACTACTTAAGATAAAGCTTTAGAGTGGGCTACTACATTAGAAGAGGCTACTCTTTTTTTTATTAACTTTATTTTATTTGCAACTCTCTCTCTCAACCCTAAACTCTCTAAACTATTTACTTTAATATTAAAAACTACTTAAAATACAACTAAATAATAAAATAAAATAAAAATTTAATTAAAAAACAAATGCGTCATTAAATACACACACACAATACACCAATGCACTAATACTAAATACACATCATCTTGAAATAAAATCTTTATGTGGTAGTAGACTAGTGGTAGAACACTAACAATTAATAGGTTTGGAATTTAAATCCACTCTACATCTCTAGAAATACTGTGCTCAACCTGTTTCTATGCTCAGCTGTCTGGTACAAAGGCAGTATAGAAACAGTTTATTACTTTGTACCTTGCCTAAAAAGAAACAAAGTTCATGTTTGATGTACCTAACACTAAAGGAAAAAGAGTAAAAAGTGTATTTAGTATTAAAGCAAATTTGATACTGTATGCTATATTACCAGAGTTGTTAACAAGGCCAAGGCCAAGGCCACATGTTCCAAGACCAAGGGCAAAAGTTCCAAGGTCAAGGACAAGACCAAAGCCAAGAGTTTCAAGATCAAGGCCAATGCGAACTTTTTTAAGACCAAAGACCTAAATTTTTGGCTTCAAGTCAAGGCCAATTATTAATAAAACTACAGGTACCAAGTGCAGTAACAAAAAAATTCCATATTGTTAAATAAGACCAAGGCTATGCACAGAAATTGAAAAATTCAATAAATAGATGTATAAAATATGGAGAGAAAAGAACAAGAGAGAAAAAAACAAAAAAATATAAAAATAAAAAAAAACTAAAACTTTTAACTCTTTAACTTTATGTACTTTTTGTATATTTTGATTTAAAATATGTTGATATTAGTTGCTAGCATTAACTTTAAGTCATTAGCATTAACTACCACTATTTAACTTATAAGTCTTTATTACAATTAAGAAAAATTAATGTTTCAAGCAAGGAATCAGTCATGCGAGCTCTATGAGGACG
Source organism: Hydra vulgaris (assembly GCF_022113875.1). Classification (NCBI taxonomy): domain Eukaryota; kingdom Metazoa; phylum Cnidaria; class Hydrozoa; order Anthoathecata; family Hydridae; genus Hydra; species Hydra vulgaris. Next base: position 51,566,855 of record NC_061160.1, on the reverse strand, counting down.
CATTATTATTCTACTCTGAGATAAGATATGCTCAACAGGGGCAGACGTTGCTGAGACACAAAAAGACTTGTCAAACAAAGTTCTGATTTTTGAATAGTGTTCCATTGCGTACAGTTTTTTAACTCTTTTTGATCAAAATTTAGCAAATTTATTTGTTCAAGATAGTTTGTCAGTTGCTGAGCGGGGTTGACAATGCTAATCTGTGCCTGTAAAACATGATTTTTTCTATAATTTGCGAAAAGGCATTTTTTTTGGAAAAAGGACTCTTGAATGTGAGTTGTAGTTACAGTAGTTTCACAAGATATTAATATAGTTTCTTGTGCTGTTTTTAAGCAAATTTTCGATAGTTCAGTGTAGAGAAGAGCTGAAAATAAAAAGTTTGAATATTGAAAGTTTTTTATTCTATCTTTTTGTTTATAACCACTTTTTACTAAGCACTGCAATATTTTTTCAAAATCAACCATATCACCCCCTCCCTCTCCCCACACCCCCAAAAAAAAGTTCAACAATAATTCAACTCACTGTTTATTTTATTTTAAACTTCTTCCTTTAACTCATATATGCCAGGATAATCTTCAAGCTAATGATATGCATACATCGGGTCCATTGCACTGGCCATAAATAAGTTATCGTCAAAGTTTAAATTATGAATTTTCAAATATGGTGCGATTTCATCTGGACAGTTAATTTTTAGAAATGAAAATATGCTATGAAAATGGTTATGTAGTCCTTGTAAAAAGGTTTTGATCATTACTGAGAAAAAACTGCTGTTTCTTAACATTTCCTCTAGAATTTTAGATAATGACAGAACAACTGGAACAACACAACTGATAGTTACTACTTTCACCCTGAATAAGATCTGTTGCTTCAGCAAAAGGTTCTAATATGTACACCAACTCTTGCAGCTGTTTTAACTCTTTAACTGATAATATTAGATTTTCTTGGTTTGACTCACGCAAAACAGTACCTAACTTGGTTTGATCAAATGAAACAATTACCTTTAACTGACTTAATGTACTGTCCCAACGAGTTTCGAATTTTTAGATGGAACACAATGCCCTTTTCCCAATGCAGACTCATAGGCACTAGAAATAGAGAACTTTGATGCAATAAATTTCAAAGTTTAGAGCATTTTGAAAGAGTAAACTTAAAATTTGTTAGTGACTTTAATCCATCACAAACTACTAATTGCAGAGAATGAGCAAAGCAAGGTATTCATTTTGCAGGTATATTTAGAGACTTATTAAGATCTATATCATCTTTGACTAGGTCTTCCCACAATGATGGATGTATGATTTTCCCCATCATCAAACAAAACATTCATAACCTTCTTCATGTTAGATGCATTGTCTGTCACAATGTAATGCACTTTATTACTATTTTTCTTCCAGTATGTGATCCTTGGAAGGAACGAAATGCAAGAAGATGAGACAGTGGCTTGCCATTTATAAAAATATGGAAAGTGACATCAAGAAACGCATGTGCTCTTTTATCAGTCCATATATCTGTTGTTATTGAAAGATAAGACAATTTCACTAAAAACTGATGCAATTTTGTGAGTTTAACTTGTTGCATTTTTGGAAAAATTCCATATGCAATTGTTTGCCTGCATGGTGGTGTAAACTTTGGACCAATCTCTGTCAAAAACTTTTGGAAATCCATGTTTTCAGTTAATGAAATTGGCAAACTACAATTTACAATGATATTGGTTACAAATTATCGAGTAAGTAACTTTTGGTGAAGGTGTTGTGAACTGTAAGAAACATTTTGGCCTTCTTTTTTTTTTTTAGTTAAAAGAGTTGTCATTAAAGGTTGATTTTTGGTGATCTGATTCTTCTTTTTGTACTGTTCATATAATGACTTGCGAGATAAATGTCTAAAATATAAACAAATGTGTAATATAAATATATCATTTTTTAATATATAAATAAAAAAATTGACCTTAAGCCAAATAAAGAGAACTGTATAAATAATAACTATTTTGAATGTGAATTATTCATACACTTTGTAAATCCTGAAGTTACACCGTGTTGCTGTAATACTGGAATGATATGTATTACATTTAGCTGACCATTTATCTCCGATTATAAGAAAATTTTTGAATCCAAAATTAATGACTGATGGCAAACCTTTTCCCATTACTATATCTTTATAATAGAATTATTATATCTTTATTATAGAAGCATAATTAAGCTATTGCTTATTGGTTCAAAGTTGCATTTTATAAATAAAATTGTTTTTAAAAACTCTATTAAAATTACATTACTAACAACTTTTATGAATAGATTTAAATAAATTGAATAAAAACAGTATAATTAAATAAATAAAAAACCTATAATAAATTATAGTTTAAATATAATAAAAACTTTAATTCAAAAAACCTTTTAAATTCTGTTTTTAATTTTAAGAAAAATTTAGGTGTTTAAATCTTTATTTAAATATTGATATGTTCTAACTAATTAAAAACGTTAAAATAAATCATGTGACTAAATATATAGATATAAACTTCTGTTAAACCAATCATGTCATTGATGATTGTTTTATAATGGCTAATCAAAAACGGCAATTTTAACCATTGAATAAAAACCGCAAAAATAATTTCAAAAGCTTTCAAATAAACAAAAATAATTCTTGTAAACAAAATCGATTGTAGCAAAATTACAAAAAGTTCTGAATTCAATAAAGAAAGTTTGACGGCAAGAGCCAAAATGTTTAAAGCCAAAGCCAAGACCAAAATGTTCAAGGCCAACAGTTTCAAGACCAAGACTAAGGCCTTAATTTTTGGCCTTAAGGCAAGACCAAGCCCAAGGCTAAAAACTCTGGATATTACAACAAAAATAAATAATATAAAAAAAAAAAATATATATTTTTATTAAGATTATGTAATTATTTTCTTTAAAAAGGTTTATAAAATAAATTTATTTATGAAATATAAAACTTAAATCATAAAAAATAATTTTTTTACTTTTACTTTTTAACTATAGTTTACGATTTTTTTAATCAAAAGAACATTTTTTTAAAAGTTGTGTTCATAACCTTTAAAAAATTATAGTTATCATGCTAATAAAACTTTCCAAAACAAATTTATCGAGATATTAGTAAAAAACTTTATATTCTTTAATGTCACTTGTTTTCTCTCAAAGATAAGCTCCAGTTCTTTGATTATTTTATTTTAATATTGGTCTGATATATTTTTGCTGTTAATAAATAACCTCAATACAAATAAGTTCAATACAAAATCTTTTAAACAATTTTAACTTTTTCGGATTTAGTAAAAATAGTGCAAATAAATTTGATTTCACAGTAAATAAAAATGAAATATTTTAATGGAAGTAAAATAAAATAAAGCAGAAAAATGGTATTCTTCATTTAATAACAATTTTTATCTTATCAAAGGTTTCCGGTAAAATGTCAAAAGTTCCACTAAAATGGTTAATGTAGCAGAAACTTTTTTTTATATAAAGAAAAAATCCAATCCAATTGTGTAATTGTGTAAATTGTTTAAAAAACTCTGGAGTAAGTAAATTTATTATTCAAACCAGATATTTTTACAAAGGAAAAAATTAAGCAGATTTATGAAGTTATTATTAACTTCTCAACCAGAAGTATAATGCCAATACAACAAATATTGTTAATAATGTAATATCTTAAAATATAATAGTTTTTGGAAATTTTAATAAACTCAAAAATTATTTTCTAATTTTTATTGACTAATTAAAAATAACTTGACTTGGTACTTGGGAATCCTTTTAAAAGCAATATTTAAAACAATTTAAAGGTTTTTTAAATGGGTTTTTTAATGCTTTTATCTTTTTTAACATAATATTCAAACTAAACAGAAAATCAATACATTAATTTTGTTATTATAAAATTAAAAGCAAAAGAGGACCTGTAAAACGGGCCATAGGAGCTAGGTATGTCAAATATGTTTATTAGACATTTCTTGTAACAACTTTCTGTATTAAAAAAAGAAAATGAACAAAATTACTAAAAAAATTATTTATAAAAAATTCTAAACAATAAAAACTCATTAATGTGAAATTCTATATGCGAGGATGATAATCAACTGGGTTTAGGTAAGTATATATTTGCATGAATTATAAATACATAAAAATTAATAAAAATACTAATAAAAGTAAGAAAACAATTAAACTATAACATTGTAACAATATTTAAATAGCTTTAGTAAATGGTATAAAGATTAATGTTATTTTGTTATGGGTTCAAGAAAATGATTAATATTAAAGAATTCTCAAAACAATTTTAACAGCAGGAACTCTACCTATGGATTATAAGCCACATAACTTTTTAATTTTTACATGACATAGCAAAGGAATGGATTAGAAAATCTAATATGGAAAGTGAAAATGATCCTGTACCAAGTACATCAGCTACATGAAGAAAAAATGATCTATAAAAATTGTCAAAAATGCAAAATATAATATATATCGGTAAAATTTTTTAGAGTTGGCATAAAAGTAACGTCTTAACAACTGTGTGATGTTTGTGGTGCTCATAAGAAATAAAATTTAACATGCCATATCAGAGATAAACCCAGAGTTTATTTTAGGATATCATTTGTTTGGGGATATAGAGGGAGAGGAATGTTCTTGAGGAAACCTTTCCCCTCATTTCCTTTCCTCCTGCTCAGTTAAAACCAATGCTGCAACTAGAAATTGACAAGGGTTGAAATTTGACCTGGGCCCAGGCTGAGTTTAACAAAAAATGGCTAGGGCCTGGACATATAAAAAAAATTTGAGCATTTTTGTTCCTTAACTAAAGCTTGTTCATAACAAATGTAATGCACTCTCTCCAAATTTCTTACTTCTACCACTACCATTTTCACTTGCTACTACTCTACATGCTGATACCCAAACCACTTTAATCTTCTCTGACAAACATTGTTCAATGTTTTTTCTAATCTCTGTCTAAGATTATGGCTCCCTTTTTTGTCTAGTTAGAGTCATACCACACATCCATCTGACTATAACCGTTTCTTTCGGTAAATACAAACTCTCTGACTATAATCTTCTTTTTCGGTTAAACAGATTAGTCTATTGTTAGACATCCAAACCATTCTGGCTTCTAATGCTAAAGTCAAATCTCAATTTTAATCTTCTGGTTCAGACATTATTTCTATCATATCCTTACAAAAGTGTTCAGCAGAACTCGCTTCAATTACTATTATTAAGTAGAAAATAAGTGTCGGGAATATTTAAAAACTCAAGAAAACACTCTATTATTAGTTTATTTATATAAAAATCTTAAAATCATTAAACCATTTCTTTCTAACCGCAGTATTAAAGTCTACACTCTTCATCATTTCCATTAACTTTAGGAGTACTGCAAGGTTCTTTTTGCTCCTGTATCATTTTCTAATAACAATAATAGTAATAATAATAATAATAATAATAAACTTGATGAAATAAGAGCACAATAACAGAAGATATTGCGCTATAACAGCTATAAATGTTTTCTTTAATAGCATTGTTTATTTTTTAATGTATATAACTTTTATTTAGTGTTATTTAATAAACATTTTTGCTATAATCTGATTCATCAAGTTTATTTTTGAATTAATCAATTGTTATTGATTCTATGATATATGACTGTAAACCATTCCAAGCTTCTACGACTCATGAAAATAAATTATAACTAGCATTATTCTTACAGTATGCCTTTGTTAACTTTTGATTATGACCACAAAATTTATTGTTCTTATCTATTATTGTATTGTTTCTTATCTACATTAATAATCAATCTTATCTAAAGTGGCTCTTTTTGCTGTCAGACAACGATTATTTGTTGACAACTTAACTTTAAACTATTGTCTTGACATTTTGATTGCTTAGAAAAGCCTAAAACAAGCAGCCAATCTTTAATCTGATCTCTCTTCTATAACAGCTTGAGGAAAATAGTGGCTTGTGGAATTTAACTCTTACAAAACTTCATTATTCACTGCTAACAACTGCAAATATAGGAACCTTGACATTGCTGACATTCCTATATTGACAAATAACAACCATCTCACTTTCAGACAAGGTTCAAAAGTGTATTATAAATGTAGTTTTATCTGCCAAGGTTTATCTGCCAATTTTGAGCCACTCTCACACTGTTGTAAAATTGCATCTCTTTATTTTTTCTTCAAAATCATAAAATCATGGTCACTGCTCAAATGAGCTATCACCTCTAACTGGACCAACCAAAACTTATTCTTGCTTAGCTTGTCATTCAACAAAGTTGCATACTATTACTGCAACTGGCCCTCTATGCAAGAAACCTTGTATTTATCTAGTTAATTTCCTTGCACATCAACAAAATCTCATAACTCTAACCAATCTTTATGTTTTCCTGAATCATACAACCTGCAAGTCTTAAGTTAACTGTCTCTATTTAACCTTATTCTTTGTTTATCTAGTAACTTAATAGTGATTGCTTGCAACCTTGCCAGAAGTGAATTATATATATATATATATATATATATATATATATATATATATATATATATATATATATATATATATATATATATATATATATATATATATATATATATATATATATATATAGTCAGCAATAATATGTCAGCAATAATATGCTAACCTTAGTCTTTTAAAGGTCGGTATCAGGTTTGCATAAAATATTTGAAATAAGGGTTTTACCATAAACCATTGAAACAAGGTCTGCAAATTTTTGTATATATCAGCATGGAAGATAACGGCAGGTCAACAGTCAACGACCGCCTGAAATGACTAAAATTGCTATTTTGACTTCCCAAAATGAATTCTTCCCAGTCATGTTTGACTGTTTAAAAAAAATCAGATTTTTAAAAAACAAGGTTTTACAAATAATCATGACGTAATTTGGAAAATGCATATAGTAAAATTTCATAAAATCATTTTTATTTTAAATAAGCATTTAAAATAGTTTTGTTTACAACATACTACTTTATTTAAATTACTTTCATTTTACTAGTGGTTTAAAACCTCTTTTTCATCAATGATTGAAGTTCTTATTTTATTATTATTTTAATAAAATTATTTAATATATTATTTTTATAATCATATAAAAATATATAATAATGGCTGTATTTAACTGAGAATATATATCTTTTTAATGTACTTAGTAACTTTTTTTTTTTTTAAATCTTTTTATTTATTTTCTTGTAAGTTTTTGCTGCAAATGTAATTATCAAATTAATGATTTAAAGGTAAATTTAGAATTTTCTATAATAGAATTTTTAAAAATATATATGTTTAGTAAAATCTGGTTTTATGTAACATTAGTAATTTTTGTAGTAATGTTTTATAAAATAATTTTCTTCTTAGTATTACATATCAAGTTACAGTTTTTCAAATGAGCAGAGATAAAAATATATTTTATAGTTGATTAAAATCAGAGATAAATTATTATATAAAATTTAATAATAGTTTAATAATATTTTAATAAATAAGATAAAATTATTATTTAAAATTTTTGCATGTAACTAAAAACATTTTCTCTACGAATTATATATATATATATTTTTTAAATTTAATCTTTTCATTTTAAAAAATTTTTTTTTGTAGCTTTTTCCCACTGATAGAAGCCATTGCAATGAGTTATTTTGTTATGAATTATTAATAAATGAGATATTTTTAAATAAATTTCAAATTATCATTAGCGTAGCACATTTACAAATTATTTTTCCTTTCTTTTGTTGAATTGTAGTAGAATCATCAAACATCAACCCATCTTAATGAAGGTGAATAAAAAAAGACAAACAACGCTTAAGTATTCAGTTTAAATTTTTTTTGATATTGTATAAAATTTATTTTGACAAAAAAAATTCAACATCAAATTACTCGGATATTATCAAACTTCTTATTGTAATTGAATGAAAATTTGTGCGTGCGTATGTAATTTCAAACAAATTAACATTACCAGGTAATTTAAACTTTATTTATTTGCGAGTTTAAACTTATAAAATACATTGATTTTATTTAAAATTACTAATTTAAAAAGAATTTGAGTTTGTTAATTTTTAGGCATTAAAAATTAACTCATATTCTTTTTAAAATAATAATTTTAAATAAAACCATTGCATTTTTAAGTAAGTATTTTGTGTGCATTTACTTTCAATTATGAAGAACTATTACTCAGATGAAAATTTAAACAAAGAAAAAAATTAAAATTTTGACTGTCCAAAATAAAACAATTGATCTACTATTATTCCATGTGTTAGCTGGTCAACTTAATCGCTAATTTTCAAATAAATAACAATTTTTCAAAACATTTTAACAACATGTTTCATTAATAACAATTGATATCATCAGGTATAAAAGAAATTTTTTACAATTTCTGTATATAAACAATTTTTTTCCAACATTAAAAATTTTATTAGTTTTCACATTAGCTATCATAGTTTAATTTTCAAAAAATAAATAATTACCAATAAATTTTACAAAAAATTATATAAAAGGTGTGAAGTAATTAATAGTAAAAAAACAAAATAGAAAATAAAAAATAAGATAATTGAGAAATTCTATTGCTTGGCCAGGAAAGCGTATGATTTCAAGTTGTTATATGACCACGCAAATAATATTTTTTGACAATTTAACCACGGTTTTTAACAAATGCGCTGAAAAAATTGTTTTTTAATTACGTTGAAAATAAATAACTTTGACACGTTTCTCTTTACTAACGTTTTTATATTAGCAAAACACTTTTAAATAAAGTAGCTAATAATTTTATTTAAAGTATCATCGGAAGTTTTATAAATTTTGATTTATATTATTTAATTACATATGATTTATTTATAAGTAAAATAAAAAAAGTAAAAATTAAAAAAAAAAAAAACTTAATATTATAAGGGATAACTTAGATAAACAGCGATGGTCTCTTTAATAAACTTTATATAAAAATCATTAAAGTCAATTCACTTGAAAAAAAGTATAAATTTGTTGAGAAGAAATAAAAATACAAGCTTTATTGAAAGCCATTTGAATTAAATAACTTTAATCATTGTTTCTTATGTTTTTATATTATTAAAATGCATTTAAATAAAGCAACAAATCACTGCTGATGTTTTTTTATTAAAATGTTGATAAGTAATAAATACTTTTTTCTATATTTATATAAGTATATATAAGTATAAGTATATACAACCCTCGGAATTAGTAAAAATGAGGTCTTCAATAATTTGCCAACCTCAATCTTTTAAAGGTCAGCAAAAAAAATTTGATACAAAGGTCTTACCATAAAACATAGAAACGAGGTTGGCAATTGCCGACCTTAAACACTTTAAGGTTGGCATTGCTGAATGCCGAACCTAATTCCGAGAGTTGTATATATAATATATAAGTATATATTAAATACTTTTTATAATAAATGTCTTTAGATTAAAAAAAAAATACATCATTCTTTTTAAATAAACGACTTTATTATTTTTTCTTTTGTTTACGTTATTGCGAAGAATTGTTAAGAAGCTTTTTTTTTGAATTTTTAAATTTATGCATCTATTAAACAATGTAAGTTGTTACTTTTTTTAAAAAGGGTTTCGTATAATATTATATTATAAAAACAGTCAAGATAAACGGTTTAAAGTTGTTTATTCCAAACGTAATTTAGATAATCATATCAACTATTATTTAATTTAGTTAAGTTTTAGTTAAATTATTTTTATTTTATTTTTGGTAATTTATATTACAAAGATTTGGTGCTTTTACAATAGATGTTTTACGAAGATTTGGTTCTTTTACGATTTACGATAAGTTTTTTTTTTTTATTTCTTCATAGTTAAGATAATTTTTTCAGCATGTTTTTAAAATGTATACAAATTTTTAAAACATATTAACAGCCGTGGTCAAGTTTTTAAAACCAAATAGTATTTGTGTGGTCATATTATGACATGAAATCGCATACCTTCCTGGCCAAGCCAGCTGCTATAATATTAAGTATGATCTTAATTTTGTATTAAGTAAAGGTTTTTCTATTTCAATACGGATACCTTCCTTAATTTTCATACTTAGTGGAATCTCTGTCAATGATGGAAAAGGAAACAAGATTTGTTGAACTTTTGCATTCTTGAGATGAAGTAAGATGTTTGTAAATATGAGAAGTTTTATCTGAATTTAAATGTTCTGAAATACTTGTTGTGTTTTTAATACACAGTTAAAATTATACACTATTACAATAACTATATAATTTCTCAATTATCTTACTTATAGTAATTTCTCTCTCTCTCTCTCTCTCTCTCTCTATCTCTCTCTATATATATATATATATATATATATATATATATATATATATATATATATATATATATATATATATATATATATATATATATATATATATATTATATATATATATATATATATATATATATATATATATATATATATATATATATATATATATATATATATATATATATATATATATATATATATGTATATATATATATATATATATATATATATATATATATATATGTATATATATATAGAGAGAGAGGTGTACACTTCCCCTATAACATTTTACTAGTTTCATTATGTCTTGGTTGCAATTGGTAACAAGGTTTCTCTCTCTTATTTTTAATGAAATATAAATTAAATAAACTTGATAACACAGTAAATGTTTGTTTATTACTGCTGTATTGCTAATTACCATCTTTACTTTATTTTTAATTGTAAAATAGCGTCGTCTCAATTCGTTACAATTGGATACACTTTTGAAAGTTTCAAAAAAACCTAATATAACTTTAGAAAAAATTCTATATTCGTGACGGTTTTATAATTTTGTCTTAAGCTTGCGGCATCAATTCGCAACATTACGTTTCAATTGGCTTTTTTTTCACTTTTAAAAAAGTAACCAATTGAGACGTAACTTAACGTTACAAAAAGGACCAATTAAAATTGTTTCAAATACAGATTTTTTTTACGTTACGTTATGTGTCGGTAGCCACTAGATTTTTGCGGCTTCACGGCTCCGACTCGGGTCCACAACCCTGATTTGAAGAATAAAATAGTAAATTTACTATTTAATTCTTTGAATAGTAAAGTTCCGGTTAAATAAAAAAAATCTTCTGCATTTCAAAAAATAAATTAAAAGCACTTCATTTATTTTTAGGAATTTAATTTTTTTTAAGCAAAATTTTTATAAGCAATTTCAATTTTTATTTTTTTAAATAGCACAAAAAATTTAATTTCTTCAAATTTTTCGAATAAAAAAAAATTAAGTTTTCAGTCAAAAGTTTTTGCGCTTTTAAAAAACAAATAACAAGAAACAAAATCAATAGTCAATAATTTAATGAACCCACAAGCAAAAACATATAAATAATATCAACTCAACCGTTGTATCCTATAATTAATTGTACATAGTTGTAAAGCATTTATAGCATTAAATTATTGACTATTAATTTTATTTCTTGTTATTAGTTTATTATAATGCATGATTAGTATTTTTACTTTTGTTGTATATACTATTTTTATGCTTTAGATATATATATATATATATATATATATATATATATATATATATATATATATATATATATATACATATATACATATATATATATATATATATATATATATATAAATATATATATATATATATATATATATATATATATATACACACACACACACACACACACACACACACACACACACACACACACACACATATATATATAAATGCAAAAAGTTACAAAATATAATGGATTTACACATTACAATTCGTAATAAATTTTTAAAATGATACATTAAAAATAAAAAACATTTTAAACGTAACAATACGTAAAAATATTGCGTCTCGATACATAAAGTATGTACGATTTGTTACGTAAAATGTTACGTAACATTACGTCTTGTTACGTAAAAATATTAAGTAACGTTACATAACAAAACTTAAAAATGTTATAGGGGAAATGTATATAAACAACAAATGTATATAAACAAGTGTCTGATTAAAACCTGTAAAGTGTACAACCAATTTTCTTTAAATAATCATTTAAAATATTCACTTTTTTCAAAATGTTTTTTAATGTTAATTCACCTTTCCAAGACCATGAAGGCCACAACAGTTAACAAGACTACTTTTTTTTTTAATTGTGGTTATAACCCACTCTCAACTCTATAACTCTGAAACATGAACCTTGACAAGGATCAAGAGCAAGGTCGATGTGAGGAGAAACAAGTTAAGTACAATACTACCAGAGACATAATGGGTATTGAAGCTTTAGAAAATCATTAATAACTATAAAATATTAGTAATACTATAAATATATATTTATATATATATATATATATATATATATATATATATATATATATATATATATATATATATATATATATATATATATATATATATAAATTATATATATATATACAAATTATATATATATAAATATATGTATAAATGCAAAAAGTTACAAAATATAATGGATTTACATTATAAATAAATTTTTTATGTTTTAAATAATCCGCAAAGAATCTCTTTTCCAACTTTAACCTTCTAAACTTTTTTGTTGTTTATTGTTTAATGATAACTTGAGTTAAAAACCTTTGCGTTTGGTTTACTTCAAAAAATTGATTTCAGCTTTTAATAGCTTTTGTTTACATATAACACGTGTGGGGTACATTCGACCTACCTAGTTGGGGAACATTTAACAGGCACTTGAAAATACCATAAAAATTTATTTCTCTTATCTTTTATATGCCTTGAAAATATGTAACAAAAACAGATAGAAATAAAAGAAATGAAAATGCGGTAAAAGAAAAAATTATTAGTCTTTCCAATAATTCACTGTCTGAACTACAAGCCGCAAAAAGATTTCATGCCCAGATATTTCACAAATAGAATTGGAGAGAATGGAGAACCAAGTGAAAGTCTAGGGGTAATAGGTATACCATTACAAAATAATTTACTACTCTTATCTACTAATGAAACCTCCTCTTGCAACTACTAGAATAACTCTAACAATTAGAAACTGATTTTAGAACATGTACAGCTTTTGCCTAAAGCTTCTCAAAGACAAAATAAATAAAGAGAAAACTAAGTCAACGATATATGCTGACACTCCTGAAAAAGGAAAAGATTGTGAAATTTTATTTGGAAAAAGTTTAAAAAAAGAGGAAAAGTTATCAACCTGAAAAATAAAATGCTTTTAAAGTCTGCGACTCCAACAAAGACTTAAAAAACGGCATCGTTATTTTTATTTCGATAAAACTTTGCAAATCTTGTTGTAAAATAGCTATTACTATTTGTTTTTAAATATTTTGTGGAAAGTTTTTACTTGTACAATAAAGCATTTAAAAGAAAAAAAAGCTTATAGATTTATTATTTTGTTAATAATGATATGGTCGAAAGTACCCCTCCAGGTGGTCGAAACTACCTTGATAAGATATATATATATATATATATATATATATATATATATATATATATATATATATATATATATATATATATCGATTGATGTTAAATTTGTATTACAATAATAATACAAAACTCTATTTCGGATAAGAGTGCTCAATAATAAAGAAAGTAAACAACTTTCTAACTAGAGCGGTATATATATATATACATTTATTTTTATTAACATATAGAAAAAACAACTTTTCATGGCACTAATAGTTTCATGCCTATACGGCAATCATCAGCCATGTACTATATCAAAAACAAACAAACCGTTAATAAAATTACAATTACAGTGGAGCGACATCTGACGTCTCTATAGAGACAAAAAAAGAAAACGTCAAAGAAAATCTTATATAAATCAGCTAATCGCCAGTATCATAAAACGAAAGAAGGAATTTATTTTTATGCTTACAATTTGAAACCAACTTGTTCCTTTTGTTCAACAGGTTTCCCCCTGTATGCGTTAAAATAAAATACTTTTCATTAAGACAAAGATTGCAAATTTTGGACGAAGGATTATATGTTTGGCAGCGCTTGATAATTTTCCATTTAGTAACAAACAAAAAGTTTTCTTCTTTAAGTTTCCAAATTTCTTTAGATAACTCTGTATCATTGCTGTACTTAATTAAATTAAAAGATTTTAAATGGTTTGCATACCTTAACTTGAAAGGGGTCTCGCTAATACCAATATAAACTTTATCTGTGTAATCTGGTTTACTACTTAACTACTTAGCGACGCAATAGAGTTTGCTGGTCAGCACCTAGTTATAAATCAAGAAGATAAGAAATTTATTATGCATGCGAGAAAATCTTTAATCTTTACCAATGGCGATTCTTGGATTAAAAAAAACGGAGAATTATTTGATGTAACTATGGGTGCTTATGATGGTGCAGAAGTATGCGAATTAGTGGGAATTTTTATCTTGTACCAACTATCTCAATATTACAACGGGAAGGAATTAGGTTTATACCGGGATGACGGTCTAGCTATATTTAAAAATCGTAGTGGCCAACAAATGGAAAAAATAAAGAAGCATTTTGTTAAAATTTTTAAAAGCAATGGTCTCCATTTATCTATCAGCTGTAATGTTAAAATTGTCAATTACCTCGACTTAACACTAAATATTAACAACAGTACCTTCCAACCTTACTCAAAGCCCAATAACACTCTTAATTATATTCACGCTGACTCTAACCACCCTCCGTGCATATTAAAAAGTCTACCGCGAACAATTGAACTAGGATTGTCTACTGCATCTTCAAACAAAAAAATTTTTGAAAAAGCTGTTTCTCCTTATCAGGATGCATTAATAAAATCGGGTTTCTCATCCAAGCTCAAATATTAGTCAGATATAGTTCCCACTAAAAACAAAAATCTCAAACGAAACATTATTTGGTATAATCCCCCGTATAGTAAAAATGTTGCAACAAAAATTGGTAATCTTTTTTTAAAAATAATTGATGCAAGCTTTCCTGTTGGTCATTTATTACACAAGATTTTTAACAGAAACACCATTAAAATTAGCTACTCGTGTATGCCAAACGTTAAATCAGTCATTAATTCGCATAATCAAAATATTTTATACAATCATGAAAAAACAACAACAAAAACTTGCAACTGCATAAATAAATCTACCTGCGTTATGAACAACCAGTGTCTAAGTAAGAGCATTGTGTATCAAGCTACTGTTTCATCCAACAAACCAGATTACACAGATAAAGTTTATATTGGTATTAGCGAGACCCCTTTCAAGTTAAGGTATGCAAACCATTTAAAATCTTTTAATTTAATTAAGTACAGCAATGATACAGAGTTATCTAAAAAAAAATTGGAAACTTAAAGAAGAAAACTTTTCGTTTGTTACTAAATGGAAAATTATCAAGCGCTGCCAAACATATAATCCTGCGTCCAAAATTTGCAATCTTTGTCTTAATGAAAAGTATTTTATTTTAACGCATACAGACGGAAACCTGTTGAACAAAAGGAACGAGTTGGTTTCAAATTGTAGGCATAAAAATAAATTCCTTCTTTCATTTTATGATACTGGCGATTAGCTGATTTATATAAGATTTTCTTTGACGTTTTCTTTTTTTGTCTCTATAGAGACGTCAGATGTCGCTCTACTGTATTTTGTAATTTTATTAACGGTTTGTTTGTTTTTGATATAGTACATGGCTGATGATTGCCGTATAGGCATGAAACTATTAGTCCCATGAAAAGTTGTTTTTTCTATATATAAATAAAAATAAATAAATAAATATATATATATATATATATATATACATATATATATATATATATATATATATATATATATATATATATATATATATATATATATATATATATATATATATATATATATATATATATATATTTTCAAACTTGCAACAATATCAGTTTTTTCACAATTATAGTTGTTCAAAAATAGCTAGTACATTGCATTATTAAATGCTTTATTATCACTACAAAGCACACAATTAGATGAACAACTTTGTATGTGAAGAAGTTAAAAATATTATTCAAAATGTTTGTACATATCTTCAAGTGATTTTGTTTAAAACTTAACTGATAACCAAAAATTTAGAGGGTAGATGCTTATAACATATGGGTAAATTAAAAACATACTATGCATAAAATGAAGCATTCTCTACTGAATTTAAAATCTTGTAAACAAAGACTATCACAAGAAGCAGCTTTTTCAACTTTTTTCAAACTATCATTGACAATAATAGCAGTGTTTTTTTAATCATTTCTTTGCTATATAACTAGCAATTAACCTTTCCCCTTATTATTTTTTTTATCCAATGCATTGTGGTATTTGTATGCACCAAAATTTATAAACTTAGATAAATCGTATTTAAACTTATATAAATAGTAGGTGATATTTCTCATAAAAGTAATAGTTTTGCTTTTGTTTGAAGTATTAAAAGTTAAAAGAATATAAAATGAACACTGAAAATATTCCTGTTAGTTCTAGCTTTTTTAAAAGCTCTAGCACAGTTCCACTGCATGCAACATGATTCAAATTGAATCAGAAACTGTAGATCAATCAAAAAACAAAAAATGGTTTGAAGAAAGAAAAAAGAGACTTACGGCGTCAAATTTTGGTACAGTTGTAAACCGTAGAAAAAATATTCATCCAACTTCTTTGTTAAAAAGGCTTATAAGTAACCGTGATAGTAGTTTGCAATCTCAAGCCTGTCGTTATGGTAATGAAAATGAAGATATCGCTCTTGAAAAGTATAAAGAAAAATATAACTGTAGTATTATAAAATGTGGCCTTGTTATAAACCCTAAATGGCCATGGCTAGGTTGTAGCCCTGATGGGTTGTGTATTAATAATGACAGCTACAAAATAATTGAAATAAAGTGCCCTTTTTCGAAAAGACATCTTTCTGTTCACAAAGCTTGTAACGATAAAACCTTTTGTATGGAACTTGTAAATGATCAACCAAAACTAAAAATCAAACACTGTTACTTTTACCAATGTCAAAGTATAATGGCTATAACAAAAACAAAAAAAAGAGATTTTATTCTTTACACAAATGAAGACTTTTTTGTGCAATCAATAAAATTTGAACATGAAAACTGGTTCAACAAGATTTTACCATGTTTAAATACATTTTATTTTCAGTTTATGACTAAAAAAATATTTGAAAGTATATAAATATTAAAAAATAATTATGAGAAATCAATATTTTATTTTATTCTTCAATAATTTCCTTGTCAGCAATAAGTGGTGGCAAAAAGTTGACTAGGTAGCAACTTATTACCCAAATTTTATTAAGTTGAGCAGCCATTGTGATAGGGAAAACTGTTTGCAATAGTCTATAATCTTTTATTCTTGCTATAGCTCGCTCTATGTGTACCCTAAGAAAAGCAATCCTTCTAGTTTCAACTTCTTCTGGGTGTGATAGTTGAGGTTTTCCATTAAGAAAAAGGGGTATGTTAAGGGAAACATTTTCAGGCAAGAGGTCATTTCAAAATCAGCCATAATAGAGTCACCTGGTTTTACAAGGGACATTAAATTAGAATGTTTTGTAATTTTGAAATCAGTAGACCTACCAGTATACAAATCTGACACAAATGTAACAGCGACTGCTGGTGAAATTCCAACTAATCCTTTTGCGGTGTTGTGGTGTTTATATGATGAAAACAGAGCTGATTGACTTCTATGAGACGTAGGCATTTCTATAAAAATCTCTGTACAGTCTATTATAACCCTTGTTGAGGGGTAAAGTTTTTAACAACTAGGCATGGTATCATCTACAGTTTTTCTAGATGCCCACATAGGTAATGCTCTTAGTTGTGAATGCAAAAAATCAATCCACGTCATTAATATTCAGCTAACATGACTAGTTGATAACTTAAAACGAACCCCTAGATCTTCAATAGGAAATGCACATTTCAAACGAATTAGGACCATAAAAAACTCTTCATCGTTAAGGTTCTTTTTCGTCCTCTCTTTTTTACATCTTTTTCAGTTTCTTAATCCGCTGTTGTGTTTGAGCCATAATATATTAGAGAACTAGCTGTAGGCTGAAGATATTCAAACACAATTTTAAATAGTTCATAGCTTTCAAACCCTGTATAAAACTTGAAATGTGCAGTGTTGTGCTTAAATCGATCAATTGTAAAGCTAATATCTGAAATTACCTTTTGCAAAGAATTTATTTCAATGCTTGGTTTTTGACTTCGATTTTTTTTTCAAGTTCAATTGTTTTAACTTGTAAGGAAGCCACTTCTTCTCTTAGTTTATCTTCTTCCCTGAACATAATTGTTTTAGTTAATATTTTTGGAAGAGCCTTTCTCAATCCTTTACTATTATAAGTATCTCTCACTTTTTCCACATAAGGTTTAACAGTTTTAGGTAGGATAGTTAGTATTTTGTTCATGTAAGTTTTCTTTCCACTTTCAAAATGTTTAGAACATACCCTGTGAGTTAAAGTTGGTTTAAAGTCTCTTCTACTTATTTTGTGAAGCCATATCTTTCTAAGGTTTTTGTCCTTGTTGGGAAATGCATAAAATGATAGATTTTTATGTTTTACTGAGTTACTAAAGCATTTAGGTACACAACATGTAAAACCCCCATTTCTTTTTTTTTTCTTTTTTAGTTGAACAATATTGATTGGTGTATTTGTTGTTATACTTTCTTCGAAGTCTAATATAGTGCTACTGCTAGTAAGGTTTACTCCAACAACATAGCTTTTAACATTTGAACTAAACGAATTAAAAGTTGTGAAATAAAATGCATTTAAGTCTTCAGGGACAATCTCAGTTTCTTCAATATTTGACATTTTACTAAACTTATTTTTGTATACATACAAATACTATAATGCATTGTAATAAGGGGAAACGTCAATTGTTGTTAAAACTCAGAGAAAATCTATCTTTAATTTTTTTCAGAGATTTTAAATTTTCATTTGAATCTATTTTTAGATTTTGAAAATTAGAAATATAAAATAGAGAAGATTATATATAAAAATAACTAATAACTTAACAAATATTTAAAATATTTTTGAATAATTCAGAAAGAATATCCCAATTCATTAATCTGTTATGAATTTTTAACAGTAAAACTATTATTTATTATATTTTGTTACTTAAATATTGCAAACATAAAAATGTTTAATAATAAAAAAAATATTTACATATATTTACCTTTTTATTCCATGTTGAACAGCATACTGACATGAGAAATAAAAACTCCATGTAATGATTATTAAACTAATAACATGCATTATGAGCACTAGTTTTACTTCAATACACCGCAATATCCTTAAGTAGAGATGGATTTATAATAACTAAAGTTTAGTAAAAAAACCACCTGTAAATTTCCATTCTTTTTTACAGAGTTTGTTAGTATTGTTAACATAAATATCATCATCATCAATAACTACAAAAATATGAAAAACATTGGTATTATAAGATACCTTGAAGGTATTTTAACCGAATACATAAATAGAGATTTTAAAGCCACCAAAAAAAAAATTAGAACCACAAAAAGCGTGCATAAAGCTGGAAAATTTTCAACGTGTCTTTCTTTAATGTTTACTTTAATAAATAAAATACAAATTCTTGGAATATTGTCCCTTTCTTTCAAAAATGTATATATTAAATTAATGTCACAAATAATACTAGCAGTTCTAATCACCAGAGTAATAAACGTTAGAATCATTTCTATTATAAAGTTTTAAAATTGAGTTAAATTCAATTAGTAGTATGACTTGAATTTTAATTTTATGTTTGCATTCATTAACGTTTCGATAAAGGTACAATCGGCGGGGCAGTGCGGATCATTTATTATACGGCTTTGTTACTCGTTAAAGGGTAGGTACAATTAACGGACCATTTAAAAGATGCAAACGGCGGTGTGGATCGGTGCATCGGCTAACATTTTATAAAACGATCACTTTGAAAATTATAAAGTTGTTATTCAATATTGAATTTATTTTAACTATAAACATTACCTTCAAGCAATCAAAATATTAGGAGGATCATTTCATACAATTTGGTGGATTATTTATTTTAATTTGGAGAATTACTTGATCACGAATTTAAATCACAATTTTTTCGGTAAAAAAATCACTTAAAAAACTTCTTCAATTGTTATTTAATATAAAATTTATTTTAATCTGTAAGCGTTACTTGAAAACATTCAATTAAACGGATCATATCTTAAAATTTGGCAGAACGCCGTTCAGAAAAATTCAACTAAAAAAATATCGAAAAAAAAAAATCAGTAATAAACATAACAAAAAAACAAACAAGGAAACAACTATTTTTGAACTTTTTTATTTTTTTGTAGCTTATATAAGATTAAAAGAAGTTTAATGATTTTAACGCACATCTGTTGTGTGATAATTGGAAAAACAGGCTGGACACAGTCCAACACCACATAACTGACACTGCCAACTTGTGCAGACTCGAGTTTGGTGCCCAGCTACACATTTTTTTTTTTCCTGCACCAACTTTACCAAGATTGTGACCATATAATGGATTGCAATTTGCAGTATGTTGGAGAAGTGCGTATGGGACAATCAGGGCCGGCGAGAGTATGTGTCACGTGGGGGGGGGGGGGTTCCATTACAACTTTTACCAATAAAAAAAAGGTCCTCGTTTTTGAAAATATACCGACTGCCTATGACGGCATTTGCCGACTGACTGTCTAAATTTACCGACTAATCTATTGACAGGGTCTACATTTGCCGACTAACTAGTCAAATTTGCCGACTAAAAATCATTGATGAGGAGGGTGTCACACACCCCCCCCCCCTATCCCGCCGGCTTTGGGGACAATTGTACTTCTAGCCACTTCAATCTCCCTTGATGTTCTTTTTTAAGAAAATACTTTTACTGGAAAATAACATCCGGCTAAACTTTCCACTATAGCCATCATAAAATCTATTCTTGACATTGGCTTTTGTTCATTTGTATTGAGCTTTTACAATAAATAGCTATTTAAAATTGCCCTACCAAATAAAGAAAAAGCAACTTTAGTTGTCCACTTTATTGTTTTACGCTCAGACAAGTACACATAGAGCTGTGAATCACCCAAACTTACATCCCACATGGTTTTTGATGTTGGATGGGACCTCAAATGTTGTTGATTGTTTTGAATCCACGTGTCAGCATAATTATTAGTAAAATTTACTATATTTTGCAAAAACTCAGTAGTAAAAAACAAGTCAATATATTCAATAGGCTTAGACTCAGGTGAAATTGAGTGCTTAGGTCCTGATTCACCAGTAAAGTGAACAACATTAGGATCATTTTCATCTTCTAGAACAAACAACCAATCATCTAAAACATTACTATCAACATCACCTACATCAACATCGCCATCAGAACTGAAGTCTACATAAAAATTAAAATAAAAACTTCAAATTATCATACTAGGTGATATATTTGTATTAAATAATATTGTATACAATTTTTAAGTTAAAGTTATCGTGCCTTAATCAAACAAACTGTCATCGCTGGAACTTAAAAATTCTTCGCTGGTAAAACTCTCGTCATCCATACAACTTTCTTCACTGTCGCTCATTTTCAAAACCAGATATATAACAACAATATAAAGATCTATTCAATACTACCATTTTTAATGAACGAACAGCAGAATTTGGCTGTAAAAAGTCATAGTTTCAAAGACCACTTTTAAAGCCACGACGGTCGTGGCTTTAAAAGTGGTCTTTGAAACTATGACTTTTTACAGCCATTTATATACACTATTGGGTTAATTGTCCCTCCCCCTCCCCCCTCCTTAGATGTTTTTTTTTTTTTTAAGATATTGAGCACATTGTTTAAAAACGTAAGTAAAATTAGGAGGCTGTTTCAAAGTAGCATAAAATCAAAGGGTTAACCACGTTTGCAGAAACTGAAGGTTTTAACGAGGGGTAAATATAGAATTTGCACTACACAATTTTTTTCCGAATTTTATGCCACTTTGAAACAGCCTCCTAAATTTACTTCCGTTTTTAAACAATGTGCTCAATATCTAAAAAAAAAAAAAAACATCTAAGGAGGGGGGAGAAGGAGGGACAATCAATCCAATAGCCTCCTCCCATGTATCCCTTTAAACCTTCCTACCATTGGGCTTGAGGATTTAAAGAGATTTTTTTTCTATTACATTAAGAAGCTCAAATCTTAGTTTTACTTAGAAACTTTTTTTAACAAAAAGTAATTTTTATTAAAAGAGTAGAGAGCTGTAGATTCTTTTCTACCATTTTGGTATAACATATTATAAATAAATATATAAACCAACAAATGATTGTTTCGCCCAATATCAGGGCTCATCAGCATGTCTAGGAACATATTTCATTCCAGACACGGACAACCGGATAAAGAAAAATTAATAAAAGAAAAGAGAAAGACACAAATACAAATAGATTTATATACATGGTCAAAA
>NC_061160.1:51452033-51539533 GCF_022113875.1 Hydra vulgaris | reverse complement strand
CTACCCTGTGGTACTCCTGTTGAACTTGCTATTAGTCTAGAATTTGATGATCCAATAGAAACAAAAGATTTTCGAGAGTGCAAGTATGATGTTAGCCATTTTAATGCAATATCTGTGACACCAAAATCATTCTTAATACGGGTAATCAGCAGGCTGTGATCAATTGTATCAAATGCTGAAGATATGTCCAGAGATAGGAGAATAGTGGTCAAACCATCATCAATGTTTAGCAGGATGTCATTGCATATCTTTAAGAGTGCTGTTTCGGTTGAGTGATAAGATCTTAAACCAGATTGTAGAGGATTGAAGTTGACAGATGATGTTACATGTGGACGAAGACGAGATAAAGCAAGCTTTTCAAGAATTTTCGAAATTGTATTGAGATTTGATATGGGGCGTAGATTTGTTAGGTCAAATTCTGCTAGTCCTGATTTTTTGGGAATTGGCGTTATTTGAGCAACTTTATATGAGGTTGGGAAAATTCCGGATTTGAATGAGAGGTCAGCAAGGTGAGCTATAATTGGACTGAATATTTCTGAACAAGATTTAAGGATGTTTGTTGGAATAATATCAAGTGGCGATGTCTTAGATTTGAGAGTTTTGATTATTTTCGACACATCTTTAGGTGTGACTGTACCAAATGTGGTTAAAATATCTACAGGGGGAGATAACTCTGAGATAAATTTAGATATTGGAGTTTTTGCAAGCCTTTCCTGAATAGTGTTCTTTATAATTTCGAGTTTGCGTATGAAATATTGACTTATTATATCGCATTTTGCTTCTGGTATTGTGTTATTAGTTTTAGAACTATTCGAATGTAGTAATTTCTTGGCAATGTTCCATGTTTCTTTTTGATCACCGTATGCTGAATTTAGTTTCGCCCTATAATGACTACATCTGGATTCGTGAATTGCTGCTGCAGTCTCACGGCATGATATATATATATATATATATATATATATATATATATATATATATATATATATGTATGTATTTATATATATATATATAGCTTTGGCTCCCTGCCCCTGCATGTTTTTACCCAATAAAAAAATTCTTTTATTGCGTAAAAATTTTCAAGGGTTTATAATATATGTATATATATGTATATATATATATATATATATATATATATATATATATATATATATATATATATATATATATATATATATATATATATATATATATATATACATATATATATATATATATATATATATATATATATATATATATATATATATATATATATATATATATATATATATATATATATATATATATTATAAACCTCTTTATATATTTGCTGGAGAAAAAATTGAATATTTGATTTGTTGCCATACATTGGGTAATAATAAAAATTAATTTTGTATTAACTATAGATATTTCTGTATAAACTGCATCAATCGTAGTTTGACCAAATAGAAAATCTAATGAAATATAACAATACTGCATACTTATCTCAAAATCAAAGAAACCAATATTGAGATATTTTTTAATAAATTTTTTTTTATAGATTTACTCCTATTTGTTAAAATATATTTATTTTTACAATAATTTCAAGGGGATATTGATACCCTCATAATCGTTATTTATTATAATAATAAAAAACTGTTATAATAAACATTAAATTATGTATATGTGTATTTTAATATGTCGATAAATTAAACAATATTCCACTATTATTTAAAAAGTTCTGAAAATTAGACTTTTTTTAAATAGATTTAAAGAAAAAACCCCACAAAATTATTGGTCTACTGATTCCATTGAGTTTTCTGGTATACCATTCATGATGATTGGCACAAAAATTTTTGATTGCCATCATGGATATGATAGAAACTTAAGTAGGAAAGAATACAACAAACAAAACAGAAAAGCATTAGTGAGTTAATTGTATTTAAAGCAATAAATAATTTTTTTTTATAACATACAAAAATTTCATTTTAAAATTAACAAAAAAAATTTTTTTTTTTCTAAATTTGAGTTTAAAAAATCTTTTTATAGAACATTGATCATGATTGCAGAAGAAAATTTGCTAGAATACAGAATTGTAAGAAATTTGATTGCCCAGCTCAACTTATCATAACAGAATACTTAGAATTTCCAGAATATAAAGTAAGTAGGAGGTTTTAATGTTTGTAAACCTACCTCCTGATTAAGATGTTAAAGTAATCTTTTAAAAAAATGTTTCTGGTCAGGTCAGATTTTATTTCATTGCAACTTTTATTATTTTTTCAAAATAGTATAGGCATGTTTATACTTGCTATAACTGTTTAAAAAAAGATTATAATCAATGTATTAATAAATTTATTTATATGTGTATGTAGACATTATGTATGTCTTTTGTTTATGATACTCTGTTATTTTTAGCTTATATTGGATACTGTCAGAAATAGAAAAGCAAAATCAAAAGAGCTACGATATGCGATAATGTTATCTAAGAAAAAAATCTATCAAATCAGAAAATTTTGTGTTGCAGTACCAGATATTTAAGCACACAATGGTCATATAATTACCAAGGTATTTTAAGTTTAATCTATTAATTTATTTAGATCTTATCCATGTTTATATTCTTTTGTGTGTATATTATATGAAAATACATTTATACTTACAAATTTCTATAAGGATGCTGGTATAACTCAGAGAATTGACCCTGAACTGGTATCTGCTATTGACATGTATGTTAAGGAAGGTGTATTGAGCACAAAAGAAATGAAGCGCTTATTAAAAATCCAAGTGAAAAACAGTTTCAGTAAAGCCGGTCATATTCTACCAGAATTCTCAAATAAAAGATTTTATCCCCGTAATTCCACTATCCACAATCACATAACAATTTCTAGACGAAAATTAAGTAAATCTCTTATTGATCAAGAATGTCTTCAGTCAAAAATTAAGGAATGGAGAGCATTAGATCCTACTATAAGTATATTCTTTAGACCTAAAGGTTTGTTGTTTTGTTTTTTTATATTTATTTAGGTGCCACAAGAAGTCCTTATTGTCTTATCACAGAGCATGGCGGATGAGCATTTATTCGCGCCTCCTTTCTAACCGATGTTGCAAAACTTGCCCAGAGATGGGGTTTGAACCATGGATCCTTTGTTTCTGAGGCAAGTGCGCTACCACTGCACCACAGCTGATCAATTATTGTTATTACTACAGTTTTCTTAAAAATAGTTTCTGCTTTGCTTTTAGTAAAACAATTTTTTTTTGATTTTAGGGCATTTTGAAAAAGACCTTACTGTAGACAGTGACCATGAAGATGATAATGTGAAACTAACAGGTGCAAGTGAAACCTCTTTGCTCTTTGTCTATCAAAATAAATGGCAGAAGAGGCTGTTAGCTAAATATGGTAATGAACTAGTTTTATTGGATGCAACATATCGTACCACACGTTATGCATTGCCGCTTTTCTTTTTTGTGGTAAAAACCAATATTGATTATCAAGTGGTTGGATTATTTGTATGTGAAAACGAAACTGAGGATTCAATCAGTGAGGCTCTTTTGTATATTAAGTCTTGGAATAATGACTTAAATCCAAAGTATGGAATGTCAGACTATTGTGTTGAAGAGAAGGTTTTTGTCGGTAAGTAACTTTAAGTTTTACTTTTCCTATTTCTCAAACTATAGAATTAATACATTTTCTTTAAACCACATTAATGGCAAAAAAAAGTGCTGTTTTACCATGAACATCACTAAACCTCTGTGCATCTCTTTAATATTACCTTATTTACAAGAACTAACGAGTGTGTGAAAACAAGTACAGTTTGTCATAATAATATATAATAAATATGAAAAGCAATAATTTATATTATTTTTAGAAGAAAAAAATTTGATACATGTTTTTTGTATTGAATTGTCTGAGAATTACTTATTTATTTTATACTAATATCCATTATAGGTTGTGTTGTATTCATATGTGATTTTCACAGAGAACAAGCGTGGGACAGTTGGCTGAAAACAAAATCTAATGGCTTAACACAAGATAGGTTAAAGATCTTATGCTTACTTAGAATGATAGCACGTGCAGACACAGTTGAGATATGTGAAGCAGAACTAAATAATTTGAAAAACTGTTTTTATTGGATAAATAACAAAGCTCTAAGAGAATATTTATCAAGATATTGGTTACCAATAAAGCATGTAAGTTTTTATTTATTGAGATTTGAGAGCTGAATGAAACCTGCAAATGGAAAACTGTATAATTTTTGTTTGCTTTTTTATCTCTATAAGGTATATGGGCCACTACAATTAAGGCAGATATTAAATACTTTAATTACTCTTTATAATTAGCGTTGGGTGAAAGCATATCGTCAGACTCGTTTATTGGTAAATTGTAATACAAATAATGGTGTAGAGCGACAACACAACACATTAAAGCATAAGTATCTTCTAAATCACAGAAATAGTTCCCTTAGTGGAATGTTATCTGTAGTGATTGACGATTTTCTTTCTGATAAGTATGAGAGGTTTGTTAAAGTTAGCTATTTTGCACAATTTTCAGTTTTATAAAAATTAGTTTAATTATGCAGCAATTAAACTATTTTCTAATATACATACTTTGCAATTTATTTGTTTTTATAGCTATATAGACAACAATAGATTAATGAGCTCTAAATACATGAGTTATTCGGATGATATTGATGATTGGATGATAGATTGGCCTCGATTAATGGTGAAGCATTGCCTGTTAAAGAAATCACTTGCTGAGAATTTAGACATAACAGCACTTAAAGTTGAAGAATCTGGAAAATTCTCATTGCGATATTATAAAGACAATAAAGAACGAAATTATGTAGTAACTTTTGGAAATGAAGACAACATGCCTAGTTGTACCTGCATGAATTGGAAAAACTCTTGTTATCCTTGTAAGCATTTCTTTGTCATTTTCAAACACTATCCTTGTTGGAATTGGGAATCAATATCACCTTTATACCGAATGTCTCCATATCTAAATATTGATATTGATTTTGATCTTGATAACGCAAAAGTTAAAGGATGTAATGATAAACTCAGTATAACAACATATTCCAGTGTAACTACTAAAGAGTCAAATAAAGTGAGTGAAGCATCGATAAAGGCTGATACTCAAAACGTAAGCAAGTCATATAAAGTGAGTGAAGCATCGGTTAAGGCTCATACTCAAAATGTAAGCAACACAGGAAGGAAATCTATAACAGGTGAATCCATTAGAAGCCTCTTGTGTGACTTACGAAGTCTGAGTTTTTTAATTGATCATGATACTGAGCTTCTTGAAAATACATATAAAGAGTTGAACAACCTCATCACAAGTCTGAAAAGTGCTGTACCTAAAGAGAGTTGTTTGCCTCTACTACCCAATAAAATTAAAAAAATATCTAAACCAAAATGCTCCATTAAGTATCATAAGCTGCCAGCACCTAAAAAAAAGAGTATGCAATTTAAACGTGTTGGGGAAAAAAAGGAGAAATTATTGGCAGCTTCCAAAATTGAAATAACGTTGAACCCAGAAAAAAAAAATGTAGAAACTGAAGTTATAAATAATAATTTGATTGACTATGAAAACATATTAGAGTTTGTAGATAACAGCATTTTCAGTGATGATGAAAATGATACAGATAAAAAAAATGATTCAGATGAAAAAAACTGTATAAGTAAAAAAAATCTCAGTGAGAGTGACTTTTCAGATATATTAAACAATGAATGGCTTTCTGACAATGTTATAAATATATTTCAAAACATGATAAAAGACCAATTCAAAGAAGTAAGTGGCCTTCAAGACACTGTGCTTGGACAAAATCTTGCTTTTAGTACGCATATAAATAAACCATTTGTTCAAGTTTTGCATAATGGTTGTAATCACTGGGTAGCAATTTCAACATATGGTTGTAAACCTGGTGAGGTTTTTTTGATGGACAGTCTGTTTCATGGTAAAATTGCAAATCATACAATAGAACAGATATGTGCCATCATGAAATGCACATATGAGAAGTTAAATGTTTGTGTATTACCAGTGCAACAACAGTCAAATGGTGAAGATTGTGGTGTCTTTTCTATTGCTTTTGTTTATCATATTGTAAGTACAAGATCAAAACCAGACAATGTAACATTTTCTATACCAGAGATGAGGTCACATATGTTAAATTGCATTAAAGTTAATAAAGTTTCTTCTTTTCCTCAATCGCTAGCAAGTTGCAAAAGGTGTTTTCAAAAAGAGATTTTTATTGAACTGTTTTGCAGTTGTAGAATGCCATGGAATCCCATAGAAAATAGAAATAACAATAATCAAATGGCGCAGTGTTCTCGGTGTAAACAGTGGTTCCACAAAATGTGTGAAAACATTCCTGATTTTGTCTTCTTTAAAAAGAACCGTAGATTACCATGGTTTTGTTATTGTTGTGTAAGTGCAGTTTCATAATTATTTATTCTCTATTAAATTATACTATTCTTTGCTTTATTTAAAAAAGATTTTTTTTTTATTCAACGGCTTTATTCAACATATTTTAGTTCTTACAATTAATCATAACAAAATAATATATTCATTTGAGTTTTTTAACAGTTTAACTTTTTAATAATGTGTTTTCATTAATTAAAATTGAATATTTTAAAGTTTAATTTTAATTAAGTTTTTTGGATTATTTTAAATTTTAATCTTTACTATTATACTGATTTTTTTAGCCTAATGTTGATATATGGTTTTAATGTTGATATATGGTTTTAATGTTGATATATGGTTTTAATTTAGTAAATTTTTATGATTTGAAATTTACTTAATTGATCATTAGCCAACAGTTTAGAAAAACAAGTCGAACTCAACTCTATTGCGGTAAGAGCAATTGTGTTTACTTCTTTACATTAGAAAACTAATTATTTCTTTTTGTCAAGTTTTTGGAATTTTATGTTACAATTTTTTATAATAAAAATAATGATAATAATTTAAATTATAGTCAAAAGTACAAGTTTTATACCAAAAGTATAAATCTTTCAGTAGATGTCAGTTCTTACAATAGATGTCATCTTACACTAGAAGTCAAAAGTACAACGCTGGTTTTATACTATAAGTATAAATCTTACACTAGAAGTCAAAAGTACAACGCTGGTTTTATACTAAAGGTATAAATCTTACACTAGTCAAAAGTACAACGCTAGTTTTATACTAAAGGTATAAATCTTACACTAGAAGCCAAAAGTACATCGCTGGTTTTATACTAAAGGTATAAATCTTACACTAGAAGTCAAAAGTACAACGCTAGTTTTATACTAAAGGTATAAATCTTACACTAGAAGCCAAAAGTACATCGCTGGTTTTATACTAAAGGTATAAATCTTACACTAGAAGTCAAAAGTACAACGCTGGTTTTATACTAAAGGTATAAATCTTACACTAGAAGCCAAAAGTACAACGCTAGTCTTATACTATAAGTATTAATCTTACACTAGAAGTCAAAAGTACAACGCAAGATTTCAATCTAAAAAATTAGAATAGAAGTCACTAGTTTTACACAAACTATTACTACGGCGACCGAATCAATTTTGAAAACGAGGCGTACTTTTGACTTCTACTATATATTGCTAACCGTTTTTTTACGGCTCAAGTATAAAAACTTAATTTTCGCTATGGTTATAAGTCTTGTTTGCACTATAATTGGTTTATTCTGATTTTATTAAAATGGTTTAATAATAGTTAGATTTTATTTGAGTTCTTACATTATTTTGTGCTGGATTTTTTGTTAACTGATTGCCTGCTTCAGTTTATTCTAATTACACAGAATACTGAAATAGGCTTTCAGATAGCTATATCAACACATACCAACATGCTACTAAAAATAACCTTACATGTTGCTAAAACTACCCACAACTCTCCATTGGAAATAATTTAAAAGGTTTGTACTTTTGTATTTATTATAATTGCAGTTATTAGATATAAAAAATCAATTTTTCTTTGAAATATTTACACTGCAAAACAACGTTTTGAAATGTAAATACTCTACTATGCTTGTGTCTTATACACATGGCCACCTTGAGGTGGGGGGGGCGGGGCGGGGGAGGTCTACTGGGTTGTTTTGTCCCGGGCGCCAGGTCGACAGGGGCGCACGAAGCCGAATATAAATAATTTTTTTTTCATGTTTATTTATAAACATGATGAAGATGAAAAAAAAGATGAAGTACTGGGAAGCAGCTTGGAAAATAAGAAATCAAAAGCAGCCGGTCAATTTGACCAGCTAAAACATATAATAGACGGTCAATTGCTTTTTTTGGCCGGTCAATTTTTTTTAGTTTAAATTTTCAACTTTGTAATGAAGTGCTTCGTAATTGGACTTTTTAAATAAAAAAAGAAAATAATGCTTTAAAACTAAGAAATTAGCATTGTTGAGGAAGAGAAACTTATTGAAGAGGTCCGCCACCTCGATGCTCTGAAGCGATCCAATCTTTTTGGTCCAAAAGAATCTCTCACTTCCATGACGTTATTGAATGGAATATACCAGAAAAGTCTTCAGCCGCTCTTCGAATCGGTCTGCATTTTGCTGCGCATCTTCAACACCATCCCTGTTTCTGTTGCGGAAGGCGAGAGATCTTTTAGTAAGCTTGCTCTAGTTAAGACAGCTTTAAGGTCTACAATGAGCCAAGAACGACTCACGAATCTTCTAGTTATTTCCATTAAGCATGATCTTGCCAAAAAGTTGTGCTACGGTGAAGTGATTTCCAAATTCGCCATGAGTAAAGCTCGAAAGATCAATTTCCTCTGAAGTTGAAACAACAATAGCTGTTGTATTCTAGACAAATTTTTGCTCTTAACATCCAATAGTGTTTAATGATTGTATTTGGTCTATTTCTACCATGTTCTAGTGTCGACTTTATCATTTTATGTATGAGTGTATAACCAAGTCAAAAGACCATTGCAATTATCTAGAAATAAACTGTTCAAATGTTCATTAATTAAAATTAAAAAGTTCTATATTCTTTTATCCTTTTTGATTTGTTATCAAATGGCTTATTATATGTATTGAATTATGGATCATTAGATCAGCTTTCACTTTCAGCAGGGCGCTTGGGAAATTTTGACCCTGGGCGCCGCAAAGGCTCACGGCGGGCCTGTTTATACATACAGCAATTAAAATGCAACAAAACAGGCCAAGAAATATCAGGCATACCAACTGTTTTGGAGTCAATATCTGTTAATAAAATTCTTAATTTTTCATTGCCTAATAAATGCTTATCATATTTCATATTTTCATATTTCTTTATTAAAATGGTTTCGCAGTGGTGAAAATTACAAATAAAAAAACTATATTATATTAGAAATATTATTGACAAAAGTTTGTTGTTAAGTGATTATCTGCTTCTTGTGGTTGAAATGTACTTCTAAAAAGCAGCTCAATCTCAAAGTTGTAAACAATTTGATGAAGATTGAGAAAATAATCTTTATAAAGTTGTTTTTGTTTTTTATTTTAAAATCCTCACCAAAAGTTAACATAACAAGTTTATGTTTGAAAAAAGAAATTGATGAGTGTATTACCTCAATGCACCAATCTGAATTTAAGATAAGGGCTGTTGTGGCAGATAACCATTCTACCAATGTTAATGCATTTTTATAGTTTCATAAAGCATATATTGGTGATGGAAAACTATTAATTTATCATTCAGTTTAAAAAAGGAGTGTATAAAACATACTTATTATTTGATATACTTCGTTTTATAAAAAATGTAAGAAAAAACTTATTAAACGCAAAAAAAAAAAAATTATTATTTTATATTTGATTTTTTCAGAAACTATGTAAAGTTACTGCTAGTTACATTGCAGAGAATATATTTCTTAAAGTTTATTAAAAGATTAATTATTAAACAGGCAAGTAAAATTAATTATCAAGTCACATATTTTAGAAACAACAAACAAGTTGTCAACATTGATAATATTTGACGAAACAACTGCAGCTGTAATTTAGTAATGTAATTTAGAGTTATTTTCCTGAAAGAAATAATGCAACACACTTTAATCATTATTTTATAAGTTATTTATCATACTTAATTCAAAGCAGAAACTTAATTTATCTAATCAAACTCAGCAAAGCTGGTAACAAACCCACACTTTATAGAGAAATTGCAAATAGTACTGAAATTTAATCAAAATAAAATTTGATAAATACTTTACATTAACCAAAAAAACTTCTTGTGCTCTTATAACAACCCTACAAGCAACTGTATCTCTTTTGAATGATTTTTTTGAGGAAGGCTTTGCAGTTGTTCTTAGTTCTAATTTACAAAGTAATCTTTTGGAGCTAGGTTTTAGTAAGTATAATTAAAAACATGCATTAGTAAAAAAGTAAGCATAATTAGAAACATGCATTAGTAAAAAGATTTTCGCGGGTTTTCCCAAAAAATATTTTATCAGAATTTTGATAATCATTAAAAAATATTATGCAAGATTTAGCTTAGTTGTCTCCATAATTACTAGTGTCAGCTTTTTAAAAATAGCACAGATTTATATAGTAAAGCAAGGAATAAAAATAAAAATTAACAATAAGATTTTTATGTTAAATTTATGATTAATAAATGTTACTTTATACAGAGAATAACCTTTATATGCAATTGAACCTGTCTAACTTTATTTGTCTTCTGTTTAGTATTTTATGTTATTTCTCTTATTCAAATAAAAAATTGCAGTCATTCTTTTTCAATTAAAAATTTGCAAAAGAAATTTTATAGATTTGTTGTAGCAATGACAATTTTACTAATGAAAAGCACCAAAAGTGGGGAATCAAATAAAGATCTCGTATTGTTATTAATATCTTTATAACAACTTGCAAAAAGGAGTTACATATTCATTGAGTAAAGATCAAGTAAAAAAATTACAAAAAAGGCAAAGACAAAATGAATATTCCTTGTAAAAAGGTATTTCTTTTTTTAGTTTCAATTATAAAAATACAAAACTACAAACCTTTGATTTTTTTTTTTCAATGAAGAGTTTGAGTATATATATATATATATATATATATATATATATATATATATATATATATATATATATATATGAAGAGTTTGAGTATATATATATATATATATATATATATATATATATATATATATATATATATATATATATATATATACTAACGAATGAAATTATTATACGTAATTATACGTATATAAACTTGATTATTATACTAAAGTACAAAAAATTAAAAAAGAAAGTAACTTATAAATGAAAATATGCGGACCTTTTTTATTTATTTTATTTTTTTTAGACCTTTTTAGCCCCCTCCTTGGTGAGTGACAAAACTTGCCCCTGGTACCACTACACTCTATCTCTTTTCCATGGTTTTCCACTTCACTTACTCTTCTCCATAGTTTTTCTCGCATTGGTTTTCTCTATAAGCTTTCTTCTTACGGTGTATCAGGTAACAACATTAAGATTACTGAATCCTTCCTTACCAATCGTAGTATTAAAGTTGTCCTCAATGGTTAGCACTCTTCTCTATATCTTCTCACTTCAGGGGTTCCTCCAGGTTCAATCTTTTGCCCTATACTCTTCTTAATTTACATTAACGATCTTCCAGATATTCTCACATTTAAGGTGATATTGTTCGTTGATGATGCTACCATTTATTCTTATCTTAATAAGAATCCAACACTCTCTGATAGCATGGAGGGAGCATTTGAGCTTGAAAAAGATTTCACTTCTGCTTTAGCTTGGGCTCTCAGTGAATGGTGAACTTTAACTCAGATAAAACTCAATTTTTTTCACCTAACCATTATCGCAATAGTGTAGATGTTTCTATATCTATAAACGATAATGTAATCGATGAATCATCTACCCTTCATATTCTAGGATTAACTCTTACTTCTGATTTTTCTTGAAAACCATATATCAAATAGATTGCAAAATTAGCATCTGCTAAGGTTGCATCTTTTTATTGTGCTTGCCTCTTTCTTACTCGAGATTCAATTCTTTATAAATCTAAAATCCGTCCTTG
The DNA here is from genome assembly GCF_022113875.1 of Hydra vulgaris. Lineage (NCBI taxonomy): Eukaryota > Metazoa > Cnidaria > Hydrozoa > Anthoathecata > Hydridae > Hydra > Hydra vulgaris. Next base: position 51,527,582 of record NC_061160.1, on the reverse strand, counting down.
TATGGAATACTGTTGCCATATCTGGGGCGTTTTTTCTAATGATGTTCTTTCTCTTTTAGACAAGATTAGAAAACGCATCTTAAACATAGTTGGACCTGCGCTTGCAGCCAACCTCCAAACTTTATCACATTGTCGTAATGTTACTTATCTTTTTTTTATAAATACTTTAATAGACATTGCGCTTAAGTCTTAAGTGCTCCATAATTTCTTATTCCTCTAGTTTTTTTTGATCGAACATCAGTCCTTTGGAATTCGCTTTCTTTATCTTGTTTTTCTGATATATTTAGTTTGCACTATATTAAGTCGTCTGTCAATCGTTATCTTGCTCTATAATAGGGTGCCCAGCTACTTTTGATCCAAAAACAGGACATTTTAAGAAAGTAACAATTTTCAAAATAATGTTTATTACTACAATACTGTTAGATGATATCTGATTCAGCTAACTTTCGTCACCCAAAATTCTTTGATACATTTTGCCACACGATAAAGAATGATTTATTTTAATTTGAAGCAAGCATTTAACGGTTTTAACATTCAATCGATTTCGATCGTCTATCCACTGTTTTTTGCGCATGGAAAATACTCTTTCAACAGCCGCGTTTAATGTAGGAATTGATTATATTACGCTTACAAAGTGGGCCATTTTTTATCCATAGGCAAATTCTTTAATATATCAGAAGAAGTACCCATTAATGAGTTTAATTCATTTGTTTCATCAAACAACGAATCTTTCATAGCAATTTCTGGTAATAAATACTCAGCCGACTTTTGAACTTTTTCATATTTAATATTAGCTTTTAACATCAACCAATCGGTTAAAAAGGATAATTATCTAAGAATAACCACATATCAATATAATTTTTCGCCGTTGTATAAAAGTCGATGAATTCACTTTTAAGTTGATTGGCCGAATACGGATCATCTAAACCTAGTAGTTTAGAAACTGTTATTGCACCAAAAAAGCTTTGTTGAAGTCTTTTTTGCATTTTTTCTTTTAAAGTAGTTACAGCATCTTTCATTTCTGGTAATAGTAAATCTTTTTTTTCCAGAGTCAATATAGTCTGCTAAAATAATTGCAAGACGCTATGAAGAAACGGGAAATAAATTTTGCTTGAATCATTGTTAAATAAATTTTCATAAACTTTTGGAACATCGGCAGATGATAAGGCAAAAGATTTTAATGCAGCCCACAGTTTTGAAATGCGTTTGATAAGTTGTAGCACGTTCAGCCACCTAGTACGCGAATGTGTAGAAAAAGTCGCATATTCAATTTCAACGAATTCACAAAATTTCCTAAACTTTTCAGGGCGCAACGTCAACCCATTAAAGTAGGTCAAAATTTTAAATAATATCATTTCAACGAAAAATTGTTGTCAAAAGTTTGTTAGTACATTCATTACTTCGGAATGAAAGCGAATGAACGACTTATGCAGAACTACTTATGCAGGTGATTTTTTCTTACATAACGGCGTATTTTTACTAACAAAAAACAGCCCTATTTGAGCTATTGATTTCTTGGGTTTTGAATTTTCATCATAAAGTTTAGTACTACTATGTCTAGAAGTTGCTCGCTCGCCTGTAGGGTAACGCGGGGCAAAATGAAACAGCGGGGCAATACAAGACAGTTTGCGTTTAATATGATGCCAGCTCTACAAATTATAATTTGCAAGATTTTCAAAAGTGCAGTTGTGTTCAAAAACTATTTTGTGTCAAGAAAAATATATTGAGTCACTTTAAAATAAAAAAGTTGAGTAAAAGGGGAATCATTTCATCCCTCGGCTTCGCGAAAATTACAAATTTTTAAGTGTTGTTATTATACTTTTTCCTAGCCTTATATATATATAATACTTTTTCCTAGCCTTATATATATATAAAATATATATATATATATATATATATATATATATATATATATATATATATATATATATATATATATATATATATATATATATATATATATATATATATATATATATTATATATATATATATATATAGTTTGATTATAGCTGTAATATATTATAAAATGTATTTCTTGTTAATCCTCTTAAAGATCTGTTTGTTTAACTTTATTTATTTAAATTACTAAAAAAAAAAATCTGTCTCATTTTGCCCCAGTATGCGGGGCAAAATGAGACAGGATAGGTGCTGTCAATAAATGATCTCTGGTGACCAAACCACTGCAGTTTTGCAACTAATACTTTTCAAGCTTCAAGTAGAATGGTAGAAGAATTGAAAAATATCAAGTTATTTTTTCAAAAGTTGTTAGAAGGGCCGTATTAGATATATTAGCGCTTAAGTGTCCCTTGTTACGCTACTTCTAATATCGATATCCGATAAAACAATATGAACAGAATGCGAAATAATCTCCCTTTTTACTCTTTTTAATACCACCAAAGTCTTTAAAATATTTTTCTCGATAAAGATTCTTCCTCTTTGTATCCGTTTTATAATTTAATAGTAATTTAATTATCATTAATAATAAAAACATTCAAATTAAATACAAAATTATTGAATAGAATACAAAAGTGCTGAAACAAATAATTATTGGCGCATTATATATAATAAGAGAATCTATGTATCTGAAAATGAAACGATTGAATTGAAACTGACTGCGAATCATAAATTAAAAAACAAAATAAACCTCATATAACAATTCACAACGAAATTCCCAAGTGGCTTTGAAAACGTGATTAACAACACGTTCATAAGTCATTAGGTGATGTAATGACTTATTTCTAAGTCATTGTGTCACTTAGGAACGTGTTGTTCATAATTCATTAAGTTGTTTATAAGTCATTATTGCTCGTAAGTCGTGCATTACGCACGTGTGTAAAACTGTAGATGTGGGCCGTTAATTATTCTTTGGCGAATATTAGACAAGACTTACAACACCTTTACGGTTCATACAGCGAATAGCTCAACGCATCATTTATTTATTGAGCTGTCTCGTGAATTCGTAGTCAATTCAAAATGGCCTCAAACTTTTCTCGAGCTTGTAAGGGATAGTCCATAAAGTAAGTACGCTCGGAGGGGAAGAGGGGGTCTGCAAATGGCGCATATGAGATATGAGAGCAGTGGGTCAATTATAAAAGAAAGGAGGCACTAAATTAAAAAAAATATCATAAAATGTTAGATAATTAGGTTAAAAGCGTAAGTACTTTAAGGGAGGTGGAGGGTACTCAAAAAAGCGTATTGTAAAATGCGTGGGGGGGGGGGGGGGGCGAAAAAAATGTACGTGCTTTATGGACGACCCCTAAGCTTAATTATCTTAAAGTACAGGATGGGAACTCGAATTTCAGGAAATCAGGACGGGAACTCTAATTTCAGGAAAAAATCAGGACATCCTGATAAAATCAGGACATCTGGGCACCCTATTCTATAAACTTCATTTTTTCTCTTTCAGTAACTTCAAACTATAATAGGGGTTGCTTTAAGCCTTAATGGAAGTGAAGATGTTAAAAAAAATAAAATAAAAAAGGACCATCGGTAAACAAATGATTAAAAAATATGATAAAAAGTTCAGAACCCTTTTTATTTTAGGGAAAGATATCGTTTGCAGAATTCTAAATTTTAAGTTTTTAAAAAAAACTTAAATTTAAAAGTTGTTTAATGGAAGGAAAGATTGGTAATGATGCTACATACTTGGTTCAAGAAATATAATAGTAGCTTGAGAAAGTCAATACGGGTTAATAAGATTATTGAGCTGCTTTCAGGGGTGTTTGCGGTATTTATTCAATAGTTAATTATGTTATTTTGTGGCTAAAATAACCACAAGAAAAAAAAAAAAAATAGTAAATAAAAAAATACAATAAACAATATTTCTTTTAAAATATGAAAATGCTTTTTTTCGGAAAGTGTATGAAAAATATTTATATATTCTGCGTTTTGCTCAACTGCCCAGTATGTTTGGAATTATTGTAAATGGCTGCTCGTCAATCCACGTCTGTTTATCCATATGCTTGCAACAATTCTACAATTGTTTTATCTGCTTAAGAATATCAATTTTACTAATAACATATTATTAAATGTATGTATAGTATAGCATTGTGTTAATTCAATCAAATAGCAGTCAAATCATTCTTGGAACTTTCTTCCTGTCGAATTTCAAAATAGTTACTCAAAAATAAGAAATATTAAGCAACTTAATTCAAGTTAAAAAAACATTTGCTTAAAGTTAAATTTTATTTATTTTAATAATAAATTTTCTTTTTATGTTTTAAGAAGATTTTTTTTCGGAGTTTTTCAAATTTAATTCACTAAATTATTGTGTTATCTTATAATTTTAAACCATTAACGAATAATGAATCCTTTCTTAGTCAATTCTATATTGATAAAATCTTTCGAACTCACAAGCTTAGTGTTATATACATGTAATTATTAATTCTTTACATAAAATGACTTAAATAGTTCATTTCCGATAGATGTTGCATTGTGAATGAAACGATAAATTAAACATTTTTTTATGATTAATTAATTAGGCAACTTTAACAAATCTGTTTTATTAGGAACATTTCAGACTAATTCTTAAGGTCTTGTTGTGTTGCTTTTCTAAAATATTCAAATTATTATTTACATCAAGAGAAATATAGGTGCAGTTTTTATATTAGGAAGAATTTGTCATTAGTTTGTTAATTTCTTTTACTTTTTAATAGTTCCAAAGGTCAGCATTTTAGTCCATTGAGTTAAACATTTGCTTATTCAAGAAAGATCCAGCTTTAATTTTAATACATATATATATATATATATATATATATATATATATATATAATATATATATATATATATATATATATATATGTGTGTATGTAGATAATATAATATTTATAATAATAATAATAATAATAATAATAATAATAATATATATATATATATATATATATATATATATATATATATATATATATATATATATATATATATATATATATATATATATATATATATATATATATATATATGTCAGGGTTCCCATTCCTCCTTAAAAACTTCAAATATCCTTTAAAAAAAAAACCTTTGTTAAAGTCCTTAAATAACCTTAAAAAAGTTAAAATTTGACTTCTCTCTATTTCTTAATTTTTCCCTATTTTTTTTAATTATTTAGGAATTTTTATTAAAGTAAATGGATTATACTTATAAGAATTATGAGGATAATAAGAGGTGAATATATAGTTCTTTGATAGTTTGACATTTAAAATTTAATTTTGATGTTTATATTTAAAATTTATTGAAAAAAATAAGATTCTGTTTTTAATGTAATTGATTTCTCCTTACTTTTTCTTTCAAAAAATTGTTATTTGCGACTAAATCTACTTAAATATTAGGAAAATATCTCCTTAAAATCCTTACTTTTAGCCTTAGTTTTAATGAGGCGAAAAGTAAGGATTATAATAATAATAAAGTAGAAAAATACCTTGAAATTTTTACAAAATAAAATTTAAAATTTTTATATGATGATTATGCATTTATTTCAAAGAGTCACTGATGTTAACTTTTGTTATAGAATCAATCATGAAATTTTTTATAATATTATTTATGCAAATTGTACAGATTTTTTCGGTTGATAAAGGAAATTTTAAAACTTGTGAGCAAAGCAGTTTTTGCAAGTAAGTCACTTATTATTTTATTTTCAAAAAAAACCTTTATATTAATTTTATTGGTGTTTTAATATTGGTAATTATTTCTTTTTAAAATCATTATATTATAAAGTAATAATAAAGTATAGTATGAAAGTTATAATCAATATCAAAAATAATCTAAAATAAATATTAAATACAATAGTTAAAATAACAAGGAGTTGTAAAAGATGAAGTCACTCATACAATTATCTAGTGAAAGGACTGATAGCAATAATAAACAATTTAATAGCATCATTTGGAAAAATAGTGACCATGGCTTGATGAATTTGTAAATAAGCTAATCTATAGCATAAAATTTAACAAAAATGAACCTCAAGTTCGCCAACTTTACTTTATTTAAACATCGTCATTTGCTTTAATAATTAAAAAGCAAACATGGCATTTTATCATTTTTGTTTTTAAGTTTGTTATTGAATTTTTATTTTACACATTTTTTTTGTATTTCACCAAGGCCATGAAGTAATACAGTTAAGGAAGCTACTTTTTAGTTGTGGTTACAATCCTCTCCTAACTCTTTAACTCTAAAACACAATACTTGACAAACAAGGTCGCTGCATGGAAAAACAAGTTGATCGTGGTACTACCAAGGATGTAGTGGAGATCAAACTCGGAACTTCTTGCTTATAAGGCGAGCGCTCTACCATTACACCACTACTGCTAACTACGTAGTAACATGTTATGTTTTAAATATATGGAAAGAAACTAAGCTAAAACTTTCCATTAAACAGTCTTCAGAAACATGCATTACTATTTTTTTAGTTAATTTTTTTAAACTTGATTTAAACTCAGTTACTCCCATTTTAGTTATGATATTTAACTTATTTAAAGGCTTGCAATAATAGGATGTACCTTTTTTTAGTTGCAGCAAATGCTTTTTCTTTCTAATTTAAATTAAATATGTTTCGAAAATGATTATAAAAGAAAAAGTTTTGTAATAAAAATTTTTTGTTTTTGTTTTTCTACTACATTACATAATACAACTTTCATTTTGCCATTTTTGTTTTAATATTTTATTAAGAATTATTAAGAATAAGAATAAAAAATTTGGTATACTGTTTTAATTTAAATATTTTATTAGAATTTAAACAAATTGTTTGTTTTTAACTATTTTATTTAAAGATTAAATAAACATTTGTTTTGCAATTTTTTTTTAATTGTTTTATTTAGAGTTTACATAAATTGGTTGTTTACTGTGTTTTTCATCATTTTGTTTGGAGTTTATTTAAATTATTTAAATTATTTTATTTATTTAAATTATTTTATTTATTTTAATTATTTTATTTAGAATTTAAATAAAATGATTAATGTCATTTTTAATTACTTTTGAATAGCAAATGAAAATTAAGTTTTAATAACACGAGCCTTAAAATGCTTGCGGTAAATTAAAAAAAGAGGAGATAGGAGATGTTTGTCAATAAATATTGAGTGAGACATGGGTGAGTTCATGGTTATTTATGGTGTAAACACGCTGGGTTATGTTTTTACTCTGGTTAGCAATAGTACAGACAAAGGATTTTTCAGTTGCTATTTGGAGTTGCAAAGTACAACTCCATTTGTACAAACGATTAACAGCTATGTGAAGGTCTGAATGAAGACCATGTATATCATAGATTGAGTATAATTTGCTTGCGGTAAATTAAAAAAAGAGGAGATAGGAGATGTTTGTCAATAAATATTGAGTGAAACATCAACCTTAGTTAAAAAATGATTTTTAATTATACATAATTAAACATATGCATAATTATATTAGCTCTAACCAATTATGATAAGTGAACAATAACAAAAAACAAATGATAATAAAGATAGCATTTCTCATCTAGAAATTTAATCAAAAGAGTTTTAATTTATATATTAGTTAATAGAAATTTAAATCAAAAGAGATTTAATCAAATAGAAATTTAATCAAAAGAATCAATATATTTTTTTGTCTTACAAATTTCCCTTTCAGTTTTTATTATACTTGATTTTCAATGTAGCAGTAATTTTTCATTTTTATGTTTTAATTATAAAAAATATGTAATATTAATAAAAAGTGAAAAATGTAAAGTTCTAGGTTTATATATTTTGCATTTTCATACATTTATACATTGCTTATCTGATCAACTGAATAGATGCAAAAATGGAAATGAAGTGTAAATAGTTTTATTAAATTATACTGCTAGTGTTATTTATTTATAAATCTATTTATTTGAAAACAACAATTTATATGAAGGACCCGAAGGCCACTAACACTGAGTATATGTTACAAATTTTTTACTGAAATATTAAATTGTATTAAGTGCTGGGCAAGTAAGAACAAAATTGTATCAACTTGAACAAAGCAGTACAGCAAGATGGTTCTTAAACATCGAGACAGATGATGCAGATACCACATTCTCCGATAAGCTATTCCATACATTAACAATTCGATTAGAAAAGAAACACTTAGTGCTGTTTAAACTACAATGGTGTTTGTACAGTTTAAAGTTATGACCAAAATTATTCATGTAAGAATTAAGAATAAGAATGTTTGATAGGTCAGTGTCCAGTTTACCGTTAAGAATTTTGTTGCATAAAACTAAGTCTTTAAACACTCATTGATATTCTAACGTGTTAAGCTTTAGTATGGCTAGACACTTATCATAGGAGACTGACCACAGACCAGCAATTCTTTCAGTGAAGAAACACTGCACTTTCTTAATTTTATTAATCAGGCATATAGTGTAAGGTGACCATACTGAAGAGCAATATTTAAGCATAGGTCGTACATAAGTACAGTGGGCTTTAACCATTAGCAATGTATCTTGTGAATAAAAAGTTTTTAGAACAAGATAAGCTCTTGACATAGCTTTATATATGATAAGATTGATATGTTGATTGAATTTGAGATTTCTATTAATGGTAACTCCAAGATTTCTTATACAGCTAACATGGGCGAGTTCATGGTTATTTATGGTGTAAACACGCTGGGTTATGTTTTTACTCTGGTTAGCAATAGTACAGACAAAGGATTTTTCAGTTGCTATTTGGAGTTGCCAAGTACAACTCCATTTGTACAAACGATTAACAGCTATGTGAAGGTCTGAATGAAGACCATGTATATCATAGATTGAGTATAATTTAATATCATCAGCAAAAAGTTTAAGTTTGACATCAAGCTGTTTATTAATGTGGTTCACATCATTGATAAACAATAAGAATAGAATAGGCCCAAGAACGCTCCCCTGTGGAACACCACTTGTTACAGATATAGCATGGGAAGTAACATTGTTTAAATTGTGATCTCATGTGCAGAAAATTAGTTAGCCAATTTAGAAGATTGCCAACTATTCTGTAAGCAGGTAATTTCATTAGTAACTTAGGATGTGAAACTGAATCAAAAGCTTTCTTAAAATCAAAATAAATAAGTTATGAAGACTTTTTAGAATATTAGTACAGGTACTACGTTTACGAATAAAACCATGCTGCTCTTTTGTGATTAGATTATTGAGCAAGAGATAATTAATCAGTTTGTTATTAATGATTCTTTCCATTACACGACAACAAGTATATGTCAAGGAGATGGGTCTATAATTACCTGGGTCAACTGTTGATTCTTTTTTGCGAATTGGAATAAGGCTTGCTACTTTCCAGTCTAGCGGTAAAGCACCATCTTTAAATGAGGTATCAAATAAATGGCTTAAAGGAATCGATAAACTATTGGCACAATTCTTTAGGAAAACATTGGGAATGCCATCTAGACCAGTAGATGTGGTTGGTTCAAGTGCTCTCAGTGCTTTTTCGACTGTAGAAGGAGAGAAGTTAATAGATGACAGGCAAGATGAATGTATGTTAACACGATTCCCAAACTTAGGTGATAAACCATTATCGAATGTAAAAACACTTACAAAAAGTTATTAAAAAGTACAAGGTATTTCTTCTTTATCATGACAAAGGGTATTATCGGATCAACAAATGTAATTGAGTATACTACAGGTTTTGAGTTTTCCATTGACAAAATTAAAGAAACTGCCAAGGTTGTTTTTGCGTATCATCTTAAGTTCTTTTGCTGCATGATACTTTCTAATGGAATCAGAACATTGTGCCGCAATTGATTTATAAGCTGCTTTGTCATTAGATTTACCTGTTACTTTTGATCTTTTCCATGCCATTGCTTTGTTGTATATCAACCTTTTAACATAATAAGGATAGTGTATTTTATGTGATAATTTATGCTCTTCACAGACTCGCACTTTAGGTACATGTTGTGTAATAATATTATTTAGTATAGTAGAAAAAGTATGCCAACAAGCTTCAATATTAAAACATGTTTAAAGATAATACTCCAATCTACCGATTTCAGATATTTATTGATAACTTGGTAATCTGCATTTATCCAACATAAGAACTGTTGAACTAGAACTTCAGTTTTATTATATAAGCAGCTTAAATTAGGAGTGAATATGATACATTATGATTACTAGTACCAATAGGTGGTTCAATACAGAAATTATTGATAAATGAAGTGGAAGAACTCAAAATAAGATCTAAGATGCTATTTTCTCGAGTTGCTTGATCAACATGCTGAGTGAGACTATATCTGTTTATAAAATGTAAAAAAGAGTTATGTATAACATTATCTGGACCATGATAGTAGTGCCAGTCTATATCAGGTAAGTTAAAATCTCCTAGTATGACCACATTTTTTTTGATCGAACACAATATAAAGAAACATTTTATACTACTCTGCATATAGTCAATAGCTTCTTTACTGAAACCCCCACTGCGATAATAACCAATAATTCTGAACGACTGACCATTAAGTTTTAAATCAGCACATAAAATTTCTAACTTATGAAACTCTGGTGGTATGTCAACTTTTGTAAATTGTATAAAACTGCGAAAAAATATTGCTATTTTACCACCTTTACTACTTCTGTCACAGCAAAGAATAGTGTAAAACCTAGGACATAATAGACTGTCAGGTAAATTTTTATTTAACCAAGTTTCGATAACACGACAAATATCAAGACTGTGTAAATGGACAGTGTTGGAAATCAGCAATTTTATTACCTAGACTGCAAATATCAGTAAGTTCCCATTTCCCACAGTAATTGTTTTTTGGATGGTTAAATATCTCTTGGTTTTTTTAATTTATTAGTTGCCTGTCATTGTTCTTTTTAATAAACTTGTTCAAGTTTTTTAAGAGTAGATTTTTTGAAAATAGCAGCTGATCTGGATGACTTGATATGAATTGCTATCTTTTTATGAGTTTTACAACTCTTTCATTTCTAATTCTGTAATAGTATTGTGAATCTTTATTAGTTTCATTCAATTTAGCTCGTTCTTCTCTTAAAGTTTTCATTTTAAGTCATTCAGCCACTATCAAGTCTGCATTAATAAATATGTTATTAGTTTCTGGTAAATTTTTGTAGGGTTTTGGCTGTTTTTAGTACAATATTTCTTTCTTCTTTGTTGGTTAAAGCAACAATTACTGGTGGTGGCTTGTCTGACTTTGTACTTAGTTTGAAAACACGTTGGATAATTTGATTAAATATATTTTGTATCCCTAATGTTTTCATTAGGGATACAAAATATATTTTGTTTTTAGAGGTATTAAATCCAAAGACTATTAAGTTTTTTTTGTCTTAGATTTAGAGATTCTTTAACAACAACATTGACTAAATCCAGTTGAGCTGTTTTGTTACTCTTTTTACCTTTTAATACATTGGACTATGCACAATCATTTTAATTTAGTATGTTGCTTGGTTGGTTCTTCAGATCATTCACTAATATTTTGAGTTGAGTAATTTCTTTATCCTTTGTTAAAAGTTCTGCTTCCAATTTTAATACTCTACTTACTTGAGCTTCAAAGTCTTCTTTTCTTACCATTTTTTAATGTATTTAAAAAATAATTTTTCCTTATATATTATTAACGTATATACCTGTGTTATACCAGTTTTTTCTTGATTTTATTTTTTTAAATCTTGAACACTATTTAATGTAGAATGGTAAGACTTGTTTTTTCTTCATAACCACTTATAAAACTTTAGATAAGTTTAATATCTGGCATATCGGGCAAAAATATCCAGTACAACTCTATTCTAAATAGATTAATTATGAAGTAATGGTTAATATATTTAAAGAAATTTGGAGTCAAATATGGGTTTAGTAAAAAATAGGTAGGAGTTGCTAACCATCTTGGTAGGGTCAAAACATTTTTTGACTTCAGAATTGATTTTTCTCACCCAAAAATGTTTATTTAGATATCTAGTATTCAGCAGAATTTGTTTGCTGGCCTTAAAAATATATATCATTCAGCCCTAGGAATTAATTGCTGACCTAAATAGGTCTAACGTTGGCAATTCTGTGTCAATCTCATCATTTTGTGTCAACCTCTTATATTGTTATGAGATCATTTTGATTTTTGAAGTCTTATAATAATGAATCAAAGAAATATTGAAATTACACTATTAATTTCAATATTTTTTTGATTAACAGTGGAAATAATTAAATTGCAATAAGAAAAATTAAAACTAAAAGTTAATAAGAATTAACAATCTTCGGCATTTAAAAAAAAAAATAATTTTTGACAGATAACAAATTAGTTCTGGTTTAAATTTTGCATAGCTATCTTCAATGCTCTGGTGATTAATTTCACTGATTTTGTATTGTCTTCCTGTAAAAGTTGTTGGAATATTAATCATTAACAATAAGTTTGTTGATAGAACCCAGCAAACATCATCTCTTGAATGCCAATAATATGACTTTAAAGGGTAACATGGATGCATGAAACTAACTTGAAAGTTAGTTTCATGCATCCACTTTCATTTTTGGTAAAAATTAAACATTGCAGATACTGTAAGAATATGATTTGTTGTTGTTTGATAAAGACTAGCAATTGAAGTTAGTCTTTTTACAGTCCCACCAATACCATCACAGGATGATTTACCATGACTTGTTGCAAAGAAAGACCAGGTACATTTCATAGCAAAATCTTGTTCATGGTGGCATATATTTACAAAGTGTTTACAGTTCTTGTACTGGCCACCACACCCATCTGAAAAGTAATGGACAATTTCTATTTGATGAGAAATATTGCTTTTAATATGTTCAATTGTTAGCTTCATCACATGATAAACCATATCAACATCATGCAGTAAATCATCTGAGATAAAACGTATTGAATCACATTTGAGGACATTATTTTCTTTATAATAAATTACTGTTGGATGCAATGTTGCTTGAATTTTGTTACAGTGAAAACTTTGTATTTCGTTTTGTACAACAAACTTGTAATTTTCTAAGAAATCACAAAGGACAATGACCTCAGTACTACTTAACTCATTTTTTAACTTTCTTAAAGAAGCAGCTTGACTTTTTGCAATGATAGAATGAACAGTAAGTTTTTGTAACTTATTTTTCAAATAAAGCTACTTGTCGTTTCTGTTAGAATTTATAGCTCAGATCGGTCTGTTGTTTTCCATTGTTTGTAATCTATACAATAATCATCATCTTCATCAATATTGTCTTGAGAGTACAACTCATTTTCAAGATAATGTATTAATGTAGAATCTTCTGGGCACAAAAGGCAACAATGTATCATGCAAGACTTGTTTGTCCTACTACAAACAAGCATATCAATAAGCTTGTGATAATCCTTTGATAATTCAACTGCACTAATCATTAACTTAACATTTTGATGGTAGGTGCACACATATACTGTATGTGTACCAGATGCTCCAACTGTAATGCACCATTTTGGAAGATGTGAGCAAATATTAGAAAAACAGCTCTTTATATCTGGATAACAGGTTATAAACTTTGCATATAGCTCTTTTAGATTTGAAAGAATCAAATGCTTTTGCGTGTGAGATCTTTGAGCTATACTAACAAAATCTTTTTTACCAGACATTAGCCTGCTATTTTCATCATAACAATAAAGTTCAATAATTTTATCTACTGTTTCTTGAGGTATTTCCTTTCTTTTTTTTTTTTTTTAAAAGATAAAATACCATTTTTCTGCAGCAATTTGTGTGATATCTGCACCATATAATTAGTAACATTAAATTCTTTTTCTATATCTTTGTAAGACCAAGAAATTGGAACCAGTGTTAGTAGTTGAATTTTTTGATTACGATTGGAAATTAACATTTTTTCTTTGATTTTTCTAATAAGTATATCCATGTCATTTGCTTTACCTTTAACTTCCTTAGATAATTTATTGAAGGAATCTTCCTTACTTAACTGTTCAGGATCTATATTTAAAGTCCTTGCAATACCTAACTTTACTGTTTTTTGAACATGTAAAATTTTTTTTTACCAAGAGCAACTCTTGAGTGACTATTTACAGCATGCATTTTGAGAGGACTTTTGTTCATAGTTGTCAAAAAAGAAATAAAATTTTAACAATTCATTTATATTAAGTTCATTATCTTCATAAATCTGTCTACAAGTCGGTTCTCTTTGCCCATCATCCTTAAATGATATCAATTTAATCATGCATGAGGGACATGTCTTTTCTCCAGAAATAACATTAAAACCAATATTTTTTAATTTCCCAGCAAGTTGCATGTTAATTTCTTTACATCCTAAAAACATGAGTGATAATTACTGCTTCAGTGAGTATTTTGCAAAAATATATATAATTTATTAATAATTACAATAAAGTTTTGAAAAAGTTTCATGGTTAGGTAATAATACCTTTTCTTCTTTTTCCATTGTGTGAATTAAATGAATCACAACAAGCTATGTGGATTGTGGAGTAACGTTTTAAAAAAATATTCATGGTGTAGGCAAACCATTGCATTTTCATCAAATTGAATGCCAGAACGACTAATCAAATCTTTTTTCACATCATTAAGACTTGAAACTTTCTTGATATCATAGGATTTTACATATGTTTTTTTGTTACAAATTTCTTTATTTATTATTCCAATTGAATATCTTTCCTTATATTATTTTTTAGTTCTGTAAGAAACAATTTTAAAATAATTATTGTTTGAAGATTTGAAAATAGAAAATCCTTTAACTATTAAGCATAAAAACCCTTCCAAATTTTTTATATTATGGAGTTTGATACATATAGAACATTAGGAAAAAATTTCAAGATTTTAATCTTTTAGGCATCTTGAGATAAACATTTTTTTGTACAGGACATCAAAAAACTTACTAAAAGTGTTACACCATTTTGAAATTGAATTTTTATATAGAAGCTTGAATTTTTGTGTGTTTTAGCCATCATTTTTAAGTTCCTCATCCTAAAAAATAGTTAGGTAAACATTTTGACCACTATTAAACAAGTATTTCATAAGTTAAAGCTAATTGTGTCGTGCAATGAGCCTAAAAAATAAATGGCGCTGAAAAAAAAAGTCAAAAAAGAGATTGGGACCAATTATCAATATCTCTGAAACCGTAAGGAGTCAGACATTAAAATTTATAGTGAAGTTTTTTTTTATTAATTCAAACTTGTATTCCAAAAATCAGCAAAATCTGAGATGACATGGTGCCGAGCATAAATTAAATTGAGCTGGAATGACCCTATAGAGAAATCTTTGTATTTAAACTATTTTGCCAATCTTTTGTAGACCCTAAGTAGTTTAAAGTCAACAATTTGTTTTTAAATTTTAAGAATTGAGTATTTAAAGTGATCAAATCTTCGAGGCATGTGTTCATATTAAAGAGGATGATAAAAAAAGCGTTCTGGATAACTTTTTTTGATTAAAACAAAAGAATAAATGCATACCAAGAAAAACTAACTTTTTTGTTTTTGTTGAAGCTTGTTTTCTCCATTTTGTTGAGGCCATATAGTCTTTATAATATATGTCCTAATCTACAGTCTTGATAATTTATTCAAGCGCGTTTTATTCCTTAGAGTTTTAGTACATGACATGATTGATATTGTTATTTGTTTCAAAGATTGATAATGTACACAAACAAAAAAATCAATGGTGTCATGTACTAAAACTCATAGGAATAAAACACGCTTGAATAAATTATCAAGTCTGTAGATTGCAGCATATATTATGAAGACTATTTGGCATACAGCAAAACAGAGAAGGCGAGCTTCAACTAAAACAAAAAAAGTTAGTTTTGCTTGGTGTGCATTTATTGTTTTGTTTTAATCAAAAATATTTAGCCCAAACGTTTTTTATTTTTTTTATCATTAACTATAATATGAACACAACATGTCTCGAATATTTGGGATTCGTTTAAACAAGTTTGTTGTATTATTACTCATTTTTAGCTCATTCGTATTGATAATAGTTCATTAACATTTTGACATTATAACACATTAAAAAATAATTCATTATAGCTAATTAATTTTTATAATACAATTTTATGTTGTTTAGTTATTATTTCACTAAAAGTTTTTTGTTTTTTGTTTTAGGCGTAATCGTCGAATTCAACCAGGGGTTTCTCCCTTTGAAATTCTTTCAGACGCTGTACAGTTTAATGATGGCAGTATTATAGCAAGAGTATTAAATTCAAACACTAACATCACATTCTTACTAACTATCGATACTTTATATGAAAGTACTGCTAGAATTCGTGTAAATGAAATTGATCCAATTAGATTCAGACATGTAGTTTTTGAGACTTTAGTTAAAGAACCTTCACGTTTTAAGTATTTATTTCTTAATTTTTTTTCTCTTTATTTTGTTATATTGAGTTTTAAAATTTTTAGGATGAAAGTTATAAGAGTTATAAATTTTTTAGATACAGTTTGTTAAATAAAAATAATGACGGATTTAAAGTGAAGTTCGAGAAGAATGTTATAGTTGTTACTTATAAACCCATGAAAATAGACTTTTATGATGACGCTGATGTCTTATTAGTTTCCTTCAATAACAGAGGGTTGATGAACTTTGAGCACTACAGAGTGAAACCGTATGTATTTAGTATAAGCAGTATTATTACTGCTGTTACATATATATTTTTTAATACTAATAATTTTTATTAAATTTTGTTTGTCATTAAATTTTTAATATAGTTTATCTAAGCATTTTATTTAAATTTATTGAAGCATACGCAAAAAAAAAAGCATTTATTTGCACTTTTAAAAATGCTTTTTAAAAAAGTACTATAAAACTATAAACTTTTTATATGGTTTTGAACTCAATTTCCCCTCCCCCCAACCTTATGGGTATGGGTAGCCTACCCCTGGCACTGGGTTTTAGGTTTTGTTTTCAATATTACTGATCTCGAGTAAGACTCGTTTTTTACGGACTTACTAAAGAGGGATGCCTTAAAAAACGTCCGCTCTAAGTATGATTTATTTTTGATTCATCATTAAAACAAAAAAAAGTATGTTATGACTTGACTGAGACTCGATCTTTGCCGCTGGAGTCCATCACTTTAACCTCCTGGCCAATCAATCACATGCTTCAAGTAATTTAACTTTATTAAAATAAATATTTGTATATATATATATATATATATATATATATATTCATATATATATATATATATATATATATATATATATATTTATATATATATATATATATATATAATATATATATATATATATATATATATATATATATATATATATATATATAAATATATATATATATATATATGTATATATATATATATATATATATATATACATATATATATATATATATATATATATATATATATATATATATATATATATATATATATATATATATTATAGTAATACATGCATAATAAAGTTTCTGTAAAATCAGGGTTTAAGCCATCACATGCTTCAAGTAATTTAACTTTATTAAAATAAAAATTTGTATATATATATATATATATATATATATATATATATATATATATATATATATATATATATATATTCATATATATATATATATATATATATATATATATATATATATATATTATATATATATATATATATAATATATAATATATATATATATATATATATATATATATATATATATATATATATATATATATATATATAATATATATATATATATATATATATATATATATAAATATATATATATATATGTATATATATATGTATATATATATATATATATATATATATATATATATATATATATATATGTATATATATATATATATATATATATATATATATATATATATTATAGTAATACATGCATAATAAAGTTTCTTTAAAATCAGGGTTTAAGCCATTTAAAAAAACTTTGGTTTAAATCAAATTCTAGAGAAAAAGTTACATGAACTCTTTTAACTATCTGGCTCATATATTTAAAAGAAAGAATCAACTGTTAATGGAGGATTGAGTTGATGGAGGTTGAATAAGCAGAAAATCTAATATTTTTCTATAGAATGTAAAATAATGATATGTTAAAAAACACTTATAAATTATCTTAGAAAAATGATTTATTTGATGAATTAAAATAGAATTTTGGAATATATGGTATTAGAAACTGTGTTAAAATAGTTATACAATTAGAAAAGAAATGGTTATTGCAGTTCACAATTAAAAACTAACTGAAACATTGTTATTGAAGTTATATGCATTGTATGCATTGTTTGACCATTTTACATTCAATTATATTTTTCACAACTTAAAAAAAACAAAAAAACAAGTATCACACCAGATACCTCACAAATTAACCAATCAAGTGGTTAGAGTTGAGATGTATAAAGAACATTTATTTCTATTCAGAAACAATCTATAAAGATTATCTGATGTTGTTACTGAGGGTAAGTTGTAATTTTATTTGAGATAAGTCTGACAAAAGTCGTTAATGGAGTTGATGAATGTGAATATGCAAGAACAGTAGTTAAACATGTCAGGTTTGTAGTAAAAACATATTCTAAATCTTTTTCAAAGCAGCAGGTGTCATTCATTTAGTATAGATATTGAAAAAGGGATACTGTTATTGGTCAATACTATGTCAAAAATTATTTAAAACCTTTTATACTCAAAATAAAACAGTAAAGGTCGCAACTAGGGTTGTTAAAAATTGTGAAAATGTCTGCTTGGGTACCCAAGAATAAACTGCTGGGTACCTGGATACCTGTTAAAAAAACATTTTTATAAAAGTTGTACTTATAAAAAGTCAATAAAAATTTCCATTCAATGATGTCATTTATTAGTGCTGTTCTTTTTCACTTAATTGTAAAATTTATTTATTTTAAAGTGACCCCAAAGTGCCTTGGGATCACTTTAAAATAAATAACTTAGGAATCCCTTTAAAATAAATAACTTAGGAATCCCTTTAAGTATTCAGGTTGCACAAGTCCAGGTTGCACAAGTAAATTAGGGTTTAGAAATACAAGCTGTTTTGTCCACATGTCCACTGTTTTAAGTAGCTAAGTTACACGCTGTTGATTTTCTAGCAATTGAGAAGACATATTCTGATGGCACTGAAGTTGCTGGTATGCACATGTGTTTGTTTTGAAAGAGTTTTATCTGAGAGGCAAATTAATAAACAAGTTAGGGAAGTTATGATTTACATAAAGGAAAATATTTTACATAGAAATAATAATGATAATCATTGATGAATAAGAAAAAGGATATCTACATAATGCTGAACTTTATAATAGTAGTAGTAGTGTCCTTTCAAGTGTGTTTGACTCAGAACTCTTTGCAGCCATTGTAACCAAGGTAATGGCGAGAAAGAGTTGCAGCACTTTTTTTTTTTTTTATTAAGAAAGTGTGATCAAAAGTGTATACAAATATATAACTTATGTAAACTTCAAACTATGTAATGTTAAAACATGTAGCAAGCTTTACAGTTTTACTTTTACTTTAAAATTGCATTGCAGCAACATTTCCTTAATTTTGATCTATAGGATTTATTTCTGTTTTATAAATTTTTTTGTTTTTAAAATAGTTTTAAAATCTTTATTTGCCAACACTCCTGTGTGGCCGAGTGGTTAGCTCACAGAGTTTCTGAAGCAAAGCGCTGTGGTTTGAATCCTACCACAGGAACCTTTTTTTAATATTTTTTAAAAGCAAAATAAAACACTTTAAAAGTTTTATAGAGGCAAAAAAAAAAAAAAAATAGCCTGTAGCTAGAAAATTTTAATTTACAATTAAAAGTCTTTTATGCTATATATATAAATATATATATATATATATATATATATATATATATATATATATATATATATATATATATATATATATATATATATATATATATATATATATATATATATATATATATATATACAGCGGTGGCCAAAAATTAAAGACCACTCTTTTTTTTTTCAAATTTTAGTTTTAACCTTAGTATAATTTTATTTTGGAAAAAGGTATCAAAAAAAGAAAAACATTTTTAGAAAGAATTTTTATTGTATTTTATATTTATTATAAAAGAATTTATAATTTTTTTACAAAATAATGTTAAAAAATTAAAAAACTGACTAGTAAAAAATATAAATCGAAAAAAAAATTGGACAAAATTTTAAGACCAGTTTCAAAAAAATTTCAAATAGCAATAAAAAAATATTTTAGAAGCGTGTTGTTCTTCCATTTGTTTTCAAGCACTCTTGTACTCGTTCTGGCATTGAATTCATTAAAGTTTTGATTACTTCATCAGGCACATTTTTCAAATGATAAGAGATAGAAGATTTCAAATCTTTCAAATTGTAAAGTTGTTCTTTACCAAGCTTGTGATCAAGCCACGACCATAAATTCTCTATTGGATTCAAGTCTGGACTATTGGCAGGCCATGGAAGCACTTGAATTTTATTAGAATTGAACCAATCGCTAACAACATGCGCTTTATGACACGGCGCATTATCTTGTTGGAAAATAAATCCATCTTGCAACTGCCAATCAATGCTAGGAATAAGCGAGTTTTCCAAAATTTCGATGTACCTTTCTTTGTTGAGTCTACCATCGAATAAATGAAAAACGCCAACTCCACAGGCACTCATACAGGCCCAAATGCCTATTGAACCACTGCCTTGTTTTGTTCGTTTCAAAATGCATGATTCATCGAACCGTTCGCTTGGAAGTCTACGCAACATAACACGACCTTTTCTGTTGTCTACCTCAACGTTCATTTCATCACTAAAGACCACACGGCTCCACTGATCTGTTGACCAATTTTTATGTAGTTTGCACCACTCTTTCTGGCAAGTTTTTGTTTTTTATTTAAGCGTGGTTTTTCTGCAGCAGCACGCCATAAATAATTTAAATTGTGGAGGATCCTTCGCACAGTTTTAGGGCTTGCTTTCAGACCATTTGACAGTGTCCATTTCGTAGACAAGTCTGTAGATGATGCTTATCTGTTTTCTTTCATTAATCTCACTAACGAGCGAACATCACGGTCATTTGAAATTTCATTGTGTCCAGTCCTATGACGATCATTAATTGACCCGGTCTCTTTGTATCGTTGAATTATGTTAATAATGCAAGAGTGAGACCTTCCGAGCTTTTCTGCTATTTTTCTGATGCTATAGCCTTCTTCTTTTAATACAAGAGCCGTGTATCTGTCTTTTTCTTCGATCTTTGCACGCATTTTTGCAATATTTTTATATCCTTATTGCAATTCAAAAAATAAATGTTTATTTGATATCGAAACTCAGGTTTCGACATTTTATTTTATAGCCAACGTAATAAGCAATTCAGACAGTTAAAAAAAATAATCGATTATTATTTTTAATAAGTGCAAATTAAAGATTTGAAAGTGGTCGTTAAATTTTGTCCAATTTATTTAAAGAAGATTTATAAGTACTCATCAGTTTTTTAATATGTTAAACGCTATTTAATTAGAATTAGATTAAAAAAATTATACCATTTTAATCCGTATATTTTAATTAACAAGATATTAAAAAAAAAAATTTAATATGTCAATTAGAATCTTCTTAATTTTGATTTAAAGATTAAGAAACCAACTAAAAAATGAGTGGTCTTTAATTTTTGGCCACCGCTGTATATATATATATATATATATATATATACAGGCCTCGAGGATAAGAAATGAGTGCAAGAGCGGTCAAAAGCTCTCAAAGCGGTTAAAAATGAACATGATTAACTATGCGAGCTGCTTCTCTAAATTTATTAGATAAGCATTGCTTATAAAAAAAAGTTTTATATTTTCTTATTGTAATAGAATGCAGGGATATTAAGAATTGTTAAAGGTAATTATTAAAATGACTGTGGTTTTTATTTTAGTTACAATGATAATTAAACTTGTGAGAGAAAAAAAAATACTTTTGCGAAAGCTGTAAATTGTTCCTGTAAACCGTTTTAGGGGAGTGTGGGAAGCAAGAGCTAAAGTTCTCGTTTCCTGTCAAAGCCTGTGTGTGTGTGTATATATATATATCAGGGCGCGACAAATCGTTTTTTTTTCACGGATGTTGACGTTCTTAAACTATTGACGAACGCCTAATTTAAGTGATACGTGTCAAACAAGGGAGTTTTATATTGAAATAAATTTTTATTCTAATTAATAAGCTTTTGGATATATGAAAGATGGTTATTGAATTTAATCAATTGTCATATTTTTGAAACAATTTTTAATGCATTTGCGCGCAAATTATTGATTTTTAATATGCAAGAGATTGTAAACTGTTATTCAACAATGCAAAACTATTTTTTTTTTAATTTAGTTTGTTAAATTTATTTGCTCATAAAATATATGTATAAACATGAAGAAATTAAAATAAAAGTAACTAAAGAAATAAATTGCACAATGACGTCTCATTAATATTTAAATATTAATTTTTATATTTATATAAATTGATTTAAAAAACGCTAGAACTTTTTAATTGATGGCCTTCCAAATGTCTAATACCAACCGCTGTGTCAATCCAATTTTTGACATGTTTTTGGGGCAAAGAGTGTTCAATTAACTGGCCATCAAGCTTTATACGCATAATATCTTTTAAGGTATTGTCATTTAATGAAGTTCGCAAAATATTTTTTTGTAAGTTCATACAAGAAAAATCGCGGCAGAATCGCTTGTCTATATATTCTTTTGCTCCGTCAATAATTTTAATAAAATATTTTTTATTATAATAATCAAAATAATCATTTGGTTGTTGTCTAACTAACTCATCAATTCTTTTTCAATTATGCTTATTTTAATGCTGTTAAATCAATACCTTTATAGATTAACTGATCTTCTTTTACTTCTAAATTATCTAGTAAACGTCCAATATTCGAGCCTGGATTAACTGATAACGCATCTAGTACAGCGATTCTTGCATCAACTTTACGCAAAAGCTCACAAATTTAAATTTCTTCTTTTTAAAACTCCAATGATAATGTTGTTAGTGATTTAACAATATCTTGAATAAAATGTAAATAAAATAAAAATTATCCTTTAGCTTTCTGTGCAGTTTCGTCTTTTTCGTTTGCCTTGCTTTCTAAATCATAAATAATAACTTTATAGTCAGTTTCAACCAACCTTAATGCTCTTTCCCGGCTAGCTAACCAACGAATATTTATCTCCCAAGCTGTTTAAAGTCCTCATCTAAAAAAGAAGCTGTTTCTTTCAGTTCTTTTCTTCGCTGCTATGAATAGTAGTAAAAACGAAACAAACTATTGATGTTGTCATCAAACTTCTTTAAATAAATATCAAACTTTATTGAGTCTAACACAGAAAGTTCTAATCTATGCGCCACACAATGGGTATATACAATGCTGGGGTTTTAGTTTGAACACCAGTTTTATTGCCAGACATTACAAATGCACCATCAAAGTTAACATTTACAGTTTTTGCATAGATATTGTTTAAATATAAATCTTGATTCATTTTGTCTGTTGTTAAACTTTTTAAAACAAATTCTATTGCATTTAATATACCATCAGCATCAACTGTCAGTGGTGAGTTAATACCAGCAAATATAGTTATTGGATTACCATTTTTAACAAACCTTAAAAAAACTGTTTCTTGTTCACTAATACTCTTAATAGTGGAACCATCAGATAAAATTGCAATAAAACAAGCATTTGAAACGTATAAACTTAATTTGCGTTTTAAGTCAGAAGAAATTGACGATAAAAAGCTTTTGCAAGGTTTGTCACTTAAGTAGTTCTTGCCCAACTTAATACCATTTAGCTTTTGTAGCTTGCACAGTTGAGAAAATTTTTTAAATGCAAGATCCTCTTTAACAACAAAATACGATATCCGAAAAAGTCTGTTCAATTCTTCTTGGTTATTTTCAGTAGTTCTTAAAATTGATGTCGAGACAGTTTTCTCAAGACTTGGAGCTATGTTGTGAAGGTTCTCTTGATATTTAGAAATACAGGCTTTATGCCTATCATCTTTATTGTGGCGTAACAAATATGTTCTTTTCCAAAATTTACATCCCATTGTTACTGAATTGGTTGTATTGCTAATATTTGGATACTTTTGGCAAACCCAGCAAGAAAAGCACTCATTTGATTTGTCAATATGAATCCAGCTTAGTTGTTGCCCGTGTTTTTTATTGCTTTGCGGCAATCCGTTTACGGTGTTCCAAAACATAAATTCAATATCTTTTGGCCATATATCCAATTTTCCCAAAGTCATAGCACAATCCAAGTCATTGCACTTTTTTTTCGCATGTTTAGTTTCTCTCTCTTCTTCTCCTTTACGTTTAATGCTACGTTCCTCTGTACCATCTTTCTTTAACATCGAAAAGATGCTTAGTGCTTAATGCTTATGACATTTTTTTAAAAACTTTAAAAATAATAGTATATTAAGTATTTAATAATAAGTTAATAAAAATATCATATTATTGGTGTTGTTAAACGCACAATAAAAAAATTAAAATTTTAACAAACATAATAACTTTATATATTCTATTATGTATTTTTTAGCAAAACTTGAACATTATTTTAAACTTTTATAAGTTTTAAAATGCAAACTAACATTACTTCACCTTAAAGAAAATAAGAAGGAAAAAAAAAAGCACGCTATTAAAAAAAGCAATCGTTATTTAAGCATGGTTTTTTTAAAAGTAATTGCAAATGGACTCGTTTTAAATAAAAATTTAAATGCTTTTTTAAACACATGCAAAAACCATGCTCAAACTAATTACTTTTTTCTTTCCATTGAAGAAAATAGCTTCAGCGTGGTTTCATTTAAAGTCTTTGAAAATGCGTTTGAAATTTTTGTAATGAGTTGTTTTTTTGTGTTTTTTATAATAAATAAAAAACGATCGATAGTTAATTGTTTGGAAAGAAAAATTGCTATAGTAACGCGTTCATTTTTAAAAATTTTAGGCGAACGCCAACGTTTGCGTTAGGAAAAGTAAAGGAACGTGACGTTCGTTTTTTTGTCTTTTTTTGTGCAGACCTTCGCACGTTCGTCGATTTTTCGCGCCCTGTATATATATATATATATATATATATATATATATATATATATATATATATATATATATATATATATATATATATATATATATATATATGAAAAACTTGAAAATGTTTTGTGTTTAGGGGTGAATTTGACATATCTAGCTCCTTGTGACCCGTTTACCTGGTCCTCTTTTGCTTTGTGAATGTGATATAGTCTTAATGAATGGTTAAAATTTTATTTTCTAAGCCTTGAATTTTGAAAAAAGCCACAAGAAATGTCACCTAATTGCTATCTATGTTAGAAATACTTATGTTAAGTGTTTATCCAATCAATAAGATTAATCTGCGCATCTAATACATTAAAGACGATTTTCTTTTTTAAAGTAGGAAGATGTTTTCAGGCCTTGCGATGAATAAGAACTGCGCGATGCATAAGCACGACGTGATTTTTGACGTCGTTAAATTCTTTTTATTTGCTTTTCATATTTATCGACATTAACTGCACCAATTTACTTAATTACCGCAAAACTACTTTAAATCGTTTATGTAGAAATGTTATTATTTAAAAATGTTTTGGAATGTTTCGTTTTTTAAAATGTAAAAACATTTGTTTATTTTCTCAATGTTTGTCACGTTTTGTCTATACTTAAACGAATAAAAAACATTATAACTTAAATTTAAAAAAGATTATAAAATATGCTAATATTTGATTTTTTTTTTCTTAAATATGTAATTTAAAGTTTTTCAAATAATTATTTTTTCTTTTTAAAAAGTCAGCGAGTAATAAACTGGAAATTTTAATATTGTACGATTAAAAACTGTGCAATAGCTAATATTTTTACAAGCGATTTTATATAATATTTATTTATTTTTATTTATTTTCATAAAGCGGTTGATAAGCACTATCACTCGTATTAATAAAAAACTTAAACGAACGTTTTGAATAGATTTTTAATGTTAACAAGGAATTTTATTTCAAGTAATATAAAATAAAATGTTAGAATAAAAATCTTATAGGTATAAAAGAAATATTTCAGCGAAAAAATTATTCTTAAAAATTATTCGAAAAACTATTGACGTTTTATTTTTCAGCAGCTGTTCTTGAGCACGCTTCGTTGAGTTTCGGTAACTTTTAACATAAAAGCGATCGTTATTATTTAAGTAATTTTTTTGAGTTACTTTTTACAAAAATTTTTAAAAGCTGTACTTTTTTATTGAATCAAGTAGAATACGTTTTAATATTAATCCTTTTTTTTTTTTTATTTGCGCTCACCAATTTTTAAAATGTTTCCTTGAAATTACTGTTAAATACTTTAAATATATCTAACAGTTAATAAATATTTTTAAATCTTTTTTTTTAAAACCTAACAAACCCCCGTAAAATAATTATTTAAGTTTAAAATCTAAAACTAAAAGAAAGTATTTTTGTTCAATTTTATCGACAACTTTGCTATTGCTGAATAATTTTATTAAAATGTTAGCTTAAAAGATTTAAACTTTTTTTTTAATCTGAATTTTTTCTACTTGTAAATAATGAGCATATTTAATTTTTTTTTAATTCAAACTTTTATTTCAACTGCGTGCGGTTTTTAAAATACTTTATTAAATGTTAAAATAATCATAAATTACTTCATTAAAATTCCGCTCAAAAATATCTTTAAATATACTCAAACAAAAAATTTTTTGTTCGACTCAAATAGCCCTAGCTACACGCAAAATCGCTCTTGGACGACGTAAAATTCACATCGCCCGACGCTTTATCGCAAGGCCTGTGTTTTCATTCATCTGAGACTTTTTCTTTAGAAATAAATAAATGGGTTAGAAGATATAATGAGCTCTAAGCATTGCGCATATTTATTTTTTTGCTCTAAGAACAATTTTAAAATGAATTATTTTTTTACCATTTATTCAAAAAACATAAAAGTAAAAAAATAGAGGATAGATAAATAGCTGAATAAGTATAAAAATAGAGGTAATTGTGAAATAAACTCACCCCAGGCAAGTTCAATTACAAAAATGCCAATGTAGCTGGATTTTTTTAAAGGTGTTTTATTAGATGCTTTTATATGTTATCCTGAATAGAGTAGCTAGAGTTGTTACAAAGGATTGGATAGTGGTTAGGTAATAGTTATACAACACACCTTTACATCATATGAAAAAAGGGTGCTTAACTAGTCAACAGAAATCTTCTGTACTTCTAAGGAGATCGTATACTTGTTCTTAAGAAAATTTTACACTTTTTGTTTTTAATGTCATGGGTTTGTCCCTCGCAGGGACAAATCCAGACCTTTTTTGGTACTGCTTAATCAGTATCCAAATAAAGTCCTTAATAAATATTTATTATTTGTTATTTTTGTTTTGCTTGTTTTATAAAAAATAGGAAAAAAAGTTTTGGTTTCAAATGCAGTAGTAAATAACTAATTTTCTTTTTATTTTACTGAGTTAATTTTTTCTTCAGGACAATAAAATGGATTTAAAAGTATTTATGTGCTGTAATTTGTTTAACGTTTAAAACTGTCATTTGGTTACTAACCCAACATTAGATTTAAAAAAAAAATTTACTACATAACTTAATTTAAATACAATGGAATGTATGAAAAATTTGTTTTATCAGAAGATAATATTGTTTTAAAATTTTTTATTAAGAGTAATGTAAGAGTATCTTGTCAATTATAAGTTAACTGTTGTTAGAATGAGATTTAATCCTTTTTTGCAAAACTTATTTATCTAAATAGTTTTTGTATTCACATTAACTATAATGCCCTTAACAGCTGATTTTTGTTACTTGTGATAAATTGCAAATCAAAGTTTGTGAATGCTAAAATAAGTCAAAAATATTTTATTTATATTTAGAAAAAATTATTTCTTTTTTAAACAGTTATAATACTTAAGTAAAGTTATACTTTATTTATAGAAATTATATTTTTTAGTGATTTTTTCTTTTTTGGAAAATTGTTTTGAAAATAGAATACAAGTATTGTTTTTCAAAATATCAAAGTATTCTTTTGAAATCTTTGAAAAAAGATAAAAGATTAACATTAAAAATATATTTATATATATACTTAACTCAAAAAAATAAATTCAACATAACACGTAAAATAAAAAAGTTTGTAATTTTATTAAAACAAACTAGATTTAACATTAGTTTATCTTGATACAATAATTGAATAATTAAAGATTGTCAGACTTGTGATTTAGATCTATTTATAAACAAAGCATTAAGGAATCAGAATTGCCTTTATAAAATTAATAAATATTCTCTTTTTAGTTTTTCATCTATAAAATATCTATATCTGTTAAATAAATCAAATATTTTTTATTTAGAGGAACTGTATCAGAAGCTTCAAAATCAAATGAATCAAATGATCTCAACGATCAAGAAGAAGGAGTTGAAAAGGAAGAATCAGAGCAGGTACTTGGTTTTTTATTTTAAGATAATTTTTATAAAACTTTTTTATAAAAAGCAAAAATAAATGGATTGAAACAAAAAAAAAAAACAATTTTGTTTTTAAACTATGCTAAATGATGAGAGGTTGAGTTATTTGAAATGATGAGAGGTTGAGTTATTTGAAATGATGAGAGGTTGAGTTTTTTGAAATGATGAGAGGTTGAGTTATTTGAAATGATGAGAGGTTGAGTTATTTGAAATGATGAGAGGTTGAGTTATTTGAAATGATGAGAGGTTGAGTTATTTGAAATGATGAGAGGTTGAGTTTTTTGAAATGATGAGAGGTTGAGTTATTTGAAATGATGAGAGGTTGAGTTATTTGAAATGATGAGAGGTTGAGTTATTTGAAATGATGAGAGGTTGAGTTATTTGAAATGATGAGAGGTTGAGTTATTTGAAATAGTAGTAAAATAAAAATGTTAAAAACTTTTTTTTGTCAAATATCAAGTCAAATTTTTAATTATTTAAAGGGATCCCCAAGTGCCTAGACAAATTGTATTCATATTTTTAAAATTGTTAAAAAAAGCCTTTGGGCTAAACTTTTTGGATTATAACTAAATAATAAAAGTATATCAATAAAACCTAAAATTGTCATTAAAATTTGCCTTAATTTTTCTTTTGGTTATCTGAGTCTTTATGATAAACACTGCAATCTACAGAGTTGATAATTTATTTCATTCTTATTTAGTTTGTAAGAGTTTTAGTATATTGTAGAAGTCATTGTAGAATTTTTCTTTTTAATGTATAAAAGATACATTTATTTAAAAAATATCCTGACAATTGTTAAAAATAAATTATGCTATTAAAATCGAAATACCATTTTTTTAATTTGTATTACAAATATATTTAGGGATTTAGTGAAAAATTAGACAAATAAGTACGATTTACAGATTGCAGGATGAAAAAATACTTCGATATCTTAAAAAAAAATCTACAATGGCGTCATATAGTGAAACTCTTATGACTCTAAATAAACATAAAATAAATGATCAAGTCTGGAGATCACGGCATATATTATTAAGTTTCCAAGAACCAGAAAAAACTGTTGATTTATTCAAAAGTTTTGAATAAATCAACAGTTTTATTTTTTATTGATATACATTTATTTAGTTTTTTATTGATATGCTTTTATTTATTTAGTTAAAAAAAAATTAACCCAAATGATTTTTTTTATATTTTCTTTAATATGACCACATTTTGTCATAACACCTGTAGATATGACCACAACTTGTCACAACACCTGAGGATCTCTTAAAGAAACTAAAAGTGAAGTAAAATACAATGTTAAAATGTAACTAATATGCCATTAATTGATGTGTTTATTTTTTTTTTGTTGGCATTTTCCATTGAAAAACAGATAAGCGCCTAAAATTGGAGTGTTTTAATTTTTGTCTTTTGTCAAGTGACAATTGATAAGCTGGTATGATTATACAGTAGATTTTTACGAACTTGTACTTTAGATAAGTTGGACTTTTGTTAAGTTGGACTTAAAAAAATTAGTAAAAATCCATAATAAAATTTTCAATTTAATTATATAATTCTGAAAATAATAATTATTTTTAATGTTATTTTATATTATATAATTATATATGATGCTATATTTATATATATTTTAAATAATTATTATTATAACAATAAGTTAATGTTTTAATGTTCAATAATTTACAAATATAATAATGTGGTAGTGGTTGAGCACTTGCCTCATGAGCAAGAAGTTCTGATTTTAATCCCCACCACATCCCTGATAGTACCGCGCTGGACTTGTTTCTCCATGTAGTAGCCTTGATCGTCACGATTTGTGTTTCGGAGTTATCGAGTTGGCAATGTTTGTAGCGACAATTAAAGTAGCCTCTTTATTTATTTGTAGTTGCCTTCAAAGCCTTGGGGAGGTAAATTAACCTTAAAAAAAAAATTACATTTGCTGAATAAAACATTTGACAACCATTTCATAAAAAGTATCGATTACAAATAAAGTTTGTTGAAATTAAAAATAAAATGTTAAAAAAATGTAAGTTCCAAGTTCTTGAAGATTAATTCAATTATTTGCTTTTCTATTTGTGATAAAAATTTTTTTGGAGTATTGCCATAATTCTATTAAATATTTTATACTATTTACATACCTCTAGTTGAATTGTTTTCATACTTCTTGAATTATTTTGTTAGATTATTTTTCTGTTAGATTTTACTGTACTATGGGCCAAAGAGACTGCCAAGTTTTATATTGTACCAATCAAATAAAACTTTTTTTATTTATAAAATACTTTTTTATTCAGAAGCATTTTATAAATAAAACCTTTTTTTATTCAAAAGTATTTTATAAATAAAATTCTTTTTATTCAAGAGTTTAATTTTACATTTTTATAATTTACTCACTTTGTTTAGATTTTAAAAAGCTCTTTTGTTATAAGACAAATACTCTTGATTAAAAAAGGCTTTATTTAATTGACTCAACATTAAAACCTGGCAGTCTCTTTGGCTCACAGTGGCTTGTTAATTAAAATTTTTCAAAGATATTAACACATCTTTGAAAATTTTGTTAATTTAAATCAAAATTGTTTTTTTCTGTTATTAATCCAAATATTTTCTTTATATGTATTATTTTTTAGAATATAGATTATCCCTGTTACTTTGTGCTAGTGATGGGAAAAAATATGTTTTTTAATTTGATGTTTCATTTCTTTCAATTTGCACTTTTTTTTCATGTGTTTTGTCACAATGTTTTGCTAGCTGAACTAAACTATAGAGCAGCAGCTTTTAGCTCAAGTGCAATGACAAATCATTTATGTGGCTTGCAATAGCTTTATATTTTTAAAACATTGTGTTTAAAAATTTGGTAATCAAAGCGGACTATTCTGCAGCTCTGCAGCACAGAAAGTTTTACTACAAAAATTATATTCCATATAAAATTTTAATAGTATAACTTTTAAAACTTTTAGTACTCAATATAAAATTTTTAAAAGTTATAATACGTATAAAATTAAAAAAGTTGGTTTAAAGATATTATTATAACTTGCTGCAATAAATCTTTTGCAAGAAATATTCTTTTTGGTCAATATTAAATGTCGTAGTGGTGTAGTGGTAGAGCGCTTGCATCATAAGGGAGAAGTTCCAAGTTCGATCCCCACCATGTCCCTGGTAGTACTGCGCTCAACCTGTTTCTCTGAATAATGACCTTGTTTGTCAAGGTTTGTGTTTTGGAGTTATAAAGTTGAGAGAAGGTTGTAACCAGAATTAAGTACCCTCTTTGTCTGTAATGGCCTTTTTGGCCTTGGGGAGGTGAATTAACATGAAAAAAATATTAAAAATACCCACAATTAAGTGTTTAATCAAGCTATAAAGTTTGCTTCAGAGGCCCTTCCAATTACATATTGATTCTATTTTAGGTCATTTGTATCTTCTCTATTTGTATTTAAATCTTCATCCAAATCGTTTCCTTACTTTTACATATTTTTGAATTTTATTTTTAGTTGCCCCAAGAAGGGCTACTAAAAATAAACTGCAGTGCTCTTTGACAAAACCTAACGGTCTTGTCACAGAGCACTACAGAAGTGCATTAACCAAGAAGTTCACGCCTCCTTACTGTGACGCGAAAATATGTCCAGAGCTTGTTTTAAACCTGGATCTCCTGCTTATAAAGCAAGGGCTCTAACCATTGGGCCACGGCAGCACAATACATATAATTAAATATAAACTGAAACAAAATTCTAAGAACTGAAAACTGAAAATAATAACTGAAAACTTATAAACTGTTTTAATAACTAAAATTAAATTTAATTAAACTTTATCTTAATAAAATGATTCTTAATAAAGTTAAGCTAATGTTTATAAAAAGTACTTATAAATATTGTTTATTATGAGTATTTATAATATTAATCTAATTTTTTATAAATGCCACTTCAATGCTAAAGTCTATTTGAGTGATTACTACTTCTTAAGGGTTTTTAGTTATACATTGCTTCATAATTTAATTAGGGACACAAATTCCAAAATAAAGCTAATAGATTATAATTTTTCTTTCCATAATGTTAAAGGCATTACTAGTTCTGAAACACAGTCATTATTAGTTCTGAGGCAAATGGTGTTTGCTACAAAAGTTTAATGTGTCTTTTAATAGTTGTACTTTGTTCTTTACATTAAAATTTTTATTTTTAAACTAGGAGCATGTTAAAGATGTGAAGATTGAAGATGGTGAATGGGAAGAGTCATTTAAAGAGCACCGCGATTCAAAGCCATATGGTAAAATCATTTATATCATTTTGATGTTTTTATTTGTTAAGTAATTTAAATATTTTGAACAAAATACTTTAACCAAAAAAAAATTTTATTTAAAAGATTTGTGAATGATATCAACATCCTTGTACAGTATCAAAATATTGTTCACATGCACAGTGCATTAATATAAACAAAATATTATTTCTTCAGAGAAAAAAAAAAATGAGATTGCCAAAAAAAAGATAAACAAAGCTACAAAATGAAAATATAATATTTTTGCTGTCAAATTTAAAATGATAAAAGTTTAGGCTGTGGTATTTCTCTTTGTAATAACATATTGGTCATATTGAGCTAATTCCAGACCATGAATAACTTGCTTGACAAGAAGTTTCAGTTCTTGACTAATTGATTAGAGAAAAATCATGCTTCTGTTCACAATGATTAGTTGAGATTTTATTTATGAATACCACCAACTGGTCCATCACATAAGGAGGGAAATAATTTTGAAAGGTGATTGTATTTAATGGTATCAATTTTATGTACTACTTAAAACTATTTTATCATATCACTTCTGATCACTTTTTGTATATTTTTCCTCATACCAATTTTTTTCTGTATGAGTGGGAAGTCCTTATGCTTTAGTTCTATCTTTGTATCAAATTTTCAATATTTAAAAAATAATCTTTGAAATTCTTTTTTAAATACGTTGTAAACTTAAGATGCGTTTGATTTGATATGGTCTATTTGCACTTTAACTTTAAGGTCATTTGAGATAAGTGTCTAAATCTTGTTCAATATGAATCATGTCTAATGTTACTATTGTGCAATTGCAATCAAATAGTTTTTGTGTTTTGATTTAGGTGATCCTTGACCGATATGCATAACCTTACAATTTGTTATATTAAGCTTATTCAGCCAAATTTTAAATATTCAAAATATTCTACTGCGTACTCCATTGAGGTTTTCCTATTCTGATTCTTTGCAATCATTTCTTATAAATTCTTATGGTATCTTTATTAATAGTAGGTTTACTTGATTGTTTGAATTTTTTAAAGATTTTTGAGTTATGCTGGATTCACGGATATCAAGATTAAACAAGATAATCAGTAAACACTATATAACTTTTTTGCATGTTTATTTACATACTAGTAGTGCCATGTTGTGTTCATTATTTTTACTAAATTCTTTGCATGTCAAATTCCTTTATACTCATCATTTTTTAGCAATAAAATCTTTTTATTTTCTCGCTTTTTTTATGAATAGTTGGAATTTTTTCCTAGTATATTGAGAATTGACTTGATAATTCAAGATTTTTGAAATTAACTTTGACTAACATTTTTAATACAAAAACAATTTCTTCATTGATACCAACTGCATTAAAAATGTGACTGTATTTTTTATTAGCAACATTAATCTGTCCTTTCGAATATCAATGTTAGATACTATTCACTTGCTTCACAAAACCCACTTTTGCCTAGTGACACACTTTATGTTCAACAGCCATTTTACTTTTTATTTTATTATTTTATCTTATTATTTGAAAAACCTCCTAAAAAGACCTAAACTTTCGTAAAAAATACTTGAATTTCAAAAATACTCCTAAAATCTCCTAATTTAAACATTGTTTTTTAAACTTTAAGATTTCCTTTAAACATTCAACTAAACTTTCAAATTTTGTATTAAAATTTTTGAATAATATTTAAACTTCATTAAAAAAATTTGAAAATCCTCTTAAATAATCCTATTTTTTTATCTGTTTTTTCAAGTTTCACGGTAAAATCTCCTAAAAATTCCTTAAAAATCTCAGAAATTTTACTAATTTTTTAACTCAAGAAAAGTGTGGCCACCCTGTCAAAATATTTATTATTTTAACATTTCTTTCCAGTTTATTGCTCAATTTATTGTTATATCAAGACTTAAAACAAACTTTCCTGATAACAATAATGTTAATGATTTTGATACTGATGCTGTTTTAACACATTTAGATTGTAAGATGGTAATCAATTTTTTTTGCAAGTAGACTTTCAAATATAAAATTTTCTCATTAAATACTTTTAATTCTGCCTCTAAATATAGGTTTTCTAATTTTGTATTCTGAGGATTAAAACCTAGAAACTCTAATTTAATAATGCTGAGTGCTTATTTATTTTTTGATATCCAAATGTTAAATATAATTTTTACCAAACTTTAATGAAATTCGTGAAACCAAAAAAAAAGTATTCAAAGAAAAAATGCTTAAACAGTTCCCATTATGATCATAGTTTCTTGTCAAAACTTTATTAAAGTACAATTTTGTTTTTATTTTGCTTAAGTGATTTTTTTATTTATTTAATTTTAACTTATTAAAATACTTTTTAAAAAGTTCTATTTAATTTTAATAGGACCAAGCTCTGTTGGGATGGATGTTTCATTTGTTGGCTTTGAACATGTCTATGGCATACCAGAACATGCTGATTCGTTGGCTTTAAAAAACACATCGTGAGTTTTTTACAATTTACAATTTTTTTGTTGTTGTTGTTGTTGAGTTTGAATAAACAATACTACTAAAAATAAAAATGAGGAGATCAATTCAAATTATTTATTCATTAGATTTGATCATTAGAATTATATGTTTTTAAATGCCTTATCTAAATATTTTTAAATAGTCCTGGAGATCCATATCGGTTATACAATTTGGATGTATTTGAATATGATCTATACAATCCTATGGCTTTATATGGGTCAATTCCTTACATGGTTGCTCATAGCACACATCGTACTGTCGGATTATTTTTTAACAATGCAGCAGAAATGTGGATTGATATCAAATCTTCAAAGTCTATGTTAGGATCTATTATATCACTTTTTAATTCTGGAGATATTCCTACAACAGAAACTCATTGGTTTGCTGAGAGTGGAATTATTGATATGTTTGTAATGTTGGGTCCAAATCCACATGATGTTTCCATGCAGTATTCAACTCTAACTGGAACTCCAACACTACCACCTGTAAGTTTTTAGATTCATTGTATAATAATAATGGTATAAACATAATCAAATATAAATATATTAAATAAAAAATGTTAATAAAATATATAAAAAGCATTTTATATAGATTTTTTTATCAAACAACATTTAAGCTTTCTTTAAACTCTGTACCTCTAATTGTAAGCAATAGATACAGAGTTTAACCCCCCCCCCCTCCAAACACATATTCCTGAAGTATATGCACTCACCTTTTTTCTCTGTGCAGTAGGTTTGTTTATCAAGATTTGGATTTGTCATTTTAGGGTTGAAAAGGGGGAGGGGTATAACAATAAAGGAAAAAAAAAAATTTGCCTCCTTTATTTTAGTAGCCGCTCAGGTCTTATTGAGGAAAGGTTATTTAAAAAAAAAACTGTAAAATAAAACGGTTGCAAAAACAAGTTATTAAAAATAAGTTATTTGTTCTAAATTTTCTTGAAAATCTTAATTCACTTTATAGCAATCTGTTAAAACATTTTTTGTAATTGTTGTTAAAACCCTCTTTCAACCCTTTAAACACGAACCTCAATGAATCAGGCAACCTCAATAACCCAGGCTGCTATGTGGAGAAACATCTTGAGTGCCTGGTATGGTGGAAATCAAAGCAAGAATATTTTACAGTTTTTAATATATTGAACAATTGGAACAAGACAAAGAAACTAAACTGGTCTTTTTTATATACCATTAAAATGTTATAAAAATGTTAAAAATGTTGTGCATTTTTAACATTCTTGTATATTATGTACACTATACACATTTCCATTCATTGCATTGAAGGGGTTCTAGTTTGTTAAAACAGTTTAGACCAAATTTTTTTTCTTTTTTTTTTTTCTTATAAATAAAAGGGTAATTAAAGATAAAAATATGTCATCACCTGTAGTGCTCCTTGGCTATTGGGAGATATATTTGTTTTAATAAGTAAAAGTATAATATTTAGAATTTTTTATAGATGTTTGCACTTGGTTACCATCAATGTCGTTGGAATTATAATGATGAAGAAGATGTGAAGAATGTTGATGCAAAATTTGATGAGCATGATATTCCATATGATGTTATTTGGCTTGATATAGAGCATACAGATAATAAAAAGTACATGACTTGGGATGCTTCAAAGTTTCCTGACTCTAAAGCTATGATTAATAATATTGCATCAAAAGGTCGCAAAATGGTCACCATAATTGATCCACATATGAAGCGGGACTCAAGTTATCATGTGCATAATGAAGCAACTGTTAAACAGTTTTATGTTAAAAAAAATGATGGAAGTGATTATGATGGTTGGTGTTGGTCTGGATCATCATCTTGGATTGATTACTTAAATCCAGAAGCTCGCAGATGGTGGGCTAGCCTTTTTCAATTAGATGTTTATCAGGTTTGTAATGTGATTTTTTAAAAAACTTTTTAAATTTTGAATTTGATTTGTAATTTATTTTCCTATTTGAGATATTAAACCTGTTGGTTTAGGGCTCCACACTCAATTTGTTTACCTGGAATGATATGAATGAGCCCTCAGTTTTTAATGGTCCAGAAATTACTATGCACAAAGATTTAGTACATTATGGAAATTGGGAACATCGTGATGTTCACAATTTGTATGGAATGTTGTTTCACATGTCATCATTTGAAGGACATTTAGTTCGCTCTAGTGGCAAAGAAAGACCATTTATCCTTTCTCGAGCATTCTTTGCTGGCTCTCAAAGATATGGTAAACAATATTTGTTTTTGCATTCATGTATACACATACATATATACATACATTTTATTTTCAGGTTTTTTATTAGGGTTGTTAACTTTTGCAAAAGTTTTTGATAAAAAAAAAACTTTTCGAAACTCTATTTTTGTTTCGGTAAGTTTGAAACAATTTCTGATTACTTAATTTTAAACCCAAATGAATTTCGCTTTATGAAATTCAAGATATTCTATCGATATATTTTTTAAGTTTCGAAATCCCAAATATAGCTCCAAAATTATTTTTTGCTTTCAAATCTTTGAAAATTGTATCGTTATATATTTACAATATTGAAAATTTACAGAAACAATTTTTCACTTTCGAAACTCTATAAATTGTATCGAAATATTTTTATATTATCGAAATTTTAAAAATGGCATCGAAACATTTTATCGCCTATATTTTGTATCGAAAAATTTTTATGCTATCGAAAATTTTATAATGGCACAGAAGCAATATTTCACTTTCAAATCTCTATACTTGCACTGGAATATTTTGATATTATCAAAATCATAAAAATGGTATCAAAATAATTTTTTACTTTCAAAATTCTTAAAATTGCTTTAAAATATTTATTTTATTACATTAATTCTAAAAACTGCATCTAAATGAATATTTATAATAACAAAAAATTAAAACTCGGATAAATTTGCAAAACGAAATGATAACGTTGTTCTAAGTGCCTGTTCATATGTATGAAAAACATGCCTGTGAGAGAAAAACCACAATAATTTTGTGTAATGTTATTTTTTGCCAGATGTGTTCAACTTAGATACGATAAACTTAGAAGCGATTTTTATATCTAGAAAAGTTGAAAGAACACAAACAAGGTAAAAAGATTTCTCACTTTGCATGTGCCAGATGCATGTTAATAGTTAATGAATATGTAAAATTCAAAAATCAAACGTGTTTTATCTTTTTTTTTTTTAGTTTTAAGTAATGCTTTAGTTTTGATACTTCCTACTAGATGGCAACATGCGCAATTTAAAAATGAACGCTCCGATTTGGAATTTGGTTTTTTGAAAATATTGAATTTCATTATAATTTTTTTTTTTAGTTTCATATATCGGGAAAGAAAGGGTTAACTTTTTTCTTTGTTTATACATTTTTATTGAACT
The DNA here is from genome assembly GCF_022113875.1 of Hydra vulgaris. Lineage (NCBI taxonomy): Eukaryota > Metazoa > Cnidaria > Hydrozoa > Anthoathecata > Hydridae > Hydra > Hydra vulgaris. The sequence continues at coordinate 51,489,215 of NC_061160.1, read as the reverse complement.
TTTTTTGAAACTATTATAGTATCCCTTTTATTGAAAATGTTTAAAAAAATTTTTCTGCTAAAGTTTTTAAACTAACTTTTTTTGGGCTAGCCTTTTGGCATAGTGATACAACTACAGCATGAAAGTTAGCATAAACTCTGGAGAGTTTAGCATAAGAGTTTATGCTAACTTTAACATAACTTAATGCTAAAGTTAGCATAAAAGAAAAGTGAGAAATTAAAATGAACTAACAAGTTTTCAACAAAACTGCTCATGTAAATGTACAGCTAATGTTTGTAAAAATCAAGAAAGCTGGAAACAAGTTAAATATATATGGAAAGTTAAATATTTATGTTAAATAATGTAGGGAGTTTTTGGCAATAAAAAACTTATTTTTACTACGGGGACAGTAAAAATAAACTTTTGAAGCAAAATAAATTTTGTGCAGAAATGACATATAGAAACTTACCTTCAATATTCCAAATGAAATTGAGAATATTTCTTTCTATTTATTATGTAAAACAACGTGCAAATAGACCATTACTGTAATAACGATTTAAGATGTATAAAGCGGAGTCAAAACGCTTATAGCATTTTGCAATATAGGTGAGGATGATACTAAAAACAGTGGGTAATGAAATTACTGGGGGTAAGTATAAACATACAAATGTCTGGAAGTTGACTCAAACACCGAAAAAATCCTGTATTCGTCACATTTGATTTGATTGCGATGATAAAGTTTTTCCAGTGATAAAAAATGTTTTAAAAACTAAATCATTTAAAAATCGTAGGATTACACCAGCAGTAACAAACCATATGAAAAAAACAACAATAATAAGATGTATTAAAGTTAAAAAATAAAAATTATTTATATTAGTAACATCTGAATAACTTTTTTATGACTTACATTGGTAAATAATTTTCATTTATAAGTAACTCTTTTATGTTAATTACTTTTATTTGTGCAAATAAATTACTTTTATTACGCACTTCTAAAATAAACTTTATATAATTAAATTTTAGATGCTATGTAATTTTTATTATTAATATTATTATTTTTTTTGTTAATTTAATTTTAATTATAAGTATATTTAATATTTTACATTTAAAAATGAGTTTTTTTACTTAAATCAATAATAATAAAAACATAAGTCACATCAATCACAGTCAAAATATGTTGGATGGTTTAAACAAACTGTGGTCACAAAAAGTCTAAAAAAACAGACAAACAGAAAAGACAGTTTGCTCAAGATCTAAGATATAAAAATCACTTTGCAGGAACATCATGTAGCTCTTAACATTAAATGTTTTGAAGTAACAACAGATGATAGAGTAAAACTAAAATCATATTTCAACAATTTGAAAAACAAAGGATATAACTTTTATATCTCTTGTATTTTTATTCATTAACTACCAACTTAGCAATAATGAAACAACATCTATTTTTATAGCTAATTATAAAAGTATCATCTGAACATTGTTTAGATGATGATGATGAACAGATACTCTACGTAAATTAGTGTGTATCAAATAATTCATATTTCATCTTTGGTTTGACAAAAAGAGTGTATAAAGAATCAAAAAAATTATTTCAGTGTTTTTTTTGTTTGCATGGTGTGTGTATATATATATATATATATATATATATATATATATATATATATATATATATATATATATATATATATATATATATATATATATATATATATATTGATGTTAATATATATTTTTACAATATTTCGCTGACATATAGCGGTCAGCATTGTCAGGTGGAATGAAAAACGTTACAAAAATTATTACAAAACTATAAAAATCTAACCGTCAAAAAAGAAGACATTACAGGTGTAAAATAAAAATTGTTTTTTAAAATAATATAATGGCATCAGTTAAAATTTTGACCAAAATGATCTCCAAGTTCTTTTGTTTTTGTTCATTATATTTTCATCTTTGAATTTTTTATTCTTTTTTGGAAAGGATTTTTTGTTTGTATTTCGTATTTTCAAGTTTTTTGCATTTTTCTTCGTTTTTTTTTTTTTTTTTTTTTTTTTTTGTGTATGAATCCTTTTGCTGTAAAGAGCAGTAATAAAATCTTTTAAAATTTTTGTAACATTTTTTATTCCACCTGACAATGCTGACTGCTCTAGGTCAGCGAAATATTGTAAATATATATTAATATCAAAATATATTTAAAACAAAAAGTTTATACGCAGCCTTATTAATCAAACTCATTAAACATAAATATCGCATAACAAGAAAATGATTTTAAAAGATATATATATATATATATATATATATATATATATATATATATATATATATATATATATATATATATATATATATATATATATATATATATATATATATACAGTACCGTCTGAAAAATTGTGGAATAGGTAAAAATATTTGAATTTTACCAATATTTCATAATAAACTTTACTGGAGCCAACATATTATATACCATTTAAAAAGCTTTTATGTTTACTATTATGTTTTAAACAAATATTGCTTAATTAGTCAGCATATTTTATTTATTAAAATAATAACGGTTTTTAATAAGTTAAAAAGATTGTGGGCAAAGCATTTATATTTGAAAAAAATATAAATTTTTTAATGATATTTCATCAAAATTTAATAGATATGCAAAATCACATTAATATTTTGTAGGATATCTTATATATTAAATATCTTTCAATCAGGTATGGCTTTGCATCTACGAGGCATTAAGTCAACTAAATTAATGTAAACATCAATAGGAATGGAGTGCAATATTTCTTTGATTTCTCTGAATAAGTTAGCATAATTTGTAAGCCTAATGCCTAATATTTGGTGTTCAACATGTTGCCATAAATAATCAACTGCATCTTATTTCATCTAAGCCAGTTGATATGGATATCAACTTCAAAACACAATTTTTACTATTTTTTAAGATTTCCGATTTGCTTGTGTGTTTGGGATTGTTTTTCTAATGTTAAATCCATCCACAAGATATTTTATCCTTTGCATGAGGTAACATAATGCTCTTACATATGTCTTTGTATATTTCTTGATCAATAGTTTTTGAATATCAATGGAGCGGATCAACAATATCTTGACTAAAACATTCCAAACCATTACATTTCCTCCACGTTTTACAGTAAGCAGTTGGAATTTGTATACTGGATATCAAACAAACTCAATTCCATCTGATCTGTACTGTGTAAACTTATTTTCATCCCTAAATAGATTCTTTGATCAATTTTGACTATTCCAGTTTAGATGCTATTATGCTAATTTCAGTTTTTCAGGTAAATCAATGGCTTTTAGGCTAGGCATCTTCCAAACTCATATCAAGTGTCATTTATTGTTTAGACATAAAATTTTTTGTGTGCAAAAATCGTACCTGTTTATTAAAAAATTTAATTAATTTTTTTTTGACTTTGCATTTTTCATTATAGTTGTATTGATAATTATATTTTTGAGAGAAAAAAAAATACTTCTGCAAGAGCTGTAAATTGCTCCCATAAACCGTTTTAGGGAAACGTTTTTCGGGAACCTTTGACTTTAGGTTCAGATCATGCTATGATCTCAATAAAAACTTTTATCTTGTACTTCTGATTATTTCAGATCTTCATCATTCATCTATATATATATATATATATATATATATATATATATATATATATATATATATATATATATATATATATATATATATATATATATATATATATATATATATATATATACATATATATATATATATATATATATATATATATATATATATATATATATATATATATACATATATATATATATATATATATATATATATATATATATATATATATATATATATATATATAATATATATATATATATATATATATATATATATATATATATATATATATATATATATATATATATATATATAATACATCTTTTAATTAACAAACATCTTTTGATTAATGCTAATAATCTCAGAGTTCCTCAAACACAAATTTTATTTTTCTCAAAATGAGAAAAAGTTGACAATTTTGAAAAAATCAAAAACTACTTTAGTTAAATTAAAGAAAAGTATTTATGTAATATGTAAGTATTTATCTAATATAAGCTTTTATTTAAAGTAGTTGGAGATGAAGTTAGTTTTACAGCAAATTTTATTTTGAAGGTGCTGTATGGACAGGTGATAATGCTGCTCAATGGTCACATCTTAAAGCATCTATACCAATGCTATTATCAATGAATGTAGCAGGTTTACCTTTCGTCGGAGGTAATTTCTTAAACTATCAAGTTTGCAGTTCAGTTTTTGTTAACTTTTTTTAATAAGAAAATATAACAAATAAATATTAAATAAAGTTGTGAACAAATTGTCAAAAGGTTGAATTTTATATTTCGTGCAAAACTTTTTTACTTTGAACTGATATAGTTTTGCCAAAAAAATTAGGATTGTTTAACTCAAACAAAAAAGAATTACATTCTACATTCACTTACCTATAGATATGTGTTAATTATTTTTCAAAAAATTAAAAAGTATAAAACCCTAATATAGAATTTTGAAATTAAAAGTTTTAAAAAGTTTCATAAGTTATGAGAATAGTTTTGATACATGTTTAAAAGTTTTTAATTTTAGCTGACATTGGTGGGTTTTTTGGAAACCCTGATGGTGAACTCTGTGTAAGATGGTGGCAGGTAGTTTTTTTACACTTTAATTATTTTTTATTTGTCATAAACAATACTTAACTTATAATTAATTCATTTATTTGAGAATATTAACTTAGTCATGTTTATTTTTAATTCTAGTCTTGGTTATAATTAAAAACAGTTAAATTATATTTGCTAAGATTATTAATTTGGTAGTGTTATATAAGCTGGGATAATTACAGTATGTTATGTGAATTTCTTTAAACTGTTTTGAAAAACTTGCAAGTTTTTCAAAATAAAGGTTCTGTTCTAATATATATAAAATTGTATTTTTTAAAACAAAAACAATAGAGAAAAATACACTATTATACCATATATTCTTAATAAAGATTAGGTTTTTAAGTTATTAAGATTTAACCTTGTTTAACATTGTTAACAGCTCGAGTTGGGTTATATTAATTTGGCTTATTATTTTTTGTTTTAAGTTAATAGTTTAAACCAGAGACCTGCATGCATCTGCATCAATTATTCTTAGCTATTTTATAATTTTAATCATACAGAATCGTTTTTTTCCTCTGTTGCTAATCTTTTTTTTTTTAAAAAAAGCTTTATTTACAGTGGGAACCAAATTATTAGTTACAGTTTGTTTTTTCACAAAAACTGCAATTAAATATGAATTTTAAATAAATTTGCTTCTACTCTTACATTCTTTGGAATTTTAATATCAATAATAGTTTTCTATATATTTTTTTTATGTTTTAATGTTTATAAATAGTTGTAGCAATTTTTAAAATTGATAAGTTGGAGTATGCAAAAACAGGCGAAATGGGCCTTTTTACATATTTGTGGCGAAATTGTTGTTTGCAAAAGCTGTGTTTCTCAGATGAATCCCAATTTGAAATATTAATGCATAAGTAAATATTAATTCTTCTTTTGTTAGATGACAGAAAGAAGAAAATCCAGTCTGTGTTATGGAGACGCAGGCCTTGCGATAAAGCGTCGGGCGATGTGAATTTTACGTCGTCCAAGAGCGATTTTGCGTGTAGCTAGGGCTATTTGCGTCGAGCAAAAAAATTTTTGTTTGAGTATATTTAAAGATATTTTTGAGCGGAATTTTAATGAAGTAGTTTACGATTATTTTAACATTTAATAAAGTATTTTAAAAACCGCACGCAGTTGAAATAAAAGTTTGAATTTAAAAAAATTAAATATGCTCATTATTTACAAGTAGAAAAAATTCAAAAATTCAAAAAAAAGTTTAAATCTTTTAAGCTAACATTTAATTAAAATTATTCAGCAATAGCAAAGTTGTCGATAAAATTAAACAAAAATACTTTCTTTTAGTTTTAGATTTTAAACTTAAATAATTATTTTATGGGGGTTTGTTAGGTTTTAAAATTATTCCATAGATTTAAAAATATTTATTAACTGTTAGACGTATTTAAAGTATTTAAGAGTAATTTCGAGGAAACATTTTAAAAATTGGTGAGGGCAAATAAAAAAATAAAAAAGGATTAATATTAAAACGTATTCTACTTGATTCAATGAAAAAGTACAGTTATTAAAATTTTTGTAAAAAGTAACTCAAAAAAATTACTTAAATAATAACGATCACTTTTATGTTAAAAGTTACCGAAACTCAACGAAGCGTGCTCAAGAAGAGCTGCTGAAAAATAGAACATCAATAGTTTTTCGAATAATTTTTAAGAATAATTTTTTCGCTGAAATATTTTTTTTATACCTATAAGATTTTTATTCTAACATTTTATTTTATTTTACTAGAAATAAAATTCCTTGTTAACATTAAAAATTATTCAAAACGTTCGTTTAAGTTTTTTATTAATACGAGTGATTGTGCTTATCAACCGCTTTTTGAAAATAAATAAAAATAAATAAATAAATATTATATAAAATCGCTTGTAAAAATATTAGCTATTGCACAGTTTTTAATCGTACAATATTAAAATTTCCAGTTTATTACTATCTGACTTTTTAAAAAGTAAAAATAATTATTTGAAAAACTTTAAATTACATATTTAAGAAAAAAAAAATCAAATATTAGCATATTTTATAATCTTTTTTAAATTTAAGTTATAATGTTTTTTATTCGTTTAGTATGGACAAAACGTGACAAACGTCGAGAAAATAAACAAATGTTTTTACATTTAAAAAAACGAAACATTCCAAAACATTTTTAAATAATAACATTTCTACATAAACGATTTAAAGTAGTTTTGCGGTAATTAAGTAAATTGGTGCAGTTAATGTCGATAAATATGAAAAGCAAATTAAAAGAATTTAATGACGTCAAAAATCACGTCGTGCTTATGCGTCCCGCAGTTCTTATTCATCGCAAGGCCTGGAGATGGTAAAACACCCTTTGTGTTTTACTGTCTCCATAAAAGTGATGGTGTGGTCAGTTATAAGTGGTAAGGGCAGTGTCCTTCTTTATATAGTTGAAGGGATGATGAACCAGGATAAATATAAAAAAGTATTAACTACCAAATTAATTCCTCAGTTACATGATTGGTTTCCTGAATCATCCAAATGCATGGTTCTGCCCCATGCTAAAAAGCTAAATCAGTGACAAGATATTTAAGTCGAAAAATGTTACTGTTAACCATGGCCTGGCAATTCTCCAGACTTAAACCCAATAGGGAACAGCTGGGAATTTTAAAGCGGGTAATTGGGCACGAAACTGTAACCAACAAAAAATCATCATAGAAATACTAAATAATGCCTGGCATAATGATCAGGAATTAAAACAAATGTAAAGAATTGCATCCAATTATAATTAACAATTAAATAATTAACAATTTGACCACCCAATGTATTTAAAATATTAAAAATTATAAAAGATGAAGTTATGAATAAATATAAAATAGAAACAAAAATAATAAACCAAAAAACTTAATTTAGTTATATCGACATATTTTATATGCTTGTTTTTGTTTTACTTATATATAAATATTTTTATACCTTGTTGCTAGGCTGCTGCATTTACACCATTTTTTCGAGGTCATGCTCATATTGATACAAGAAGGCGTGAACCTTGGTTATTTGGTGAAGAAAATACTAAGTTGATCCGAGCTGCAATTAGAAAACGATACAGAATACTTCCTTATATTTACACAGTCATGCATGAAAGTTATGTTTCTGGAAAAGCTGTTATGAGGTACTTCCTTATTTAAAGATTTAGACTTTCATTATAAAAGTTTAGTCAAATCAACTAATAATGATTTTTTTATTCAAAAAAGCTATCAACATTGTATATTTAAATAATAAATACATGTTGTTTTTGAATATTTACTGTATTGCTAAAAAGCACATATTTTAAAATAAATGATCTTGTTTGTTATTTTTAAATATTTATTAATTTCATTTATCTTTAATTTTATAGACCTTTGTGGATGGAATTTCCAAAAGATCCAAAAACATTCAAGTTAGATGATCAATATTTATTTGGTATAATTTTTTTTCTCTTTATTGATTATTTGGTATACCTATTTATTAATTGAAATTTTTATGTTTGTGTTCAATTTTTAGTCAAGTATTTTTAACTTGTTATGATTCACTGCTGTATTGTTTTGTATTGTTGTTTTTAAAAAAAATTGTATTATTTAGATTAAATAAACTAAATACTTAGGTAAATTTTTGTTTTCTGTAGTAAACAAATGTTGCTGCTTAAAATAAACAAGATAACTAAGTTGCTGCTTAAATTAAACATAAACAAGATAACTAAGTTGCTGCTTAAATTAAACATAAACAAGATAACTAAGTTGCTGCTTAAATTAAACATAAACAAGATAACTAAGTTGCTGCTTAAATTAAACATAAACAAGATAACTAAGTTGCTGCTTAAATTAAACATAAACAAGATAACTAAGTTTTAATGATATATATTTAAACATATACCAAACAATTATAGTAATACTTTTAAAATTTTCAGAAAGATTTTATTTCAATATTTCATTGGCTTGAAGATTTAAACAAAACAACAACAAAAGATCATAATTTTGTCTATTACAATATCTTCAGTGTAACTCAAAATTTAACATAATTATGTATTACCTATTATTAAATTATGTAAAAGCTCGTGTGTAAAAAATAAGTTTTTTCGAAAGGAAATATAATAATAACTCATAAGAAAATAATCAACAGACAAAACCGACAAAAGTCTTGTTTTAAGCAACATAAATTTATTTTGTGTCAGGTGATATTTAACCAAAAGATACACCCATATTAGCACTTAAAAATAAATCTGTGTATTTGACACATGAAGCACCTGTTAGCAATGATGTTAAAAACCATAATTATTTTACTGACCAAAAATAAAAATTTTGAGTCAAAATTTGAACTTTTTAAATGTTGGCTTAGGATGTATTCCAATTAGTTTATAGTTTTGTAAAATATACAATTTGTTAAGTTTATAAATGTTATTTAAAATTTATAAACTTTATAAATGTTATTTGAAAATGTTAATATATTATTAGAAAAAATTTATTTTTCAATGTTTAGCAGCATTTTATGATCAAGGATGCAGAGTCCCAAACTGAAATATTAATAAGTATTCAAATAGCCAAATTTTGATTTTATTTTCTTATTGTTTGCTTTGAATAAAGGTTATAGAATAAAAAGTGTGAAAATGTTAAATAGTTATTATTATAAAAGCTTTATGCATCTTAACTTTCGGAATTTGGTATTTTAACCAAGTAATATAGCTTATAGTCTAATTAAAAATAAATTAAAAAATCAATTCCTTAAAGGAAATAATACAATTTTTACAATATATATATACATATATATATATATATATATATATATATATATATATATATATATATATATATATATATATATATATATATATATATATATATAAATTATGGCCTACTTAAATTACACGGCCTGATTTGTTGCATTTTCCGTAAAAAATAATAATCACTTGATGTTCCCTAACTGAATACTTTTTGCAAAATATTATAAAAAAAATTATTTATAAAACAAAATCTTTATTTGATTCTCCCCTTTTAGTGATTTTCACTAGTAAAGTCAACACTGCTATAACAGTTAAAATTTGTTCTGGATATTTTTAATTGAAAAAGAATGACTGCAATACTTGATTAAAATAGGGAAATAACATATAGAATTCTTAAAAGATGACAAATAAAATCAGACAGGGGTGCAATATACAATATTTTTTAAATATTATTAAATGTCTCATAAATATTTTCTCCCCAGAAAATATTATAGAGCAGACTTCTGCCATCTGTTCACTATTATATATCTCTAAAAGACTCACAAAAAGTCTACCACTGGTCATTTAACTATACTTATTAAATCCTGACTCTAAAAGATCACTTTGTAAACTGGAAGTAAGAAAAATGTATAGCCTTTTTCAAGCAAATCATTTCTAAGAGATACAATAGCTTTTAGTGTTATAATTAGAGCATCAAAGTTTGTTTGGTTAATGTAAAACATTTACATTTTGATGAAAATTTCTATATAGTTGGTAATATCTCAAGTATGGGTTTTTATCATGTTTCCCAGCAACATTTCTGAGTCGATTGAATGAATTGAGTTTCTGCTTTAAATTAAATGTGATAAATAACTTATTATAACAATGATAAAAATTGTGCTGCATTATTTCTTTCAGGAAAATAATTCAATACTGCATGTGCAGTTGTTTCGTCAATTTTGCCAATGTAATATTGACAAATTGTTTGTTGTTTCCAAGAGAAGTGACTTGATAACTAATTTTTCTTGCTTTTTTTTTTTTTTTTTGTTACTGTTAAGTAATTGATCTTTTAATAAACTTTATGAAATATATTCCTTTCTATGTAACCAGAAGTAAGTTCAACTAAATCTGTTTCTTACATTTTTTATAAAATGGAATATTATTTTATTTTACTAATTATCAAATATTAAGTATGATATAAACACTCACATGATATAAACTGGAGAATAAATAAATAGTTTTCAATCTCCAGTATATGCTTTATGAAACTATGAAAATGCATTAACATTGGTATAATGTTGGTAACAACAGCTCTTATTTTAAATTCAGATTGCATTGAGGTAATATACTCAACAATTTTTTTAAACAACCTGTTATGCAAGCTTCAGGTGAGGATTTCACGACATAAGAATAATTTTTGAAGCACTACAATCAAAAACAAAAACAATTTCTTTTTAAAGATTATTTTCTCAATCTTTAATGCAAATTATTTTCCACTTTGATCTTGCACTTGATCTTTCCACTTTAATCTTTCCACTTTGCATCTTGCCCACAAGAAGCATCAATCACTTTATACACAGTTTTTGTAAATGATTTTTCTAACATACTACAGATTTTAAATTTATAATTTTTACCACTGCAAAACTATTTAGGTAAAGAAGACTGATAGCTTTTATAAAACAAAGAAAAATTAGGAATTATATTAACAGCTATTGACTCAAAAACAGTGGGTATGCCTGATATAACTGGTAATTATACCTGATATTTCTTGGCCTTCTTTAAATAAATGGCCTGGTTTATTGTAATTTAATTGCTGCATGTTTGAAATATGTAGCTTAATGGAGTGTTTACATTGCAAAACATTGTTTTGTAGTGTAAATATTCCCAAGAAAAATTTGTGTTTTATTCCTAATAATTGCGATTATAATAAATACAAACTACAAACCTTTAAAATTATTTCCAATGGAGAGTTGTAGGAAGTTTTAGTAACATGTAAGGTTATTTTTAGTAGCATGTTGATATATGTTGATATAGCTATCTGAAAGCCTATTTCAATATTATGTGTTTTAGTTTAATAAACTGAAGCGGGCAATCAGTTTGCGCAAAATCCAGCACAAAATAATGTAAGTACTCAAAGAAATTCTAAATATTTAACCATTTTAATAAAATAAGAATAAAACATTTATAGTGCAAACACAACGATTAACCATAATAAGAACTCAAGCTTTTATACATAATCCATAAAACAAACTAGCTTTTTAATTTTTTACCAAAAATGCAACAAATCAGGGCATATATATATAATATATATATATAATATATATATACAATATATATAATATATATATATATATATATATTTCTTTTTAGAGATTAAAAAATTAATATATACCTTTTTATATATAGGTAAAGATCTCCTTGTAAAACCAGTCACTTCTTCAGGGGAAGATGAGATTATAGTTTACTTTCCAGGTGGAGAAAATCAGGTACAGTTGTTTTATGAATAGGTAAATTTAAATAATTTTAAGCAACAGGAAATATATATTATAAACATAATGTACCTCAGTTCAAAACATTTGTTTTTAGATTTACAGTTACGTTTTGTAAATTTACTATTCTAATTCTAAACCTTTTTTTTTATTACAATTTTTTTTTTTTTTTTTTTTACATATTTAACTTTTATCTATTTAATCTTGAACAGATAATTTATGTTATTTTGTAATGTAAAAATTATGGAAGCATGTGTCCATCTTTAAAGTGTTTTCAATCTTAAAAAATATCATCATCTTTTTAATATGGAAAACATTAAGACTAAGCATTTATCACATAATATTTCTTCTGTTATAAAAGTTGTGTCATATATAATGCCATAAAAGTTTAGAGGCTTGGCTATGAGACTGAATTTATCTTGCCCCAAGTGTGTAATTACATTTTTTATTTATAACTCTAGTTTTGTAAATTTTTCTTTATGCTGAAGTACATAATATAATTAATAATCATTTGTATCTTAAACATAAGCTTAAGATATTTAATAAGAGATATGAATTTTTTAAAATGTTTATCAGTTTCGACTTTTTTTATTTGAATTCCTTTTGTTTTGTTAACCTTGTTTGAGTGTAAAACTGTAAAGAATTGGATACTACTATTTGGGAATAACTTTTTTTTTTTTTTAAAAAAAACAATTTTGCATAAAATGTTTTGTTTGTATTATTTAATTTGAAAAAATTTGATAAAAAAATGTTTTTTTAGATTTGGTATGATTTTGATACATTTGAATCTTATAATGGTGGCAACAATGAGCACATTTTAACTCCCATGACTAAAGTTTGTTTAGTTTTTTTTTTTATACTTTTTTTTTTTGATTTTATATTTTTCTAATAATATTTATTGATTAAATAGTTAAACAATTTTTAATTGCTTTTAGGTGTTTATTCGTGGTGGGTCAATTAAACAATTTTTAATTGCTTTTAGGTACCAGTGTTTATTCGTGGTGGGTCAATTATACCCTTGAAAGAACGTGTACGAAGAGCATCATCTCTCATGGTTAATGATCCATTAACTCTAATTATTGCGCTCAACGAAAAGGTTTGAATAAAAAGTTTCGAATCTCTTATTAATTACATTATATATTTTAACATATTTTGCTAATAGTTTGTATTTCACTCAGGGCGATGCTGAAGGAGAAATATATTTAGATGATGGCCATTCTCTCGATTATAAAGATGGGAAATATTTATTATCAGAAATTAGTATGAGCAGCGGAGGCATTATGAAATGGTAAAAAAATAAATTACATATTTGAATTTTTAAAATAAAATTTATTAGATATTTTTATTTTTATTGAATTCGGTTCAATGAGTTTAAATGAAGAAGCTTATAAACCATTTTAAGTAGAGTGAGATAATACTATTACAAAAAAGTGATTGCTCTATATGTTTTTAGACATCTGTTTTCAAAATACTACTTCATTTAAATTTACCACGAATATTTGGCTGTTTGTACTTTGTTAGGATACGCAACAGAATATTTATTTTTATTAAAGTATTTTTTATTAAATGACAAGCTTGTGTATAACAATAAAAAGATTGCAATTTCAGTGGAAAATTAAGAAACTGAACATTTTATATTAAAGATGCGGTCTGAAATTAAGCTGAGTCAAGTTTCATATGATCATAGTTTGCAAATACTGAGAGAATATTAGATGCAAATTTAAAATCTATAGGTGAATATAAGTTTAGTGAAGGGTTTTTAAAAAAATTCGTCTTCACCATAACATGACGAACCGAGTCGTCATGTTATGGTGAAGACGAATTTTTTTAAAAACCCTTCACTAAACTTATATTCACCTATAGATTTTAAATTTGCATCTAATATTCTCTCAGTATTTGCAAACTATGATCATATGAAACTTGACTCAGCTTAATTTCAGACCGCATCTTTAATATAAAATGTTCAGTTTCTTAATTTTACAACTTTCTATAATTAAATTTATTTTAATTATTTAGTATTATAAAAACTAAAATCTCTCATAAGTTACAAGTTCTTTTATTTTCTTATTCGAATTATAAAAAGTTTATAAAAGTCTTCTTATAAAAGACTTTAAAATGTTGCAATAGGTATTTTATATTAGCATTTGCTTTTAGGGACAAGAAAAATAACTATTCAACTAAATCATGGGTAGAACGTATTATTGTGTTAGGAATGAAAAAGAAGCCAGCATATTGTACTTCTATGCTAGACAGTAAGTTTTGTTTGTTTTGCTTTTTTTTTTCTTTAAAATAAAATATTTACTCAACTTTAATTCACGTGTATTTTCTAATATTTAAATATTATAAACGTTTTATTTTGATTTTTTATTTGTTTTCTTTAGATGATATAAAAAGCTTAACATTTACATACGACGAGATTAAAAATGTATTAGTTATAAAGAAGCCATCACCTTACTTGGATAAGAACTTTTCTGTTATGATTGGATATTAAATATAGATATTAGAATTAGATTGCTTTAAGTACCTTTTTTTAACTTTAATCTTATACCTTTAAATAACTTTCGCATTTCTAGTTCGTGTAAACTTCATTTATTTTTTTGTTTTGTTTTTTTTTTTGTACAACAACAACAAAAAATTAGCAATACGCTTGAAATATCTTTTTTTATATACTTTTTGCATAATTATTTATGACGTAGAATTTGTGGCTTGATCTCTGGAGTATTTTATTATATGCAAGCAACATTTCATACTTAAAAACTGTTTTTTGTTTTTTATTTAATTTATTAAGGTTTTTTAACACGAAAAATAAAAAATTTTAAATATTAAAATAAAAATCTTAAATGACGTAAAATAGATTTAATTTAAATGTCGGCTCAGCTCCAGTTATGTCAACTAGCATTATTATTTTAGCGTCATAGTTATAGCGTCATTATTCATGTGTCAAATTTAATTTATTTCCTTTCAAAAAATTAAATTACGCAATAAAATAGCTTTTTTCTTTCAAACAAAGATGTTAAATTAAATCATATGCTAAAATTTCATTCTGTCGTGGATTTGTTTAAAAATTAAGTTTCTAATTATAAAATAGATATAATTAGTTATTTGTTTTAAAAAGTGACGTCTCTAGTATGGTGTTGTAGCATAGCGTGGCATTTAATTGCTATTTTATCAAGGGATTGTCAGGTATTTAAAATAATCGATTTTAAAACGTGATTATTTACAAAAGTATTTTAAGGGTTTTTTTTGTCGTCTAAATATTTAAATTATATTACTTTAGCATATTTTGAAAAATGGAGTTATTTTCAAAAGATTTACTCGATGGAGCCTCTATGAAAGATAGTATTACTTTTTCCAAATACAGTTCATTGAAAAATGATATTCTGTCCAATAAATCAGTGGTGCGCCCTCTTCGTTCTGACGATTATCTCAAAGGTTATTGAATTTTTTATATTGTTATGTTTTTACAAATATATTGTTGTGTTATTAATTACTATCAACTCTAAAGAGTTTTAAAATTTAAATTTTACGAGATATTTTTCGAGCAAATGCGTAAAAAATTTAGATTATCTAATATCTTTGTTAAAAAAAAAAAATATCTACAAGATATTTTTTTTTGAACGAATGCATACCCGCTTCAAAAAATAGTTATTCAACCAATGTTGCTTATTATTATGATTGTTTTATGAAATTTAAATAAACGCTTAGTTAATGTCAAAATAACATTATAAAGCCGTATCCATAAGCGAAATATACAACTATGATGTTATTGGTCAATTGTGGTAACGATTTATCGCGAATCAATATTATTATTATTTTTTGTTGTAAATATTGTTTTTCCTGTCATTGCTGAGTTAAAAACATAGTTAACAATATAAGTACTTTTTTATATGAAATTAATAAGGTTTTGTGGAATTGATATCTGAAAATGGAGAAAAGGAGAGCGCTAAAAGATTATACGATTCGAAATTCTTGTTTCAAGGTATACTTTAACATATGTTCTATGGTTTGCAATTATGTTATAACTAGGGTGTGACCATGGTATTGCATAAGTTCTTTCAATTCGATTCTTTTGTTTTTAGATTATTATTCTATTTTATCTGAATGTATGGGTATGTACTATGTCGTAGTATTGGAAGATTTACGCTTAAAAAAAATTTTGGGAGCAGCTACGTTGACAGTAGAACAAAAGTTTATTCACTCTGCATCGAAGGTGGTTCATTACAATTATTATCCAATTATATATATATATTCTTTGATTTTCTTTTAAAGTTTTTTAATTCTCTAAAAGTTTACACTTTTAGAGAGGTAGAATTATTGACGTAAAGGTAGACCAAGGACATCAGCGAATTGGAATTGGTTCATTGTTAGTTTTTAGATTTTTATATAAGTTTTTTAAAATATTTTTTATTTTATTATTTATTTTTTTGTTTGTTTCTCTTTCTTAATAGATTATTAGAAGTTTTAACGCGAGTTAGTTACTGCATTGGTTGCTACAAGACGACTATTGTTTGTCCTAATAGTTTGCAAGTGTTCTGCGAAAACGTGAAATATCATGCTGAACCAAACCAAAATCATCTGCGAAATTCAAAATTTCCTTGTATGGAAAATCTTGTTGCTTCCCTTCCTAGTTCAAAAATTTGAATCAAATCTTTATAATTGTCAGATTACAATGTAACTCAACTTTTTTCTGGTTTTCAAAGTTGAAACATTATATATATACATCATTTCCTATGACATACTATTTATTTAACTTATTAAAATTCTATTAACTTTAATAAATTAAATAAATAGTATGTCAAAGAATATGATGTATTTTTTACATCATTTCCTTTGATATAATATTTATTTAATTTATTTAAGTTAATAAAATTTTATTAAGTTAAATAAATAGTAAGTCACCGTAAATGATGTATTCTCAATTTTATTAATAAATCTTATCATACTATTAAATTCTCATTAATATATATATATATATATATATATATATATATATATATATATATATATATATATATATATATATATATATATATATATATATATATATCAGAGGTGGAAAAAGTAAAAAAAAATTGTACTCAAGTAAAGTAATGTTATTTGAGTAAAATTTTACTCAAGTACAAGTAAAAGTTACCGGTCGAAAAGTTTACTCAAGTAAAAGTAAAAAGTAGCTTATTAAAAATGTACTCAGAGTTAAAGTTATTACGTTACTTTTTCAGTAACAAAGCTGTCAAATAAAAAAACAAAAATTGCGTAGTCTATTATTTTCTGCGCAAAAAAATTTTTGCACAGAAATTTTTTTTTACGGTCGTAAAAAGTGAAAAGAAACCAAGCTAAAGCAGTTAAAACTCGTTTTGAACGTTGTCAACATTTTTTTCTAAACAATTTAAAAAAAAGTCATTTTTATTAAAGTAAGCAAAGCCCAAAAAAATTAAATCATAGTATTTGTAAAATTAAACAATACATAATAATTTTTTTTTACTCAGTAACGCTTATGATTTCAAATTTAGCGAAGTACAATACTTTGGAAAAAAATACTTAAGTAAAAGTAAGAGTACACATTTAAAAAATACTCAAAAGTAAACATGGAATTAATTTCATTACATACCAGTGTATCCTTTCTTGGAACTCCCTTCCGAATACCCTAAAATCTGGTCTCATCCATAGGTTCAAGACTCTGTTCTTAAAGTCACTCCATCATTTCTACCTAAAAGGTTACTCTTAACTTTACTTTTTACTTTTCTTTCTTTCTACCTTTTGACTTATTTTTTATTTTTATTATAGTTTATTATTTTATTATAATTTTATTTTTAATATTTTATTTTAAATTATAATTTTTATTATAATTTACTAATTTTATTATAATTCTTGTTAAAGTATATGTGCATATATAAATGTATATTATATTAATTATGTTATATATATTCAAAAAGTCTGATTTTTTTGGTATAACTAAATAAATTTTTATGCAATTTTACTTATATTAGTTAATATTATGTTATTTAACTTCCTTTTATAACCTATTTTTTATGTGGTTTTACTTATTACATATTATTATTATTGTTATTATTATTATTATTTTTTTTTATCTTATTTAGGTCATTGCGCTTTATTAGTGAATCACTATTTGCAATGACCTGTGGACCTGTGTTTTTGTAACATCTGTAACACGAAATATATTGTTATTGTATTGTTTATTGTTAAAAAGTAGAAATTCTTAAAATAACTACTTAATTATAGTAACGTGAGTAAATGTAATTCGTTACTTTCCACCTCTGATATATATATATATATATATATATATATATATATATATATATATATATATATATATATATATATATATATATATATATATATATATATATATATATATATATATATGTATATATATATATATATATATATGTATATATATATATATATATATATATATATATATATATATATATATATATATATATATATATATATATATATATATACACATATATACATACAGTGGCGTAGGAAGGTTTTTAAATGTTTGAAATAACCAACTTATAAACAACAAGAATATTCCAAATTTTTTTACGTTCATATGTATGACGAAAAGATTCTTTTAAAAAAAGAATTACTGTGATTAGAGAATGGGAACAAGAAACCCTAAAATCTTAGCCCCCCTGCCCCAAACGTGAGAGCAACAAGTTGATGAAATATTTTGTGTACTATTTTCTACTAGACTGATATTCATCGAGAAATTTTAAATTTCATAGTAAAATATTTTAGTTTTTTACACTTTTATTATTTTTTTATTTTTCATTTTTTTACGTTCATATTTATAACTTTTCGTCATACATATGAACGTAAAAAAGTTTGGAATATGTTTGTTGTTTCTAAGTTGGTTATTTTAAACATTTAAAAACCTTCCTACGCCACACACACACACACACACACACACACACACACACACACACACACACACACACACACACACATATATATATATATATATATATATATATATATATAAAATTAGTAGAAAATCATTTACATATATACAGGAACGAAAATTTTATCAATGAAAATAATTTTTTAAATACAAGTTTAATCAAAATTCGATCACAAGTATTATCAAAAAAATTATTTCCATCGATAAAAGCTAATCGTTTTCTCCCTATACTTTTGCATTTTAAAAATAATTGAATTTTTTAGGAGCAGTTTCTTCTACATTTTTGACAATTGAGGTAATAATGGCGATAAAACGAAAACAAAGCTACAGCTGTATTGTTGTAGTATTTAGATCATTTAAAAAATTAATTTTATCTTTCGGGCCGCTAATTCATTTTTACTAAATTAAGAGTTTTAAAAATAGTGTCACTCATAAATAAGTGCGCTCGTTAGACAAGTCAGTTAGGTTTTGGATATCTTCAATTTTGGTGCAAATATGTCTAATCGCAGAAATACAACCTAAAAATTAATATTTTTTTTGTTTGAAAATAGTGTTTTTGTTCGAAATTTATTTATTCGTTTTGGATTTAAATACTGTTCGAAATTTATTTATTTTGGGTAAAACTGTATGCAGGACACCCTATTAATAACACGCCAACTTTTAACGAAGTTAATATTTTGCCTAGTAGTTTAACTGGCAGTCCTGTTTTATAAATATTGTAATTTAGCTTTGAAAGAATTTATTATCAGTTTGTAAAATTATTTGTATACTTGTTTGCAACTGTATTTAAAGTTATTCGCATTTTTGAGGATAACTTTTCGGTTTGACATTTGGCTATATATTTGATAATAATTTTGTAAAATAATTCTACAATAAATTTGAAATGATTTTAAATATTTTGTATGTACGATTCTAAATAATTTTGTTAGGAGATTTTTTAATACTTATTATTTTTAAAATTGTGTTCAATAAACAAACAAAAAATTAAACTTTGAATAACTTATTAAAAAGTTCGAACCATCAAAAACTATTTTTAAAAAGTGTAGATTTTAGTAAAAGTTATTCAATTCAGATTGTTTTTATATTTTGAATTTTTAGAATCTGTATCCGAGTTCAAAATGATATAAATACACACCAAGTTGGTTGACTAAAAATTACGATGCTTATAATATTTACTTAAATAGGCCTCGCACGCTACAGCAATACATTACATTACGAGGCATTTTAAGAACTCCTGAGTGTATAACGTGATAATTTCTTTAATCAAAGTAAAAAAAAATTTCGTAAGACTATAAAGTAAAATAGGGTATAATGAAATAGCGGGTTAAATGAAATAGTTATGCCAATGTTTATTCTTTCGCTCTTAATTATTGAATAATCTTTTTTCAAATATTTTTCGATAATGTTGTAGAGAAAACTTTTTTAAGTAAGATGATGTCAAATTTTATTTTAAAAAAAAAGTATTGTTACTAATTGTTAAGTTTTAGAATGCGTAATAAGATTTTTTATTGTTTTGAAAAATGAACTTAAAACTCTCGGAAATTAAATTTAATATTATTGAACCTAAAAGGTTTTATGGTACAACTTTTTACGCTGAAATCATTTTTCAAAATTAAATTTGCTATTTAGAAAAAAAAGTTTTGAGTAAAAAATAAAAAGAGTTGTGGGGTTAAATGAAATACACTAATAATAAGACAAGCAATTCTTAAATGCGGCTTTTTTTTAAAATTAATTCTGTAATTCTCTAAAGTGACCAATAAATTTCCAGCTATTAATTTTTTGTATAAATTTCAATGAATGAATTTTTCTATCTGAATTTAAATGAATGATTTTTACTGACTGCTTTTATTAAATGATTCTAATAAATGAATGAAAACCCTAGTTGCTCTCTTGTTAAATTGCAAGGTTCGGCTATGTCAAACATGCATACCAAACCAATACGTAAAAGACTCAACTTCACAAGAATAAAAAAGTTTTTTTTATTTGATTGATTTTTTAATTGTTATTATTGATTGTTTTTTTAATTGTTATTGTTGATTGCTTTTCGTTTTTTTAAAAAAGTCTTGTTTTAATTACACATACATTAGCGTATTTCATTCTCCCCGTATGTAGGTGTAGAATGGAATAAATTTTTTTTTAATCAAGTAAAGTTTTATAAAAAACTTTAATTTTTTTATTTTTATTTATTCAAATACAGCAAATTCAATATTCTTTACAACTTTAAAAAAGATATTTTCCCTAAAAAATAAATAATTAAAATCCTTAACTATACTATTTGATCCCATTTTACTATATTTCAATTGAAGTAAAATCATATTATTTGTGAAATTAAACAACACATAATAATTTTTTTTACTTACACTACAATACTTTAGAAAGAAAATACTTATGTAAAAAAAGTCTTTTAACTCGAGGCCGTTTATAACAAAGAGTTATAATTAAGCTGGAGTAAGAACGAAAATGCGTCAATTTTCACAATTAAACATAATTTTTCTATTAAATTTCGCGTAATTATCATAATTTAAAGTTAACCGATCACATACCACTTTGTAAAAGAACTATCCCATATTATTGTTTCAAAACATTGCAAACAAAAGATAAAAGTTTAGAATTTGTGAACAATATTTAGAATTTTTTTTGTGTCTATTTTTTAAAAATGAGTTTCTAAATTAACATTAAATTAAGAAATGTCTAGATAAAAACTGGTAGTATTTCGCTAGATTTACAAAAAGGTATTTTTTTTATATCTCTTTACAGTGCTCGAATACCTAATAGGCCAGACTAGGCCATGGCCTAGGGCCTCCGATAATTAGGGGACCCCAAAAATTTTCAATTTTTAAAATCTTATTTTTTAAGGTGATAGAAAACATATATATATCTATTATTACTCTATTTCATTATTGTATTAAAAAATACTTGAAATATTTCTGTACAGTATAATCCAGTCTATTATTGTATTAAAAAATACTTGAAATATTTCTGTACAGTATAATCCAGTCTATTATTGTATTAAAAAATACTTGAAATATTTCTGTACAGTATAATCCAGTCTAAAAAATACTTGAAATATTTCTGTACAGTATAATCCAGTCTATTATTGTATTAAAAAATACTTGAAATATTTCTGTACAGTATAATCCAGTCTATTATTGTATTAAAAAATACTTGAAATATTTCTGTACAGTATAATCCAGTCTATTATTGTATTAAAAAATACTTGAAATATTTCTGTACAGTATAATCCAGTCTATTATTGTATTAAAAAATACTTGAAATATTTCTGTACAGTATAATCCAGTCTAAAAAATACTTGAAATATTTCTGTACAGTATAATCCAGTCTAAAAAATACTTGAAATATTTCTGTACAGTATAATCCAGTCTAAAAAATACTTGAAATATTTCTGTACAGTATAATCCAGTCTAAAAAATACTTGAAATATTTCTGTACAGTATAATCCAGTCTAAAAAATACTTGAAATATTTCTGTACAGTATAATCCAGTCTATTATTGTATTAAAAAATACTTGAAATATTTCTGTACAGTATAATCCAGTCTATTATTGTATTAAAAAATACTTGAAATATTTCTGTACAGTATAATCCAGTCTATTATTGTATTAAAAAATACTTGAAATATTTCTGTACAGTATAATCCAGTCTATTATTGTATTAAAAAATACTTGAAATATTTCTGTACAGTATAATCCAGTCTATTAGCGCCAGAGTAAAATATGTCTATTATCGTCAAAGTAAATGAATTTCAAAGTAATTATTTTGGTACTTTTTTGCATATTTGGAATACCAATTGTTAATTGTTCAATAAATAAAAAAAACACTAAATTATGGAAAAGTTGTATCATTTTAACGATATTAAAAATCAATTAAAACAAAAATTAGAAACCTTATCAAAGTTTCTTTAGAAATAAAAATCTTCAAAAGAATTTTTTAAAAAGTATTGTTGAAGATTTTTTTTATACTAAAAGTAGATTTTACTTGAGGTGCAAGTAATTTGGAATTTAGTGTTCCAAATTATATTCACCTTTTTTTCATTGACATTCATAAGTAAAATAAAATCAAAATGCAATCATAGATCAATAAGATTTCTCGATAATTTAATTGATTAAAAGAAGGATTTTGAATACATTAATAAATATTTATAAAGGATTACATTCTTAACGAAAAGCTTTTCAAAATTGACGTTTTGTTAACGTATGGCTGTCAGCAAAAATATCCAAATGGTACTGTTTTTATCAATCATTTACTTCATGTTCTATTTGGCCTAGTACTTCCGAAAAAACAACATGTTTTTTCGGAAGTACAATGCATTTATATTAATTGAGATATTCGAGTATTGGTACAAACTAACTGCGGTATTCCGAATATGCTGCACTTAAGAAGCCCATTTAACAACATAACATATAAAACATATATATTTTGACAATAAAATAAATTATTTTAATATACTCTTATAAAATACAATATTTACAGGCATATACTTGAACAGATTTAGAAGGTCATTGATTTTATCATTTGAAATTTGAGCACCTGATTCAAGGCAGAAAACATTAGTACCTCTGCCATGACTAAGATCGTAGATTGTTAACTAATGCTTTTGAAGAAACATTATAACATGAATTTCTGTAGTATACATGATCTAAATGATAGATACTTTATCTAGATATAGGGAACAAGGTTAAAATTAAAAAGCTTGCAATAGCTGAAAAAATGTTTGAAATCCAATTTCTTCATTTGGTAGACGAAAAAAGTTTTTTTTTGAAGAGCAGGAATTGCTCTGATTAAACTAAGGGGACTAAATATTTAAACAGGAGCGAGTGCTCTATTTGACTGTGGATAATATCAATCTCTTGTATACTAGAATTCCCTGCTCTTAAACTTGTGTTATATATATATATATATATTTGTATATATATATATATATGTAAATATATATATATATATATATATATATATATATATATATATATATATATATATATATATATATATATATATATATATATATATATAATATATATATATATATACATTGACTAATCAATCGGCAAATGCCGAATAGTGAGTCGGCAAAGTTTAGATAACATTTTAACCATTTTTTTTTTATTTTTATTCGGCAAAATTTGTAATGGTACGCCCCCCCCCCCCTCCTCACGTGACACCTACTCCACCTACTCGCGTCGGCCCTGACTTTCTATGTTTTTGTTATTAATATTTTTATGTTTTTGTTATTAATATTTTTTCTTAATTTTTATTTGTTTTATCGTTAGTATTGTTACAACTTTTTTTTATGAAACGCTTTGACAAATTGGTCTTAAAATCAAATGCTACAATGGCTAAATTGTAAAACAGATGAAATAAATACACAAACAAAATGAACGAAAAAATTTACATGATTATTCGAGAACCAAAGAAGCAACGATAAAATATGGGATGTAAGCAATAATTTAGAATCTCAAGAAACATGCAATTTATATACTATGTTTGACGTATTCGTTGAACTTAGCTAAGCAACTAACCTGCTTGTTTTGCAATTAGTTTTTTTTTCTATCGTACAAGTATGGCATACATTTTTTCCGACGCATAGCTGGGATGTCTTAAAACAACTGATAGGAAACAAAAAAGTACTCAAATCAGTATTACAAACGCGTTCGGAGGGTCAACTTCAATTTTGTATAGTAGTTTGACTGACTTTTTACATATTTCATTTAAAACAAACTGTTTTTCAAAAATTGTTAGCTGAACAGAATAATACCTTGCAATAGTTGTCCAAAATTTAAGAAGTTTTCCTTTATTATAAGAAAAAAAATAAGGAATCTAAATTCCGATCTAAATTAATTTAATTTTTTTATTTTTAAAAATCGGTGGAGAGAGTAAAATGTATTTTAAAAAAAAATAATAATAAATATCATCTACAATAATAATATTTATAATAAATATTTTAAGATGCTTTTAAATTGTCTACGAACAAGAGCGCTAAATTAAATGAATCAAGAAAACAAGATGAAGAGAGGAAATTCCAAAGAACTGATGTTCGAATAAAAAAATTCTATAGAACTGATGTTCGAATAAAAAAACTAGTCGAAAATGAATTTTTGAAGCACTTAGGAACAGCCACAGTAAAACGATGAGACTTAATTGAATGACGAGTAACATGAGAATGAATTTCATGGATGGCACAAGAGACGCTAGCTCTTTAGAGCAGCGCCCATTATAGTATTTATAGAAAAGATAAAATGAAGCTACATTACGACAATGTGACAATGGTTGAAGATTGAATGCAAGAGCAGGTCCAACTATGTTTTCAATGCATTTTTCACCTTGTCTAAAAGAGAAAAGGCATCATTCGAAGATCCGCTCAAGATATGGCAACAGTATTCCATGCAAGGACGGATTTAAGTTTTAAGATTTTATAGAGATAAATCTGGGGTAAGAAAGTGACAAGCACGATAAAGAGATGCAACTTTAGCAGATCCTAATTTTGCAATCAATTTGATATATGGTTTCTAAGAAAGATAGGAGTTAAGAGTTAATTCTAGAAGATGAAGGGTAGATGACTCATCAAGTACATTATCGTTTATAAATATAGAAACATCTAGACTGTTACGATAATGATTAGCTGAAAAAAATTGAGTTTATCTGAGTTAAAGTTGACTATCCACTAAGAGCCTCATGCTGTAGCAGAAGTGAGATCCTTTCCAAGCTCAAATGTCCCGTCCAAGCAATCATAGAGTGTTGGTTTCTTATCAAGATAAGAATAAATGGAAGTATCATTAGCGAACAAAGCCACCTTATATGTGAAAATATCTGAAAGATCATTAATGTAAATTAAAAAGACTACAGGGCGAATGGTAGAACCTGGAGGAACCCCTGAAGTGACAAGATACGAAGAAGTGTGCTATCCATTGAGAACAACTTTAATACTAGGATTAGTAAGGAAGAATTCAATAATCTTAAAGACTACCTGTTACACCGTAAGAAGAAAGCTTAAAGAGAAAACCAGCATGCCAAACTTTATCAAAAGTTTTATAATTGTTAGAAGTATTAACCTCTCCACATCTAACTAATGCACAATAAAATCTTTTGGCAGGAAATCACTTTTGATTAAGAAATTGGAGTGATACAAATGTCAAGCAATAGATCAACCTATTTGTTGGCTATATCAGGTATGATGTGGTTAGTGAAATCAAGAGATGATATTGATGAAAAATTCTAACAAACACTTCAGTTTTGTCTTTAGGTGAGGTAACAAAATCTAGACCATGCAAGACAGGTGGAAAATAGTTTTCCCCTTGCTATAGATAATGTTAAAGATTCTCCAGATGTCTCTGGAGCCCAATATTCGAGATGAATTACGAGATTTTTTGACCTGAGAAAAGTGGGTTTTGGCGTTAAACAAAACATTTTTACAATGTTTACTAGCAATAGTAAATAGACGTTTATTTTTTGGAGAATTATTTTAATGATAAATATGGAAGTAATGGTTATGATTGGAAATTTCAGCCGCACAACAAAATCCATGGGGGAGAGTGAGGCTTAACTTGGAATTGTCGAGGAAATGAAAGATTCCATGACATTCTGAATCCAATAAATTACATAAGAAGCATATTGGTCAGCAGAAAGACAATAGACTTCTACTCAAGAGCCATCACGAAGAAAATTACGGATAGAGTTCAAGTCAGCTTTGAGGTAGTTGTAAGAGGTACGATGATTGGGGAATCCTGATGATGAAGACGAACTGTTACTTATTATTCTCTTTGACTTACTTTTATTAACTGTTATAAAGTATTATAACTGTAACTTATTAATATTATAACAATTATGCAAAAATATTTTTAAAATATTAAAAAATCTTTTTTTATTTAATAAAAGTAAAAATAAATTTTACTTAATAAAGTAAAAATAAAAAGTTGATGTTAATCAAATAAATTTTTTAATTTTCAGTTAGGTCCGTGGGGTCTTATATGGATTTCATTACAGTTTGTTGTTTTAGTATTTTGCATTGTCCTAATTATGTTAAAAATGTTTTTCTATATTTACGTTCAAAATTGCCGTTTAATAATATATACAGTTTCGAAGCATATAAATACAAATAAAAATTGGCGGGACAAGAAGAAGAGTTATTTAGCCTTATCACCGAGCCCCATTCTCACGTATTTACAAAAACCGTAATATTTAAATATCTATAGTTAACAAACTGTTGATTAAAAAAAATATAAAATTAAAATAGATAAAATTAAAATAGTTGTCATTTAAAAAAAAATTTAAAGAGTCAAAATTTAAACAAAAAGTAAAATCAAGTGAATAAGAAAAAATAAATAAGGTATTTTCATTTGTCTAAAACTTGAAAATTTAAATAAGATTTAAAAATAAAAAGTAAATAAAATAATATACACCATAGAAATAACATAAATAAATAAATATACTTCATAGAAATAACGTAAATAAATTAGCAAACGCCATAGAGGTAATAGGCAAGGTGAATAAAAATGAGCAATTGCTTTTACTCAGTAATTGTTCAGCTTTACGTGAATAAAAACTTTAGAAAATTTCCTTAAGCTTTTATTTATGCAAAGCTGATCAATTACTGAGTAAAAGCAAATGCTCATACTTCCACAAGTAAGGTCCACGATAAAGAACTGAATATTAAGTTAGTTTTGAATTATATTTAGGGACAACAAAGTTGTTGTTTCAAAATTTTGTTGGATATTTATGAACTATTTTGTCAAAATAGGATTGAAAGATTTAAGAGATGATTTGCTTTATACATGAACAGTAAAACTTGGTGTAAGTTGATTTTATATACATTTAATGCTCCAAGTATACGCAGAAGAGACTTAAAGGTACAGTTTTATCAGCTCCAAAAGTTGTTGTACACGCGTATTTTTGTTTACAGTACATTTTTTCAAATTTTGTATGGTTTGCACTTGCCCACGCAATATTGCAATAAATTAAATGACAATGGATAAAAAAGAAATATAAACTTTTTAAAGAACTATTGTTTAAAAATGGTTTAGTCCTATATATCATTGCTAAATTTTTTGATATTTTATTTTCAATACTTTTTATATGTAAACTCCAACGTAAATGTTCATCTAAGATTACGCCTAGAAAGTTTACTGAATTTTCTCTTTTAATGTTAGTGTTATTGATTATTAAATTAGGAAATTTGATGGGAATATTTTTTGATTTATACACTTTGTGAAACAAAATAATTATGGTTTTATCCACATTTACAGAAAGTTTGTTACTCATAAACCACTCATTAACTTTCGATAATTGTTTGTTTATTGTTTCAAATAGTGTATTAATATCTCTGTGGGAATAAAAAAGATTGGAGTCATCTGCAAAAAGAATACAATTTAATAGGTCTGTTGCTAAATTTAAATCATTAATGTACACTAGGAACAACAGTCGTCCTAAAATAGAGCCCTGCAGGGCTCTATTTTAGGACTACTTGTGGGGTTCCCCATGGGGAACCCCACAAGTTACGGCAGACGGGAATGTTTGTTTTTGTCCATACACTATAAATTGTTTTTTATCGGTCAAATAACTTTTGAATCAGAGTAAATTGTTATTTTTTACTCCAAAGTGTTCAAGTTTTTTTATTAGTATATTATGATTAACGATATCGAAAGCTTTTGACAGATGAATGAAAACTCCTAAGGTAAAGTACTACTGAATGCACATTTTTTTTTTTTAATAACAATAGACCTTGTAAAAAATTGGGAAGGCGGAGCCCTGTCAACAAATAGCCCTGAAACGCTTGCTCCTCTGCTCAAACGTGAGGGCACTTATGTTGTAAAATTTTTAATTTAACGATCTAAAACTAAATTCAAATTTATCAACAGAATTTAAATTTCGTTGAAAATATTGTAAATTACAAAAGTTATGTCAATGCAAAATGTGCAGGCCCTCATTTTTTTTTTGGAGGGGGGGGGGGGGGGAAGGAGATCGGAAAATTTTTACTACATTAGTGCCCTCACGTTTGGGCAGGGGAGGGGATGCAAGCATTTGAGGGTTTTTTTGTTCCCAGACTACCGCTATAACAAATCCGCTATAACAATTTTTTGCAAAGCCTCTTCAAATGGCATAGGTATAAACATAGTTAAGTTTGGAGTTTGCACAATGTGTGGAAGTGGTTTATCTGGAACATCAAAAAATCCTGCGGGCGCCCATGCATGTGTGTGCATAGAGAGAAATTATACCTTCTACTCCCTATACAATACATCTTTTTATGTTGGCAAACTAGGATCTTTAGTCAGAATTTTAACTTTCTATTGACTAGCTGGTTAAGTGCGTAAAATTAGAAAATCAAAGTACGTACTTTCAAATTGAACACTCCCTTCCCCCCCCCCCCCCATATGCTTTCGTTCCATATGAGCGTACGTACTTTATGGACAACCCCTATGATTCAAATGGTGTTGAATTCATAAGAATTTTTAACCCAAATTTGGACCAGCATTAGTAAAGAAGCTGTTTAGTTTTTCAGCAATAATTGATTTATCATAAATTGTGTTTTTATTAATTGTAATTTTTTTTGGCAGAATGTTTCTCACATAAATCACCGGAAACACTAAAAAAAGATGGAGTGTAAATAAAAAAATATCTTTATTTACACTCCATCTTTCTTTAGTGTTTCCGGTGGCCTCACAATAATTTTGCATAACAAAGTTTTTTTGACTTCCTTTTTGTTTTTTCAAATACATTTTTATAATTTTTATATGTCGTTTCGTTTTTACAAATTTTTTTTTTTCCAGTACTTATCATATAACTTTTGTTTTCTTTTTGAAGATTTTAGTAACCCGTTAGACATCCGTGGAGTTAAAACAGTTTGGTTTTTACAATAATTTTTTTTTCAGGAAATGCTTGATCATATTGCTTACAGAATTGATTTAGAAATAGATCATATGCGTTGTTAACGTCATGTGACTGCAATACCAGATTCCAATCAACTTTATCTTTTAAAAGATTTTGAAATTGTTTTACCGAGTTTTTATTGATCTGTCGCCTAAATATAATGGATTGAGAAGGAATACTGTTAAATAATATATTGTTAGTAACTAGGAATGTTGGGAATCCGAAAAGTCAGTTTTGATTATGCCTGTGTAAAGACGGTTATTATGATGGTTATTAGTTATTATATTATCAAGAAGTGTAGAAGAGTTGTTAGTCACTCTCGTTGGCTTGTTTATTGTCGGAATTAAATTATTTTGAAGAAATTTAAACTATTATTAATATTGAAATATTCTAAATTAAATAGGCTCCAAAATTAAATTAAAAACCATTTATTTATTTTGCCCGGAATCTATCCAAACTAGTTTAATGGCTTTGCTCTAGTAAACTGCTTCGAAATAGTAGTAAAACTGAAATCATCAGCTTTAAAGCAAGACTATCTAACGTGGGTATACATATATGGGAAGACTATATAACGTACCTATACAGTATATAAAATATAAACCTAAATTTCAGAGTGGTGAAAAAAAAATATTCCGTTTACCTGCATAAAGTATCTTGAGATCAAAATTAATTTAAGTCTATATTTTTAATACTATCTCAAAGACTTAGCAATAAAACAATGTACATCTAATGGAACATGATCTCATATGGTTTAGTTGATTTAATTTTTTTTCTTACCCAAAAATGAAAACGTTTGAGTGTTTTCGCTATTTTCATTATTTAATTCTTATTCAGTCTAGAAATATGTTTTATGAAAATCTACATTTATTAATAAACATTTATACGTCTACAAATTGTGTCATTTGCATGTGCGTAATCGACACCAAAGAACATCAATAATTTGCACTAATTTAGTTAAGGGGTCGTTCATAAATTACTCATGTTTGGGGCAGGGGGTCCAAACTTTGGGGATTTTTTGTTCTCAAGCTCCAATCATCGCAATTTTTTGCAAAGCATCCTTATTTGACATTATTAACATGTTTGGAGTTTGCTCCATGTCTGAAAGTTAGCTATCTCTAAGAACAAAAATTGCTGGTTGCGCCCCTGTAAAATATTGCAGTTTTATATTAACTTATATTTTTTATCAATTGAGAGAAAACCATAACATAAATTAAAATTACAACTTTGTTGATTATTAGCGCAATAAATGAAAGAAAAACATTAAGTATGAATTTTGCTGAACATGTTTCAAAGTCGGACATTTAAAAAAAAAAGAAAGAAGAATAAAGTTAATTTAGTTTCATGTTTTAAAAATATAAATACAAATTTTTTAATCCTTCAAAGAATAACTACCCGGTAATTATCCAATGTACACGTTAAGACAATATAAATATACAAACAAAATAAAAAAAACATCTCAATTTTGCTACTCATAAAACCCAGGTTTATAAAATCTTAGACATATAAAACCCAGAAGATATAAAACCCAGACTTATAAAACTCAAAAGCTATTTCTTTAAAATGTATAAAACCCAGAATTTTATTATAAAATTCCCTAATTAAAGAATATATATAGAAATACTATTTAACAAATTAGTATTGAACATACAAACAATAAAAAATTTGAAAGAATCACAATGTTGAGAGTATGTACACGCAAGAATCTTGTTTATTTACATTTAAAATTTAAAAAGTGCATTAGTGCGACTGAATAATATGCCAGCTAAAACCCAGCGCTTTTTATACAGTATTATAAAAGCATATTTGACCAGATATTAATAATGTTGTCGAGACCTATTAGATAACCGTCTTCTCGATTACCCAAAACCCATTCAGAGTTATGGTTTATTGAAACACCAACATCAAGTAAATTAGTTTTTCCAAAGTCTATCATCCATATACTAGCTGTATCAGTTTCATCATGAACAAATAGTAAAGAACTTCCTATCATCTAAAACAATAACAAAAACAGCTGTTACTAAATTGGTTTTATCTTTTTTTTTTCATTATCAAATTTTTTTTTTTTGCTTTATGACTAGTAATCTGCTTGTAATTAATTCGTTAAAGTGTTTTAGAACGCGACATATAGGATAAACTATTAACTGGTTATCGCTGAAATTTTTCTATTGTGTTATGTTGTGTAATAAACCTGACTTTATAATAAAGTAATTATCATTTAACTATTTAACCGCATTTAACATTTAACTATTTAAATTTTTTAAATTTAAGAAGCAATTATTTTCGTATAAAGCATTTGAAATAGTTGCAGAACAATTCAAATAATTACAAAACTAATAATCATTAATGAAGATATTTATTAACAAAAGAAATTCTTAATGAATAGGGATTAGAATGTTTTTAATTTACTTCTAGAGGTTGTCCTTTTAATGTGCAAATATCTTTTTTAGGCAAAAAAATTATTGACGGTAAACGCTGTAGGCATTACATGCCTTCTTAAGCACTGTATGAAATTTTTAAAGATGTGTCTAATAAACATAAATAATGATTAAAATACATATGGCCACAAAAATGTTTTTTTTACTGTTAAAAAGTAAATTCAAAAATTAGATAAATCTTCTTAATCTATTAGCTATTTTCCTAAAATAAAAGAGTATAAAAATTGATTACAGTTGCTTAACAGTTAATTATTATCAGGGTTGGCAAAAAAACCCAACCCAAAAAAACTGATAACTTTGATTTTAACACTTATAAATGCTTTATTATCAGCAAATGCAACCTTTATACTGTAATTACTCTTGTAAACACTGTATTTATATACATAATGGTATTTAGAATATACCCAAAACCGATCAATCTGTTTTTGTCGCAAGTTGGTTATTTATTATTATTTTTAAACATTTAGCAAGTTATTATAAATGTTATTGAAATATGTATTAAAACATTAAATTAGTTAAATACTTATAAAGGAAATAAAAATCATTCTATTAACTAAATTTCAAGACATTACTAGTTATTTAGTATCTTTATTCTCCTCTCGAATGTCTATATTCCTTTATATTGGTATTTGCTCTTTTATTTTTTAAAGCTTGTTGTAAACTGCAAATTTCAGTAGAAAGCCACAAGCAAAATACTATATATAAAAATTATTAAACTTTATTTACAGTTTAGAAATGGAAAGTTGTCAGGCAAAAAAAAATGCTACAGTTTACTAGATTTGTTCTTAAGTACATACAACTTTAAAACTTAAAAAAAATAAAGTTATGTGCAAGCAAGTTTGCAAGATGTTTGCTCATTCAATGAGAGAACATGTTGAAAACTTGTATGCATTTCACAAAGACAAGATTTGTTGGTAAAAATGACACTCGTGCTCATCTGTCTTTTGATAGGTTTTGAATATTTTGTATCAGCTACAAGTTTACAATATGTACCACCAACAAGGGTGACTATGAACAGCGGGTTGAAAATTAACATCAGTATCAAGTTGCTAAAAAGTGAAGAAACACACACAATAGAGCTGTATAATGTGTTACTTTGATTCAGTTTGCAATTTGCATTGCAAAATTGAGCCGGTTAAACATCTTCAAGGAAAAAAAAAAACTTGGTGGCAAAGACACTGTAATGGTTCTTAACAAATTTATTTTAGATATTTTAAGAACAACTAAAGTTTAAGCAAAATTCATTTTTTGCCAGTCCAGTTGATCAGGTGGATAACTTTTTTAGGAAGCTGGACAGTATAATGTTCTTATAAAAAAAAATGTAGTGATTAGGCTAGCAGTTTTCTTCTATGATACAAAAATGTTTAAAAAGTGTTCATAGTCAACTTGATTCATAATAACTTATAAGGTTGCAACATCATGTTGCAAACTTGTTGATTACATGTTGTAAACTTGTGCAAAATAGTTTTTGAAATGATATGTTGAACATGTTAGTAAAAAAAACTAGTTTGCAACATTTATATTGTCTTACCAACTTTGAGTAACTCAATTGTCATAATAATTTTTATACTGATTTTTTTTTAGTCAAAAATATTCTGAACGTATTTTTAATTTAGTGCAATTAATTAACATCATTTATAGTTGATGGAGTCCCTTTTTGCACTATAGGTAAAATGTGCTAGTAGACTAGTAGTAAAACATTTGGCTCGCAACCAGAAGGTTGGGGTTCAAATTACCTCTGCTGAAATTACTGTGCTCAATCTATTTCTCCGCACAGCGCCTTTGTTTAAAAATTTTAGTTGTTAATGTTGTTTGTTAGTAAAAATGGTAATGTTAAGGTTTGAGACAAAATATTTTTAAAAAATGAGTTGCTCCCTTGACTGAAGTGGTCATTGGAGCAATAGGATGGTGAATTTATGAAATTAAAAAAAAAAATTATTGTACTCATACAATTATAAAAATTTGGTATTTTGATCGGTTTTTAAAAAAACCCAAAAAACCCATAAAACCTAAAAAAACCCAATAAAACCCAAAAAAAACCCATTTGGGTTAGGTTTTTTTAAAAAACCCTGGGTTTTTTCTAACCCTGATTATTATTAAATAAAAAAGAAAATAGTAAAAATATAAGAGCATATATGAAGTAAATAATAAAAAAATATTTTTACAATTGAAACTGTAACGATAATTCGATTGAAAATGTAAAGGTAATTCGAAATTCAAATATTTTCTGTTTTTGATCACATTTAATTCAACTAAAGTCGCTAGTATTTTAAAGAATATATTATTTATGATGATATGCTGAAAGTCTTTATAAAGACTTTCAGCATATCATCATAATACTTTCTCCATTTTTCTATATATAGAAAAATGGAGAAAGTATTATGCTGAGTCCGGAAAAAATTTTCTTCACTGAAACGGAGTTAAACAATGCTAACGGTTCTTCAGATAACAATGTTATTTGTTTGCCTTATACTTTAATTTTTTAAATGTTACTAAGAAAAACATTACAATATTGAAGTAAAACCTGTTTTGCTAAACTAAACATCAGATAAGCGACATGAGTATTGTAATAATTATTTAAAACTTTCATTGTTATTTTTAAAAAAGGAAAATTATTCTTAATTTTCCTTTTTAAAAACTGTATTATAATTGTTTATGCTTGCTTGCCTAAAGATTCGATATTATTTAAATATAATATAAGATATAAGGATACTTTTGACTTCACTTTAATCTATTTAGAAATATTTATATATATATATATATATATATATATATATATATATATATATATATATATATATATATATATATATATATCTCAAAATGTATTTATAATATTGCGTATTTAGCTAATATGATGTCATACTGAAATAGATAGCTGTGAGAACTTCAGTGCAAACATCAACTTTCTAGGTAGTATATTTAAGGGAGTGCCACTTCATCGACTATTGGTTTGGATTGGAAAAAGGAATCAATTTTTTCACTACACTTCGTTTTTTACTTTTTCCAAATAAATCTGTATAAATCAGCAAAAAAAGATTTTAGTTATAAAATTAAATGTGTTAATAAATTTTTATTATTTAGAAGATGATATAAGATCATTATAGTAGTGGATCTAGTCATAAAAACTTAAATCTGCAAGGTATTAACATACGAAGCAGAATTTAATCTGCTTTAATAAGTAGCTACCTCATGTCTCTTGAAAAATTCAGAGCATTCTAATGTTGTTCGAATTGCTTTCAGACGTTGCAAGTACTTTTCCTAAAATCATACATAACACAATATATATATATATATATATATATATATATATATATATATATATATATATATATATATATATATATATATATATATATATATATATATATATATATATATATATATATATATATAACATGTGATACCTAGAAATCCGGACAAAACTTAAAAACTTATAACTTTGAGACTAATGTGCAATTTTATTTTTGTAAAAAGATAATTAAAGTTAAGCATATGAAGCCTAAAATTTAAAAAAACTATAAGTTTATCATGCCATGTCTGCGAACTTTGTCCACTCGGTTGAAAGTCTTGCCAAGTCGATGTACGCAATCTTGACTGATCCATTTTATGCAGTAGTTGATCCTGTCAGTGAGCTGTTCGAAGTGTAGAAAATAGCGTTTCCAGATAGCTTGTTATTGCTCAACAAAAAATAGGACTCGTCGTCAATGATCACCTTCTTTTTCCGGAAAACTCTGGCCAGGTGGGCGCACTTTGGACGAACGGCTGACTTCTGTTGCGGAGTTCAATCCAGAACTTTTTTCTTCTTTTTGTATTTGATTGTTGTCTTGGTGCTAATTGTTTTTGATATGTACTTTTGGCTGACACTATACTCGCGGGCTAGCTGAGGCTGGCTAACTCCGTCACTATGACCGATTTGCTTTTTCAGCATGGTGATTTGCTTTGTGTTTATCTTGATTGCCACCTGTCCAGTTCCATGCTGTCTTTCAGGGCCTATTTTGAGCGTCTTGCACTGCAGAATATCATACAGGGTCGACCTTGATGCGCCTTCCATCATGAAGTGTCTCACAATCTCACTTTTCTTCATATCCGGATGCAAATCGATTAACGCGTACACGCGCTCTCTGAGGTCTTCCTGTTTTGAGATAATTTTCTTTGCCATTATTAATAATTGTTTGCTAAAAAATATATTGCAATTTGTAGAGAATTAAATTTACTACAACAGCATAATTTGCAACAATTTTGAAACATTCTTTAAACAATTTATGCTGACCGAATTTTTGTCCGGATTTCTAGGTATCACATGTTATATATATATATATATATATATATATATATATATATATATATATATATATATATATATATATATATATATATATATATATATATATATAAACACACACACACACACACACACACATTGGCGACAATATAAATAGCACACTTTCATGAACAGTTCCTTTAACTTTTTGATATCAAGTTTTATATTTTTATAGCAATTGCTGTTATTTTTTATAGCATCAGCAATGTTTACTTTTTTGAATGGAACTACTTAATAGACATTTATAACTATCAAAATCGCTTGTTTTGAGCATTTTAGCGATTGCATTAAAATTTTTGGGGGCATTTTAAATAGCACAAATTTACTTTTTTTTAAAAAAAACAAACCAAAGTTCTTGTATTATATCAAAAGAAAATCATTATACTCAGTATTTTAAGGATAAACTCATCATTCATTTTTCAAAAATCTAATTTTTCAACTGTAGGACGAGGTAAAAATGGAACAGATGTCTTTTGAGGACAAGTACAGGCATTTCAAGATCAAGAATTGAACAACTCTGAAATAACTCAAAGATTGGGTTATTCTGATATAAAAGTTATTAATGCTATGAATTTATTTAACAATACTGGTTCATTAAGCAACAAAAAATGCAAGTTTTGCAAACGAAAAACAACCCTTCAGTGAAAAAGCAGCTACTGTCCATATCGCTAAGCGAAATCATTTTGCTGGCACACCAAAAATAAAAAATCAAATCAATCAAAATTTACAAGTTATTGTGTCTGTCAGCACTGACAGTTGCTTATGCAAAAGTAAGCT
>NC_061160.1:51442033-51447033 GCF_022113875.1 Hydra vulgaris | reverse complement strand
ACACTCTATTCTTCTAGATGCTTTCCTCCTTCAATTAAAATATAGTTTTATTAATAAACACACTCTTATAAGTGAGTGGGAAATGACAAAAAGTTAATGCAATTTTTTTACACCATTTAAAAAAATTTGTTCACAGATTAGACAAAATGCCTACCATATCAAATGTGTACATATGTAAAAATCTTATAAAATTTATACTAATTATGTGTAAGTCTAGTCCAGATTATTCAAAAATGATCTAAATTATGACGATAAAATTAAAGTATGGTTTAGTAACCATAAAAATTGTTATGAAATTAATAGCAAATATTTTTAAAACTATAATTAACCAAAACTAACACCTTTCTTGCCTTTCCCTGTTTACAAACTTCTTCTTCTAAATATGTTCTAAATTTAAAAAAAACTTTACTTGACAACAAATACAAAATATATTCAATAAAATCAAGAACAGATTGTTTACCTTATTCCCATTTTGCAATCCATAACAAAGCATGAAGAACTAAAACCATGCAACAAATCTTGCATTTCGATATGTGTTACCTCATTTTCAACAAACGAACCTTTCAAAGCAGGAACATATGGTCGCAACACATCAGACATTAAGCTCTGTAAACATAATGCTTCTTTCTCTGAAGATTTTTTAATAACGGTGCCCTCTTTTCCTGCTATAAAACCTCCTATATAAAAATGAACACAACTTTAAAATTTGTGTAATTTAATCATTAACTAATTACTAAAAACAAAAAACAAAAAAAAAAAAAAAAAGGAAAAAAAACCTGAATGACCAGCAAGCTGTATCCAAGGGTAAGGCTTCGTATAGTTCTGTATAAATGGGGTCCATCTGACAACTTTTTTAAGTTTTAACCACAAGCTTTCCTAAAAAAAAATTTGCTAAATAATAGCAACAGACTTTTACTAAAAATAATTATTTAGGTTTTTTAAAAACGTGTTGATAACTATTAATTTTTTAGACAGAATGTTGACCTAAAACTTATAAAATCAATATTTTTTTTTATTAAAATACATAACTTTTTAAATCTAGAGAAAAACTTAGACTATTTAAAATGTTGGATACCTAAGATTTTTTTTGACATCTAAGTTTACATGATGATGATCTAAGTTTACTTTGACATATATATTTACACCAAACTTCACAAATTTAAGATATTGTTGTATTGCTGTCATTTGATTTTAAAATTTTAAACATCAAATTATTCTAGTATAGATGTTTTATTGAAGCAAATTTGATCTCAAAAATCATGTCAGGGATGTAACTACTAGTTTTTTCCCAGTCAGAGTACACTATGATAATCAGTAATCTGGGAATTTTTAATTTTTGGGTGTTTTTTTTTCTTGGGTAAAAAAAAAAAAAAAATAAACTAAATTAAACTTAATGACTAAAACATGACTAATAAAAACTTTTAGTAATTAATTAATTACTAAAATTAATTTTAAAAAAAGTTAAGTTGATTCAATCATGTTAAAATCATTTTCAGCCATGTTAAAATTCAAAATTGTTCAAAACAATTTTTAAAGTAATTTAATCTACAAAGACTTTCCACATGCATCATTTGTTTTTTATTATATTAATTTTGTTTGACATGGTTTATGTAAAAGTTAATTTTACTAATGAAAAACAAAAGTTTATGTAAAAGTTAATTTTACTAATGAAAAACAAAATGTTCAATGTTATTATTGATTAATGTGTCAGGTGATTCAAAATGCATATATAGTATGTTTAAAAAAATGATCCATTAGCATTTTGAATTGAAAGGAAATATAATTTTGAGACTCATTTTGAAAAAACAAGAATCAAAATGTAACTGCAAAATCAAAGTCTTATTTTTTGAATTGAAAAGAAAATATGCTTTAAAATGCTACAACTTTTCAAAAGACAGTATAGTTGCATTTTGAAACATTTTAAATTGCATGTCTAATATAATTCAAGTCTGCTTCTTATCATTAGGTTTAGTAAAATTTTATAATGCACTGTAGTGTATTTATTTTTTAAACGTATTTTAATGCTTTTTCAAAGGTTTTTTCTAATTAATCACAAGGAATAAGATCTTCATAGTTCGAAGGTTTTATTAATAAACACTTTTACGTAAGTAACAAACTGTCAGGTCATCTTGCCGGCCTATCAACAAAAAAGAGATGCCCTGTGCTGCCGGACAATCATTTTCATTATCTTTCTACAGTAAGTTGTAAAACAATCGTTTACTGACTTAGACCTAATGATAATATAAAAGTATGAAAAAACAAACAAATAACAACAAAAAAAAGGGAAACCATTAGTAACCTAGAAATTTAACACAAATAAAAATTTTTTAAATATTATAATTATCAACAGGGCATTTCCAAAAAATCGCGCACGGAAACTCGTATATGTTTTAACTTTTATTTTCATAAAAATAAAACTAGCGATCTCCAATTTACTCTCATTTAATTCTAATCACTATAAATATTTTGTAAACAAAAAATAGTAAACATTAGTATTGTTAACAAAGAATAAATAAAGTTTGAAATGGAATCACGCACAGAACAGAAAAACTTCTATTTTAGTTACTAGATAAAAAAACATTAATTCCTCGGACAATACAAGTTTCACCGGTATACTTTTTTTTAAAAATAATATTTTAAACATTAGTAAAGATTTCTAGAAAATTACAGGATTGCACTATGAATCATAGAGTCACAGCAATCATTTAAATGCAGTTTATGAATGATCACGCACGGAAGTCACGCACGGATGTTGCAAATTTTTCAATTTCATGTAGTTATTTTTATGAAAATAAATTGCTTGTGAGTATTTCAAGTGAAATATTATACTTCTGTGACTCATATTTAATATATTTTCGATGAGAAACGGCAGTCATCAATTATTTCTAGCTAGAGTATGGCGTTTTGAAAATTATTGTATATTTTTCAAAATGTAGCGATATTATTACTCAAAAAAATAAAACTGTAAAAATGTGTATATTTAATTTATTCAGATATATATATATATATATATATATATATATATATATATATATATATATATATATATATATATATATATATATATATATATATATATATATATATATATATACAAAACCCTAAACAAATATACATATTTGTTTAGGGTTAGGGTTATTAATAGTTCAAACTTAATTAATTTAATTAAAAGCTTTCTATTTATTTCTACTTATAGTTTAAAGCTAATAATTTTAACTATATTGCTACATTGATGTAGCGCTTGAGTTGATTAAATGTGTCAATTATGAGGTCAACATTGGTTAAGAGTTCAAATCCTATTAACAAATAATTTTTTTGGTAACTTTTTTATTTGCTTGGTAGACATTAGTAAATATCAAAGTTTCAAATTTTTTAATAATTAAGTTTCAAAGTAATTAAGCTTGGATAAAATAACTCTGAAAATTTTTTTGAAAATCTTTGTTGTGAATAATTAAAGAAATCTCACCTTTAAATTAAAATAAAAATTAATTTTAGACTTTTATTTTTTTTTGGTTTATTTTTTATTCATTTTATCATTTGTTAAGATTTTATTTTTTTCCATTTATAGTTTGTTTATTTTAGTTTAAGTTTACATTTGTTTATTTAGTGCATTTTTTCAAAATGTTATATGGATGGTCATATAAGGCGTGCAAGCACATGCCTTTCCTGATATAGTAAGTGATCGGGGCCAAAAATGAGATTGTAAGTTTCCTGAGATAATAAGTGACCAGTTAAAAATAAGATCCCGGCCCCGGCTTAACTATAAGATTTAGCAAGGGTTGATAGCCGGGGTTAGAAAAAAATTTATAATACTTTATATATTATAATTTTATGCTTACATTTACTATTTATTAAATACTGGCATATTTATATATTTTTAAACTCTAATTTACTTCCAACAAGATTGCAAGCAATTACTATTAAGTT
This sequence comes from Hydra vulgaris, assembly GCF_022113875.1. Classification (NCBI taxonomy): domain Eukaryota; kingdom Metazoa; phylum Cnidaria; class Hydrozoa; order Anthoathecata; family Hydridae; genus Hydra; species Hydra vulgaris. The sequence continues at coordinate 51,443,106 of NC_061160.1, read as the reverse complement.
ATGAGTTAAAATAGAGAATAAGTAAAAATACTAGGAAATGGTTAACTAAAGACTTGAAAAGTTGTATATATATAATAAAAACAATAATAGTTATAAGGTTTTTTTCATGTGCAAGGAAAAAAACTGGACCATTAAAAATTTTTATAGCATGAAGGGACAGATACATTAAAAGGATGCAACTTGTTGAACAAGAAACAAGAATAAGTTTTGATTTATTGTAATAGAGATGGTAGCTTGTTTGAGAACTGACCATGATTGTATTTGTTGAAGAAAGAAAGAAATGCAACCTTAAAACAATGGAAGAGTGGCTCAAGCTTGGCAGATAAAGCAGGTTTAATTTATTATAATTATATTTTTTTAATGTTAATTCACCTCCCAAAGGCTAAGATCGGCACTACAGACAAGGAGGCTACTTAATTGTGGTTATAACCCTCTCTCAACTATATAACTCCGAAACACGAACCTTGACAACCAAGGTTGCTACGCAGAGAAACAATTTGAATGCGGTACTACCAGGGACTTGGTGGGGATCAAATTCGGTACCTCTCGTTTATGACGCAAGCACTCTACCACAACACCACAACCACATTACATTGTAAATGTGCTTTTAGACTTAGTCTAAGAGTAAGGGGTTGTTATTCATCAATATAGAAATACCAACATTATTGCAATATTTTTTTGCAGTAAATAAATGAGTTTTGTTGTCTAACAAAAAATGGAGATTTTAAGTCCAGAATTTAAATCCATAAGCCACAGCAAGCCTTAGGCTGTTACAGAAGAGAGATCAGATTAAAAACCAGCTGCTTGTTCTAAGCAATGAAAAAGTGAAGATTTTTTGTCAAGACAAGAGTATAAAGTTGAGTCGTCAACAAATACTACTTTAAATATTAAATTTTCATGAAGATTGATATTGTAGATAAGAAAGCAAAACAGGTTCCAAACTTTTAGTCCAGAAGGAATAAAAGCTTCTGAGATGCACTTTATGCATATATATTATAGACATAAACATATATGTTTGCTATCTATTTAGATGCTGGCATACAATATCCTTTTATATTTATATAAACTTTAGT
>NC_061160.1:51367033-51437033 GCF_022113875.1 Hydra vulgaris | reverse complement strand
TATCAAATCAAAATCTTTTTGTGTCACACACACATATATATATTATATATATTTACTTATTTATATATGTATATTGTAACACAAAAAGATTTTGGTTTTTTATACTGCTCTAGTCTGGTTTTTTAAATCACTCTAGTTTATAAATTTGTTTAATTTATATATTTTACAACTAAATTTATATATCTATGTGTGTGTGTGTGTGTGTGTGTGTGTGTGTGTGTGTGTGTGTGTGTGTGTGTGTGTGTGTATATATATATATATATATATATATATATATATATATATATATATATATATATATATATATATATATATAATTGAATATATAACGTAAATAAATACTTTATGTATACAACAAAACTAAAATAAACAGAACTTTTCCAAAAACTACCTTAGTTTCTTCAATAGTTGTCAAGTCATCAATATCAGTAATATCGGACATGTCATCAATACTACAAACACTTGATAGACTAATGAGTGAGGCATTTCGTTTACCCAGTATTGGTCTAGATTGGTTATCTATAGAATATAAACGCTCTGTGCGACCTTTATGTGTTCCATTAACAAGAGATTGATGAAATCCGCTACAAGATTTATTATCATTTGTATCTATATGTTGAAATGATGGTGAATTTTGAGGAGATGTGTTTGAAACAACAATTTCTGGATGTTGATTTACTGGACACTCTAAATAAGAATGGATATTTATTTTTTCTTCTTTTAAATGATTGTTTGAAGCATCTTTATTAATATCACAAAAGAGCATATGTACACTCATTTTTTCCTTATAATGTTCATGACAGTTCATTAGTTAATCTAAACAGATCTAAAAAGATATAATTAATGTACAAAACATTTCTACAGTTTTATAAAGCATTAGAAAAAAATCAAAACATAAAAAAAATTTTTTTAACACCAATTATAATAGCATGTATAGAAAACTAAAAAAATTTTAATCAAAGAATTTTATTTTTCTCAAACTCACAATAAAAAACATTTATTAAAAACATTTTTATTTCTAGGATTATTATAAATACAATATTGCAATAAAATTTCAGAAGAAGGGCGAAGATGACTAAAGAAGAGGGCAGAATAAAGAATAGGTGGTGATCAAGGATGGTGATGAAAAATAGAATATTATATTAAAATTTCAGAAGAGTAAAAGGTGGAGGTTGATAAAAGAAAGTAGCGGTGATAAATATAATACTAAAATCACAAAAAAGAATACATCTAAAAATAAAAGAAAAAATTAAAAAAAGAAAATATTTAGAGTTTATTTAAAAATCTTTTAAAATATATAGAGCATCTTATGAGATTTTAAAAATATAAAAAATATTATTTTGTCATTTTTCATAACTTCACTTTTGCATAAAAGTGTTTCCCAAAATGTTTTCAAGATTTTTTTTTCTAAAATAATTTGTAAACTTCAATTACCAAAAAATAACTTATATTCATTAAACAAAGCAAACTTTTAATTACAAAAAACATATGTAAGTTTTATTATGCATGAATTAGAAATATTACATTATCATATTAATTTATTCTTTCCAAAGATCTTCACCAGACAATGACATAATAAATTTTGTGTTTTCATTTCAAAATAAAAATGTCAAAAGAAAATCTAAAAACTTTTTACAAAATGTTACTACGACACTTTATAAAGAAAAGAAGACATTTTCTTTATTATAAAAATATTTTCATTATAAGAGTGTCTTCTTCCAAATCAAATGTGCCACAGGCTTTTATCGAGTTTCAGAGAGTAGAAACGATCACCTAACATGTTATGTTTAAAGCGTAACTGAAATTATAGTTTTTGTGATTGTAAATCACAAATTCTCCTCTTGTGTAATAGCCAAAATATTTATCACACTCTATACTTATACAAAGACTTTAGCCAATGCATCTGCTCCAGCAGAAGCAATATATGGCTGTGATGGATGGAATGCAACGTCAAAGACTGCTTCATCAAACTTTTTGCGATGTGCAGTAATTTCTTGAATACAGGTTTTATTTTCCATGCTCCATAACCTAATGGAACCATCATGACCTAAAAAAGAAAAATTGTATTAAAAAGGTTATCCGAAGAGAATAAGAAATATATAGAACAGAACACTTACTTCCAGAAAGAATATATAATCCACTAGGGTCTATTGATAAGCTGGTTACAGCATCTAAATGTGCTACCATGCTATGGACTTCTTTTCCTAAAAAAAAAAGAAAATAAAAACTCAAGATAAAAAATAACAATAATTTTATTTATTAAAAAACTATTTATAATTTTTAATTAAAAAAAAAAAGAAAAAGAGAAAACTCTTTGACAAATTTATTCATAAGAATTTTAATTGTGCAACATTTTAGAACTTGTTTAAAAACTATTAAAATTACTTTTACTTAAAAAACTATCAAAAACTACTTAAGAACTACTCAAAATAGTGTTCATTTCAAATAATAAAAATTTGTATAACTTGAACAACAAGTTGAGAGATACAATTGTTTAATTAAAATATTTCATAATTTTCTAATAAACCCCAATTTTATAAATTCATTATTATATTCAAGTAAATCCAAACGGTTTTGTAACATCACAAAAATTTTAGGATCAGCTTATACTGCTATGAGAGTAGTACTGCTAAAAAAGAGCCACTAAAATTATATTAATAAAAAAATGTGTATATGATGCTGTTAAATAAAATAAATAAATTAACACTGAAATCTGATTTTGTAAGCTTTATAAAAGTAAAGTGCAGATAGTTGTATATCAAACCTAAATACATTCCTATACTTAACAAGATTTTTCTGCATGATACTGTTTTTACCTAGGCTTGTGATTTGCATATAAGAAGGTTAAAAAGGAGAAGCTCCTCAATAGTGGCCTGGTAATCCATATAATGACTTTCATGGCATTGGGTTGATTAATTTATAAAAAAAATAAAACATATAAGCGCAGAACTGAATTCAAAAGGTTGGTGTATTCGAAAGGTTGATGTATAAAAAATTTGGCGTATTTGTATATAAAAATATGCAAAAAAATCTACAAAAATGTTGAATAAAGTTTATTGTTCAAAAAAATATATTTTTCTTCTTGTTTCATACCAAATCTTTAGGATGAATGCAGGGTGTAAATTTTATTTAAAATACATCATAAAAAAAAATTATATGTATATACATACATAATATTTTTTTAAATAACATTGAATACAGGTAGTGTATACTACAATCTGTAAGTAAATGTAAAATCTAAAAACATTCATTATTCTCTATTCAACACTTGTATAATTTAACTTCAATTCAATTCATTCAATTTTGTATTGATTGAACCATAGAACTTTAATGATCTAAAAAATATTCATTCTTTTTGATTCATTTATTTATTATTTACATAACTTCCTTTGTGTTTATATTTTTCTATAACTAGTCTGCAATACCTTTTTTTAACTGAACCACAGATTTTGTTACTTATAATTTTAAATTTGCAAAATTCATTTAAATAAAAAATAAACAATGAAAATGATAAGAAATACTCATGAAAATTTAATAAAAAACCATGTAATATCAAGTAATAACCTTTTTCCTTTTATCAGGTTTTTTTTTAATTTGAGTAAAAAAATTTTAATATTTACTAATGAATGATACTATCATTAATAAATGATCTTTTTTAATATTTAAAAGCGTGGTTGTGCTATAGCAGGTCTTCTTGAATGAAAACGTCTAAGTTCCTCAGAATATAACACAAACAAATATTTAAAAAAAAAATTAGATTTTTATTATTACATTAACATAATGAAACAATATTTACAATAGATATAATTAATATTTATAAGAAATATACTTAAGCAAAAACTTTTATGTTGTAAAAAAAAAAATTTTTTTTTGAACAAATCTTTTAACTATAGTATCACTAACAAACAACTTTTTAACTATATATGAAGTATAATAAAGCTTAAAATGCTCAAAACACTGTAAAATATAAAAAAATATTAACTTAGATCTAACAAATTATAACTATAAATTTTTTTTTAATAATTAGAAAAATAAAGGTTTTGCAGTAGCAGAACTTTTTAGTGAGTTGTATTACTTATTTTATAATTTTAACATGTACATTATCATGTACATATTGTAAACATTACATACATTATGAAATGTTTACAATCATCTTGTTATCATTACATACATTACAACATTGCTTTTTAGCACAATCAATTTTTCTTTGTTTATTGTTTTTAACATTCAAATAAATTTGTGTGGTTTCTTAATTCAAAAATTCTTGTTACATATTATTTAAAACAATTTAATTACCAACAAAGTTGCAAGCAACAACATTAATTAAGTTGGAAGTTAACTGAAAACAATGATGACAGTTCAACAAGAGCAAGAATTTGGTTGACTAAAAACATAGAAGATTGTAAATTGTATAAGCCGAAAAACATGATGGGAGAAAATTCCAAAGCTGTTTAAGTAAAATGATGAACAAAAGCTTTTGGAACATAAAGGAGCAGTTACAATATACAACTTAGAAGACAAGTCATGTGTCAAAGCTATGTGAAATTGAGTTTTGGTTGAACAAGTGATATTTTTTTTTACAGCAAATAGGAAAAACTAATACATACTCTGCTTAACTTGTATTTTGTGAAACATCTACATACAGATGAACAAACTGCTGATTGTCTTAAAAAATGCCTAAAATATTAGAACAATTGTTTAAAAGAAATATTGTTTGTAATTTTGGACAATCGAGCAAAGAAAGTCAAAGGTATAAAATTTTTAGGAATGAAAGCTCAAGTTGAACTTGATAGTGAATTAGAAAATAAGATTAGCAAAAAGCATAGGGCATATCCGGAAGAACATAAAAATATGGCAAGTGGTCAAGAGTGGGAACAAGTTGATTTGAGAGTCAAAAACTTGACATTTAGAAAATTGGGATGTCTTGTACATGGAATACAATTGGTTGTAAAATCTACATAGGATGGTAAACATCAAGGATTACTTTCAAAGATAGTTGGATTAGTGGGCAAAAATTGCAAACCTGCGGCATTGAAAAATATTGTTGAAAAAAGTGGTAAGACTGTGATCAGAGACAATTCAACAAGATGGAACAGCACTTACTTTAAGGTTAGAAAACTACTGGAGATTAAGACATTTATCGACAAAGTGTTTGGAGACTTAATTCTCTTGCCATAGCAAATAAATATTGCTTCAAGAGTTTATCTTCTAGAACTTTTTGTCAATAATCTCCTAAAAAAATAATTTATTCTTATTTCTGTTCAAAATAATTTATCTTTAACAAGTGCATCTGCTGTTTTTGCAGAGATTGCATCGTTTTTGCAGAGATTGCAAATTAACAAAATGAAAATTTTAATTTTTGGAAGTTGAGATGTGCCATTTATCCACATCTTGCACAACTAGCTGAAGATTTTATTGCAGCTGCAACACAAGCTTATTTTGAAAGACTTTTTTCAATCTGTGGTATGTTCACAAATAGACATTGAAATTGAATGTCAGTGTCATTAGAAATAAAAGCTTTTTTAAAACTAAATACTTATCTAGATCATAAGTATTTATTTGTAAGTTGTATAAGTAAGACTAAAGTATTTATTTGTAAGTTGTATAAGTAAGACAAAAGTCAATAAATTATCTGTTTAAGAGTCAGCCAGATTTTCAAATCGAATTTCAAATTGAAGAATGCTTTTAAGTTTATATTTGTGTACAGGGCTAGAAATATGGAGCATGTTACACTCCCATAAATAATGAAATCAGCAAATTGAGTCTTACCTCTGTCTTACTTCTTGAGACTTATTTCTTAGTCTTACTTCTTGAGTCTTACTTCCTTTAATTATATATGTTTATATTATATTATGTTAAATAGTAACTTTTTGACATTATGCAGAATCTCTTTTAAACTCAAAGACCATATTTTAAAATATATTAACTATTATGATTTTATTACAGATTCAGCAAAAATTCAGCAAAAATCAATTTAATATAAAGATCTAAATAGTGATTGCACAAAACCTTTAAATAAACAGTAAAATAATATATAAAATTAATTTCTTTTAAATTAATGAGTTTTTTAAGTTTTAATTAATATTTTGTGTATTCTATATCTGGCTGAGCATGGTTGACTCCTATTAAAAAAGTTATTGAGAAATCCTATTTAAAGAAGAGAAGCTATATATTTCAAGTCTGTATTAATATCAGTTAAAAAAAATTTATTAAAAAAAAAAATGAAAATTATAATTATATAATATAGTGCTGTTGGACAAAGTTTTTAATTGATAAATTATAAATATACAAAAATAATATAATTACCAGAAGATAAATCAAAGAATCTAACATGTCTATCTTCATGAGCCGTTATTAAAATTGGGTGTGTTGGATGACTAATCACTTTATTAATTTGAGACAAACCTAGATATTTATAATAACTTTTAAAAATATTTAAATAAACTTATTTAACTAGTAATTTGTGCAATAACTTAAAGTTATTGCACAAATTACTAGCAAGAGTTTTTACAATGTTTTTATATAAATTTTGCATAAAAAATTATTATTTATGTTGTCTTTAAAAGAAAAAAAAATACCATATGTTTTTTCAGGACTGAAAGTTACAATTGGTTTAGCTGTTTCTATATCATATACAACACAACTTTCAGAGGTATATGAAGCAGCAACCTGTCCAGTATCTGTACACACAAAACTAACTGATGTTGGTGTGCCTGACTCTAAAAAAAAGAGAAAACAATCATACCAGGTAAACTACTCTAGGTAGATAAAAAATTGAACTACTTACAAATAATAAGTTCATAACAGTAAATATATAATATAATTACAAAAAGAATAATGCAGAATTCAGGTAGGAAAAAAGTCTCCAAAGATTCAAGTACAAATAAATTGAAACTACTAAGTAAAATTATCACACACACAGATATATATATATATATATATATATATATATATATATATATATATATATATATATATATATATATATATATATATATATGTATATATATATACACACACACAGTTTTTTCTTACCAGGTGATTTGTAAGTTTCTAATAATGGAGATTTAATTGATGGATTCCATAACTTACAAGTTCCGTCGGCTGAACATGATAACAAAAAATCTGTATCTATGTGATATGCTAAATCCCATACAGAATCTGAATGACCAATTAAAGCATCTCCAAGAACATTTGGATCTAATAGAGATATTAATAAAAATAGTATTTAATGCAATATATAATAAATCCATCTAACTATATCTACACACACATTCACACATATACTAACATAAATATATTTACATACATAGATAAAGACATACATACAATAAAAAAATGTATAATACAAACATATTAACAATATGTATATAAACATACATAAAATAAAAATAAGCTGTTACAAAGTGTCTAGATATACAGTAAAACATTAATACACTTATTGAAGGAATTTAAATCCTACAAACAACACATCATTAACTCAGTATTATCAGTTTAAATTCATAAGAGATTAAGAGCGAGTAAAAAAGAAAAAAATTTGCTAATATCAAAAAGCATTAATGGTATTCATGACAGAAAAGCTTTAAAATCTTTGCTTTTGATTGTTTAAAATAACTCTACTAACAAAATAAAACAAAAGAAAAAAAAAAAAATTATTTGCAAAACTAAATGACAGTAATTAAAAAAATAATTGAGAAAAAAGTAACTATTCAATAAAATCAGTTAATATATATAGAACATTATTTATTTTTTATTTAATTGTATATCAAAACAAATAAGAAAAATGAAATTTTATTTTTAGTTTAGATTAAGAAAAGATTTTCATTAAAACATAATAATTCAATCAAAAAGTTTTTATATATTTCCATGGAAAGAAAAAAAATTTAAAAATTTATTTTAAGTGATTAAAAGCGAGTGATATCTAAACACTTATATATACCTAAAACTTAAAACAAAAAATATTTTCTATAAATTTATTTAAATAAAATATAAAATAATGAAAAAAAAATTTGTATGAATGAATTAAATAAAACAAACTTCATAAAAATAATGTTTCTACAAATGCAAATAATGTAGAATTAAGAATTCAAATACTTCTATTGTAAACATATTTTTAAGCCCTTCTATTCATTTTATTTTACATTCAACTGACAAATTTCTCTTGACAGGCTTATAAAAAAATTTTAAACACTCTATCAATTTAAATACTTAATACAATTAAAATTTTGTTTTGATATGAAAAGATTTAGGAAAAATGAAATTTTTTTATGTAAACAAAAAATATCTGTTTTGCCTAAAACTTCGCTGTTTCTTTTTAAAAAAACAAAGATATATATTTTAAGTATGAAGAGCTAACTAAAGATGTTACCCAAAAAACTTTGGATTTAAGTATAAATGTTTTGAAAAAAATTCAATTCAAGTATAAGTATATTTTTTTTTAATAGAAAAGAATTGGCTCAACTTACACAAACCTGTATATTCCTTTGTTAAAAAAAAGTTTCTAAATATGCATGTTGCAAATAAATATTGATATTGATAGATTTTTGGACTCATACAAGTTAAATTACCTCATCCTAAACTCTAAAAGATTTTAAAACTAAATTTGCTTCAATGTATATATTATCTAGATACCCAAAAAATGTATATATAATCTAGATACCTATAAAATGTATATATAATCTAGATTTTTATAAATTTGATTATAATTAAATATTTATTAAAATAGTATTTATACAGAAATATTTTTTTTTTTTATTAAAACAACAACAATGATAATAATAATAATAATAATAATAAAGATTATAAAATTATAAATTATAAATAATCAAATAGAAACAGTAATTAAAGATCTGGGTCCTAATGCTTCCAGGATCCATTTATGTTTGATAAAATCCATTTTTAAATAAATCAAAAAATATCAAATGCAGATCATAAAATAAACTGTGAAATTGAAACCAGACATCAGAAACAAAAACGTTTATAAATTTTGGCTTGAAAAAAAGCAAAACTTTGAACTTTTAATAGGAACAAATAAAAAACAAAGATGTTAAAATCATAAAAAGATATTACTGAGCCTAAAATCATAAAAAATAAAAGAACTAATAAACAAAAAATCTGGAAAAAAAAATCACAAACTTGCAATCTCTTTCAATTTTCTGTTGTGTTTGTCATTGTAATTATAAAAATAATGAGGAGAAGTAGTTTTTTATAATGTTGTTTTATACTGTTGGTTTGACCAGCTTATTTTATACTGTTGGTTTGACCAGCTTATTTGACAGCTAAAACCAAAAGTAATTAATAAAACAAATATTGATGACAAATTGCTTATGAACAAAAAGCAAAAACTCATACTGGTCACTTTATGTAGTAGCAAAAAACATTTTAATTTCATAATTCTACTTTACAGGACTGGATCATTTTTGTTTGCTAAACAAATGAATCTGGATTAGGAATCTGATCTGTTTTGCAAAACATTTTGATTAAAACCTTAAACCCAAGTCCATTTAATAAAACATCTAAAAAGCCTATGTGTATATATCTAAAAAGTATGTGTATATATTCTCTGAATAGAAATGGATATGATACAAATAATCATAGTAAAAATAGATAAAAAAATAAAAATAAATAATAATAGAAATAATCATGTTAAATTTTTTTTTTTTTTAAATAAATAAAATAGCTTACCATATGGTCCGAACAAATCAATATTTAAAGATGGCAAATTCCAGCATTGTATTTTAAAATCTAATCCACCACTATAGCAAACAGTGCCATTGCTATTTATTGCACAGCACAATACACCATCACTGGTTGTGATAAAAAATAATAACTACTAATAATTCAATTATTTGTAAAAATAAAAGTTAAAAATTAATTTTATTTCAAGTTATAAAATCAAATAAAAAAAGTATCAATAATTTATACAAAAAAAAAAAAAAAAAAAAAAAAAAAAAATCAAAGACCAGAAATGTTTAAAAAAAGTTTTAATTGATAGATTGCGTGCCTAAATATAAACCCTCATTGGATGCAGCGGTATTCCTTATGTGTTCTACCTACTGAGTCAGTCAATGTATATACACTACCTGATGTCCTACTTATTTCAATCAATGTACACTCTTTCTATGTTCTATCTATTTCAGTCGATAATAGAATAAATAGCCGCTAGGCTATGTCCTTAATAAATTAGTCGATAAACAAATATGAAAAAGAAAAAAAAAAGAAAACAAATAAAATTAAAGCAGCATTATAGGAGCAATGAAAAAAGTGAAAAAAAACAAACATTCTTAATGTTTTGATTTTTATTTAAAAAAAAAAAAAAATATTTAGTCTATTAAGTAGTGCTTTTATGGTTTTTTTTAAAAACAATAAAACATTAAATTAATTTCCTTAATTATTTCAATGGTTTTTACAGTTTACTTGATTTTGTCATCTTTGTCAACTTTGATTTTGTCATCAATGGAAAAAACACATAAACTTTTTTGTTTAAAACTGTGTTTACAAGCAAAACTAATAATAATAACAATAAAATTTCACTGACAGGAAGTAATCCACTGTTATTTAGGGTGGTAGCCCTCCTATCCAGTAATCCAAATGGTTAACTTGCAACTAGGCGATTTCAATACTTACAAATGCGAGCAAGAAGCAATAATCGTAGATTTAAAAAAGTTAATCGAAACTTTAAGAACGGATAATGCAAACTTGACTAAGAGAGTTCTGGATTTAAAAAATTCTAAATCAAAATCTAATCCAGCAATAATAGGTGATTGGGCTAGTAAAGTAAAAAAAACTCCAGATCAAATGCAAATTATTAGTACTATCGCAAATGAAACCAAAGAAAGAGATAAAAGAGTAAATAACTTGGTTATTTTCGGTTTAGAGGAATCACCATTAAGTGATAAAGTCAAAGCAATTGAAGAAGATAAACAAAATATTGAAGCAACCATGCAAAAGTTGAATGTCGATATCAAAATAAAAAATGTTATCAAATTAAAGTCAAAAAATAGATATAAAGCTCCATATATTGCTGTTTTAAATATTAAATTGGAATGTAATTCTGTTTTAAAAAATGCCAAGAAATTGAAGAAAGATAAAACATACGAAAGTGTATTTATAAATCCTGATTTACTGAATCTGAACGGTACAAATTAAAGTTATTAAGAGAAGAGTGTAAAAAACAAAATAATGTTAATATTGACACGGCAAACTTTTTCTTTGGTATTAGAAATGACAAAATTGTAAACTAAAAAAATGGGAATGTCAAACAAGGTCATCATTCATTAAAGTGTTGTTATCTAATGAATGATTATAAATCTTCTAACGAACATAAGAAATCCATTAGATTATATTCAAAAGGAAATAAACTATTTTCTCGCCATTTCAATAATGTAGATTGGAAAAATGGATTTAAAAGTAAATCTATAAATGAAATGTATGATTTATTTTTGTATCAGTAAAATTATGTAACTAACCTGTTTATCCCAAGAATTAATTATCAAAATAGAAGGAACAAAAACAAATGGATTACTCCTGAATTGAAACATAAAATAAGAAGCTTACTAATAAACTTGCTAATAAACGTAATAGCTGGAATGAGGAATCAACAAAAACTCAGTACAATAAGCTAAAAATTAGAATAAAGAATGATATTAAGAACAATATAAAACAATTAGAAAATACTATAGCTAGCAAGTTTAAATCAAATCCTAAATTGCTTTATAAATATATCAATGAGAAGAAATCAGTGAAAACTCAAATTCGAACTCTGGAAATTGATAATGGGGAAATCATAAATGATCAATTCGCTATAGCTATTAAACTAAATAAATATTTTCATTCTGTGTATGCATAACATGTTAATGATAATTGTACAAGTATTATTGAGTTTCATAATATGCCTTCAAGTTTATTATTAAACACAGTTTTAATAACACAAAATGATATTCAAACTAGACTTCAAGCACTTGATAAGTCGAAATCGGTCGGTTTTGATTTTATTTATCCATATGTTTTAAAAGAATGCAGCTCGTCAATATCATACCCATTATATTTAATTTTCAAAAAGTCAATGGAAACAGATACCCTACCAGATAAGTGGAAGAAGGCAAATGTAATGCCACTTTTTAAAAAAGGAAGCAAATTAAAAGCATCTAACTACAGACCTGTCTCGTTAACTTCAATACCAAGTAAAGTGTTAGAAAGAATAATAGCTGATTGAATCATGCAACATCTCATAAAAAATAATTTACTTTCAAAAAAACAACATGGTTTTATGAAAAACAAGAGCTGTACAACAAACCAATTAGAATACCTAGATATTTTAACAGATGCGTTCCATAATGGAACACAGGTAGATGCATTGTACACAGACTTTAAAAAAGCTTTTGATAGTGTTTCACATAAAAAGTTATTATCCAAGTTATTGACTTTTGGTATTTCTGGTAAACTTCTTACATAGATAGTCTGTTTCTTAGCTAATAGAAAACAGAGTGGTTTTAGGTGATAGTGTGACAGATTGGGTTGATGTACTTAGTGGTGTACCACAAGGGTCTGTTTTTGATCCTCTCCTTTTTCTGGTATTTATAAATGATTTACCAGAAAATTTTATTAATGTTGTTTATATGCTGATGATAATAAGATAATTGTGCCTATTTCTTCTCAAAATGATTCACAATTGTTTCAAAATGCTATAAATAAACTTGACAAATTGTCAACAAAATGGAAATTAGGAATAAATAATGCACTTTAGCTCAAATAATAAAGAATATTCATATTTTATGAACAATAACAATACATTAATAGAAATTGAAAAGTTAAAACTAGAAAAAGACATTGGTGTTTATATATCAAGTGATTTAAAATGGGCCAAACAAGTAAAATATGCAGCTAGTAAGGCATATAGTATGCTCTCACTACTAAATAACACATTTAAGTACAAAAATAAAGATCTAATAAAAAATACTGTATTGTACATATGTTAGACCAAATTTAGAGTTTTCGATTCAAGCGTGGAGTCCGTATTATACAAAAAATATTAATGAAATAGAAAAAGTCCAATGAAGAGCTACCAAAATGATACTGGAGCATCGTGACAGAGATATCATGAGTACGAAAAAAGATTGGAAATTTTGGGTTTGACTACTTTGGAGACTAGAAGACTAAGGTGCGACTTGATCCAGCAATTCAAAATAAAGGTATTGAAATCGTTGATATTAAACAAAATCAAACAATGAACTCTACTTGCTAATCAGGTCCTGCAGCTAACATTAGAGGAGCAAAACATCGAATGAAATTTGAATTGGTCAGAATTTGTTTAAAAAAGCAATATTTTTCAACAACAAGGTTGTTGATAGATAAAATAGTCTACCAGCCGAAGTTGTTCGATCTAATACAGTTAAAAGCTTCAAATTAAATTTGCAATTGGTCGACTTAAGAAGCAATAACAAACAAGATAAAAACCAAGAAAGCTTATTATTAACGTTTTTATTATTTAGTGACTGAACTAACTTGTTCATTAATTAATTTATACCGGCTGTCATAGATATTGCCTGGCACTTTATCTCAACAGCATTAATTATTATTATTATTATTATAATCTATAAACACAAAGAGTTGATAAAAATCATAAATTAAAAAAAAAACAAACAAAAAAACACAAACAGAAAAGATTATAATAACTACACAAAAGTTTGAGTAATAATTATGTTAGGTATAAGCACTATTTACAAATAGATTTTTTCGTAAAAAATTTTTTATTATTATTTATTAATTTTTTATTATTATTTTTTATTAAATTTTTTAACTATTTTTTATTAAATTTTTTATTGTTATTATTTTAAATAAAATTAATTATTTCAATTAATTAATAATTAGTTGTTTTAATTAATTAATAAGTAAAATAAATTTTAAATTAATAAAAATTATTTATTAGCTTTTTTTGTATCGCAACTTTTTTTTCAGTTTTCTTTTCATTTTTTTTTTTACTAAAAATTAAATTGCTTGTAATGTGTTTTAAGACTGTATCAAAAATGTGCACAAAATATATGTTAGACTTTTTTGAATTGCTTTATCAAGGCAACCAATCAAGGCAAGTGAAAGGGCAACATTATACATTTTTCAAGGGGCAAATTAACTCAAACTTGCAAAATCGCGAAACTTTTTGCAACAAATTTACTCAAACAAAAATATCAAATTTCATTAAGACTCATAACTAATCTGAATATTTTAATTATTACTTAAATTATCTCTATAAATTATCTCTATAAATCTCAAATCCGTCCCTGTATGGAATACTGTTGCCACATCTGGGGCGGATCTTCTAATGATGCTCTTTCTCTTTTAGACAAGGTGCAAAAACGAATTGTAATCATAGTTGGACCTGCTCTGGCAGCCAATCTCCAACATTTGTCACATCGTCGTAATGTTGCTTCTCTTTCTCTTTTCTACAAATACTATAATGGGCACTGCTCTAAAGAGCTAGCGTCCCTTGTGCCATCTACTAAAATTCATTCTCGTGTTACTCGCCATTCAATTAAGTCTCATCCTTTTTCTGTGACTGTTCCTAAGTGCTTCAAAAACTCTTATTCTTCTAGTTTTTTTCCTCGAACATCAGTTCTTTGGAATTCGCTTCCTTCATCTTGCTTTCCTGATTCATATAATTTGCAATCTTTTAAGTCATCAGTCAATCGTTATCTTGCTCTACAGATTTAGTCTTTTTTCTTCCAGTAACTTCCAACTCTTATAGTGGTTGCTTGCAGCCTTGTTGGAAGTGAAGATGTTAAAAAAAAAAAAAAAAAAAAAAATTATTATTTATTATTTATTATTAAAATTATTAACTTATTAATTAAATAGATGCTAATTCAGGTAATAAAAAAATAAAGAATAAAAATATTTATTGATATAGGTCAAAATTAAAAAAGTTGAAATGAGGTATATAAAAATACATTACTACATTAATCAAGTAGAAAAGCTTATAAAAATAAACAAATTTTAAAAATAAGCATTTCTTGTTAATAGTGGTGAGGAAAAAGCCACTTGTAAATAGACTTTGTTCGGCCTGATGGAAAAAAAGGTAATATTTGTCCAACCAAATTATTTTTATATTATAAAAATAAAAACACATTCTTTTAACAAATTTTCTGCAAATTTCTCAATCCTACAATAAACACATCTCAATCTTATTGTAGATGCAGTGGCTCTCTATACTTTTTCTACCTCGTCTATCCTAACGCAATGTCTCTGTATATGATTGGGTTATTTTGTATCAATATTGTCATAAAACATGGCGAAACTTTTTTTCATAAAAACTTTTAATCAGAAATATAAAAGTCAGTAATTGCGATTGCTTCAAATAACATACTTTAAAGATCATTAAATGACTTTGGTTGTGATTTGTGATCACATAATTTGCCCCTTGCTTTTTAATAAATGAAAATTAGTTTCCTAAATTAATCTTTGCTTGTCACAACAAAATTACTGGAAAGGTAGTTAATTAAAGTTTGTATTTTTGCAATAAGTAGTATTTTTGTTTGTTAAAAACTTTTTAAAAATAAAAAAAACATTATTTGCAAAGTTGCGATTACAACCTTAAAAAAATAATAAAAAGCTTAAGAAATGATAATAATTAAAATAAACTAAAATGTTTTAATTTGTTTATACAAATGTTGAAAAAAGAAATAAATAAGTTGATATAATATATTTTAAAAAATGCAATATTAAATTTAATTACTTGATATTAAAATAAAATTTGAAACAATCCAAAATAAACATTTCATAAAATATTTACATAACAACATTTTTAAATTCTAAATATATTTGCTAATGGTTCAATATAGCAGACTGCACTTTCATTAACCATAAATAAAGGTATAATACTGGCTAAAAATGTACTGGATGTTTAAAGTTTATGTTTTACATTACAGTTTAATATCAGGTATTTTTTGACGAAAATCTGATTTTAACTAAATCAGCAATTTGTTATAAAAAAAATAACTGTATATTTGTTAGAAAAAAAAAAGTGTCATGTAGACTTTAAACAATATTTAGATAAGATTCTGTTGTTGTTCGGATATTTGACTGGAAATTCCAATCCATTAAGTGCTAGAATCAAAATTGGTGTCACCAAAAAAATCTGGTAAACTTTATTTTGCAAAGTAATAATTCTTTAAAAACTCTATCATTTTAAAATGGAACAAATTCAAACTTGAAGCAGTCAATACAAAAAAAACAAATTAATTAAAATACATAATTAACATAATTAATTAAATTGCAAAACTATTAACGCTGCTTTTTGGCAAAATTATAGGATAATTAAAACCTAATAAAGCAAGTTATAACATCTTTGCAAAAATTCTTTATTTATTTTTATTATTGCACTACTGTGAACTTATAGTTTATTGTGGATAACATAATGAACTTTAACATAAATGCATTAAGATATTAGTATGTAAAATTTTATAAGTTACCTATGACCTCTGAAAGTATAAACAGGTTCCAAGTCTGATATATTGCCTCTAAATGTAAAAGTTAAATACTACAAAACTAACAACAAATAAGAAAATCAAATTAAAAAATTAGATTTAATAAAATTCAAGTATAGAATTCATGTACTAATTTTTATGTTTTGGTTTAATAAATGAAAACAATTTATGGTAAAAGATATTTATAAATGCTTTATATAGATGTGATTTTTTTAACAGTTAACCATCCTACCTCTTTCCTTGAACATTTTTTTGTAATGACCAAAGTTTCAAGGTATGATCTTCAGAGCCAGTAATTAATGCTGCTTCATATGGATGAAAACATAAAGAACGTACTCCATCAAAATGACTAAAACATTATTAAGTTTAAATATAAAAATAAACTTACTAAATATTAAATATATCATACAAAAATTGTTCATACAAAAGCAATTACTTTACAACTGGGAACGGTTGTCAAAAAACTGCTTTAACTCTTCTATAATGTCATGTTTAAATAATAAATGATAATATGAAAACCCTTCCCCAACTGCAGAACCATGTCTAACTAAACATACATGTTAAAAAAAGCTGCTTATTTATAAACATTTCTTTAGCTTTTTGAACTGTTGTTTTTGAGATAATTATTGTTTAACTGTCTTTATTGTCAATGTTACGTGCATCAGTTTTACTTATTAGGGTGAAGACAAGTATATGAATGTATATAACAGGGATAACTTGGTGGGTTTGAAGAGGGGGTTAAAAAATAGCTATTCTAAACATAAAAAAAAGCTTATTATTTTAAAACATTTCTTTAGTTTTTCTAACTGCTGTTTTTTGGATGACTATTGTTTAACTGTCTCTTTGTAGCTTCAGTTGAAAAACATTTCGTATGGTATCCAACTACTTGTTAAAGAAGCTGACTTTGAGTGTCATTTTTTGTTAAAACCTCATTAAAGTCACTGGCCAATTTAACTGCCCGTTCTACAGTCATTAACTACTTTCATGGCACAAACTCTCTTACACGCAGCCTTGTAGCCATAACAAATAGCACAAGCTTCTGGAGACAATGTCAAGAATTCTGTTGGTAGATTAAGAGAGTCAAACAAACTCATTGAGCGGTGTGTAACAAAATTAGCTAAAGAGAGTTTAGAAAAAGTAAAAATATTGTTTGGAGAAAGTCTTCTCTTGCCACCTGGTAATAGTTTTTTTTGTAATGCATTTACAATTTCCAATTTTTCTTTAACAGAAGTTTTAACACTAAATAATGGTAGAACTGCTAGATCTTCACTTAAATACCATAACTGAAGTTAAATTTTATTTTTTGCAACAGTTGTAATTTTGCTGTCAGTTTGACAATATTTCTCGATTAACTTTAAAAGATGAAGATTATTTTTGACGCTTCTGTTGTATGAGGAGCTGAATACCAGAAACACACATATATTGTGTTTATGAAGTGACATTATGAAGTAACGAAATATCAAAATATTAAACAGTATATACCTTTAGCCATCCATCTTGCACAAAGTTAAGCCTAGGAATTACATAGAGTTACATCAATAAATAAATAATATAATAACATAGGAAATAACATAGGGTTTTCAAGATGCAAGCCACTCTTTTTCAAGTTTTGTAAGACATCTACTTTTATCACTTTCAATCGGTTTCAACCTGTGATTTTTCTATTAACTTCAACTGAGATTTCAGCCTACCAAAAAGTTCAATGTTTGGTACTTTTGATTAAAAAAAATGCATCAAACGCTGCATTTTTCAATATATGATGTTGGCAGGCTAAGAACAGAACTCTTCGATTCATAGATTTCTTGATTAAAGATCTTCAAGTTGCTCCTCAACTCCAGGCCACTCATGAATGAACTCAACTATCTTCTGTCCCTCCAAAGCACCAGCACCAGCAGGTAACTCAGGTATACCTAATAATTTTTCGATGTCTAGGCCAGATACAGCAATTGGCAGACATTCACACGTCTGGTTTCATCAAAAAATGACAATATTTTGCCATTAAAATGAGCATTTAGTGGAACCAAGGGTTGAAAATCTTTTCTTACAGCTATTGCAAGAGATTCACAGGATGTAAATTGAGCCTCCATTAAAGAGGTACAAGAAAATGTTAATTTATTTACATCAATACCAACTGCAGCTAGAGCAGGTATGGCAATCATCATTGCTTGACGTGATGTTTTTTTGTTCGGTCTAATTCTGCATTAAAGAGTTGATTGTCTAGAATACAATGCTTGGATACCATATTTGATAGTTAACTAGTGTTAAAAGTATAATGTTACGAAAGTTTTACTGAAGTCAAGGCTTTTAGTGTTTGAATTGAAATTGAATTGAAAACAGTCAGAATTTTTATCCGAAGAGTAATCTAAAGCCATTAATAGTTATGTAGATAAAACTTTACTTTCTTTATGTTGTTCCTGGTGCCTTTTTTCTTTAAGCTTACGTTTTCTATATTAAACATCTGGTTACTTATATATTAGGCCTTCCGATGTCATTGACATCTTTCAGCAATCTCGTTGGTCAGGAATTTTTTATCTTCATTTATCTTGATGCAACTTTCCCATTTACCATGAGCATATGTTGAGGAGCAGATTTTCTATTTTTGTGCTCAGACACTTTAACAATGCTTCTGGTAAATACTTATTAATTTAGCTATTACATGAGGCTTTGGGATAGTAGGAATATTAGCCTTGAACCAGAAAATCAAAACTTCATCTGAAACTGTGTTGCAGGAAAATTGAAATTGTTGACTTTTTGACTATCATTTAATAAAAAACTCTTAATTGGCAACAGACTCGGACCGTTGAGAGAATATATCCAACAAGCCAAACATTCATAGTCGAGTGTGTTGCTTTACAAGCATATGATGTCTGAAGCAGCCATTTTCTTGAGTTATACTTTTATACTTTTTCACTATAGCAAAAATTAATTTTTTTTCTTAACATCTTAGCTTCCAACAAGGCTGCAAGCAACCACTATTAGAGTTGGAAGTTGCCCGAAGAGAAAAGATGAAGTTAATAGAGCAAGATAACGATTGACATAAGACTTAAAAGATTGCAAATTATATGAATCAGGAAAGCACAATAAAGGAAGCAAATTCCAAAGAACTGATGTTTGAGGAACTTTTGGAGCTCATAGGAACAGTCACAATAAAAGGATGAGACTTAAATAAACAACCCTCGGAATTGGGAAAAATGAGGTCGGCAATAATTGCCGACCTCATTCTTTTAGAGGTCGGAAACAGGTCGGTAAAAAAAATTGATACAAAGGTCTTACCATAAAACATAGAAACGAGGTTGGTAATATTTGCCGACCTCAAACACTTTTAGGTCGGCAGTTATGTTGGCATTGCCTAATTCCGAGGGTTGATTAAATGACAAGTAACACAAGAATAAATTCTAGTAAATGGATCAAGAGACGCTAGCTCTTTAGAGCAGTGCCTAATATAAGATTTGTAGAAAAAAGAAAGAGAAGCAACATTATGGCGATGTGATAATGGTTGGAGGTTGGTGGCAAGTATTCCATACATGGATTGATGATGGATTTGAGATATATAGAAATAAAGAATAGAATCCAGAGTAAGAAAGTGGCAAGCACAATAAAGAGATGCAACCTTAGTAGATGCTAATTTTCAATCAATTTAATAAATGGTTTCTATGAAAAATGCAAAGAAAGAGTTAATTCATGAAGATGAAGGGTAGATGACTCATCAGATACATTATCGTTCATAAATAAAGAAAGATCTAAATTATTGCAATAGCGATTAGCTGAAAATAACTAGGTTTTATCTGAATTAAAGATCACCAGCCACTGGGAACCCCATGCTGTAGGGGAGACCGGGGTTGGTTGCAACAGGGGTAAGATGCAACAATGCGTTTTAAAGAATAATTTTTACATATTATTTTTCAATTTTTTTACATTATATAACTATAATTATGACACGCAAGTTATAAAAAACTTATAGTAATAAACTTAAAAATTTAAAAGTTATTGATAATTGTTTTTTTTCTATATAAATTTCTAATTTTCGTTTCAATGTTTTTTTGGGTTTTACAAAAAACTAAGAAGTATATGACAATAATAAAATAATAGTAAGTTAAAAAAATCTTTTTCAAACACAAAAAGTAAAAAAAAATAGATTTTTTTAATATGGCTAATTGTATGCATTGATTAGAGTGATCATGATGCCTACGGGGTAAGTTGCATCAAATTGCTCGGGGTAAGTTGAATCACAAAAGAACTGCGGACTTTATTAATTTTACGCACTTTTCTAAATAATCGACTTTTTTTTAATAACAAGACAGCAAAGAAGTTTTTGAAAAAAAATTATAATTTTAAAGATAAGACTATGTAACGTACATATGTATGTTATATTTATAAAGCATATGTATATATGTCTAATAATATAAAAGATAAGTTTATATTCTATGTTTATATTTATATTCGAGGATTATATAATCCTCGAATATAAATATAAACATAGAATATAAACTTATCTTTTATATTCAAAGACATATATATATATATATATATATATATATATATATATATATATATATATATATATATATATATATATATATATATATATATACATACATATATATATATGTACATATATATATATATATATATATATATATTATATATATATACAGTGTGTATATATATATATATACAGTGTGTATATATATATACAGTGTGTATATATATATATATACAGTATATATATATAATATATATATATATATATATACAATGTATATATATATATATATATATATATATATATATATATATATATATATATATATATATATATATATATATACATTTATATATATACATTTATATACATACATACGTAAAAGTTATAATTACATTATTAAAATATTATTATTATTAAGTACATACTTAAAAAATTAATAGGTATATAAATAAATGTAGCAATTTAGACTAAATTATATAAAATGATTTTTGTAATGTGTTTTTTTATTGTTATGTTATTTAGAGGTTTAATAAAAATTGTAAATGCGAACTTACAAGAGAAAAACTGAAAAAGGACTTTATCCAAAAGAAGTAGTAATAGAGGCAGCAAGCCACGTTATTGATGGAAGAGTAACATCAGTTCGTGCATCAGCAAAAAAGTTTGGAATCCACTACTCGACTCTTTCTCGTTATATAAAAAAAGTTAAAAAAGCTGTTGATATGGGAATGCCACTACCTTATCCTGGATATAAAAAGAATCAAGTTTTTACTTATGAACAAGAAATAGCTATTGCTTCATATATATCAATATGTTCTGATATCTATTTTGGATTATCACCATATGAAACAAGAAAGCTTGCATTTGAATGTGCAGTAAAGTATGGTATTATTTTTCCCAAATCGTGGTTAAAACATTCCATGGCTGGTCCTGATTGGATGAGAGGGTTTTTAAACCGACATCCAAGATTGTCTATCAGAACTCCAGAAGCAACAAGTCTTGCACGAGCAACTAGCTTTAATCGTGCTAATGTAGGTGTTTTTTTTCAAAAATTATCAGATGTTTTAGATAGGCATCATTTTTCTGCATCAAATATCTTTAATGTTGATGAGACTGGTATCACCACTGTGCAAAAACCAAACAAAATAATTGCTCGTAAAGGCATTAAGCAAGTGGGTGCATTAACTTCTCAAGAGCGAGGGACATTAGTGACAATGGTAATAGCCGTAAATGCATATGGCAATAGTGTGCCTCCAATGTTTCTTTTTCCAAGAAAGAAATTCTTTGATCACTTTATTCGTGATGGGCCAAATGGCTGCATTGGTGCTTCGAATGGATCAGGCTGGATGAATGAGGAGTGCTTTATTACTTACATAAACCACTTTATTCGACATGTAAAGCCATCAAAAGAAAGCCCTGTGTTATTACTTTTAGACAATCATCAATCTCATTTATCTATTCAATTAATAACATTGTGTAAAGATAATGGTATAGTTTTGCTTTCTTTCCCTCCTCATTGTTCGCATAAGTTGCAACCTCTAGATAGATCTGTATTCGGACCATTTAAAAAATGCTTAGCTAATGCACAAGACTCATGGATAAAAAGTAGTCCAGGGAAAACAATGAGTATATATGATTTACCAGGAATTGCAAAAATAGCATTACAACATTCTCTTACACAACAAAATATATCTTCTGGTTTTAGAGTGGCAGGAATATTGCCATATAATAAGGATATATTTTCAGATGCAGATTTTGCTCCATCATTTGTTACGGATCGTCCAGCAACCCAATCTAATGCAGCTATTGATATTAGTATATCAACTTCAACCTCAGATGCAATTCCATCTGCAGTTTCAAAATTTTCCCCTGAGGTTGTAAGACCGCTACCAAAAGCACGACCCAGGAAAGAAATACTCACTAGATCAAAGAGAAAGCATACAGAAGTACTCACAGATACACCAGTAAAACAGCGTCTTATGGCTGAAAAAGAAATTAGTTCTAGAAAGCGAAAATCTGCTAGTACTTCTGCATCAAAAAAAAAAACAATAAAAAAGTATAATTGTTGACTTGAAATGTAATGAAACTCTTTAGTTTCTTTAATGCTAGTTTGTTTTTTTATGAGCCTTTATTGCTTGGAAATTTTTTTTTTTGTTATCAAAGTTAGATTATTGTTTATTTTTATGAAAGTTGTGTTTTATATTATTTATAAAACTACTCTTGCATTTTTATAAATTGATTTAATGTTTACTGAATAACTAAAGGAATACTTTTTTAAAAAAACACTTAAAAGTTTAAATAATATATGAGCTTAAATAATAATCCTCATTATTTTCTTTCTTCAGTTTTTAAAGTCTTTGAATGTAAGCATTAGTTTACTAAACATGTCAGGTACATGTCAAGTCTAAAATACTACTTTTCTTTTCTTTTAATTATAATGTTTTGTTGCCAAATAGAAATTACAGATTAACTAGTAATTTTTATGTGAACTCTGCAAAGCTTATACTTTAAAAGTATTGTGTTGCAACTTGCCCCGTGCACTGTTGCAATTCGCCCCGGTGCGGGGTAAAATGCAACATATTTTTGTTTCACTATTGCGGAATAACTAAATTTGATATTTTATTTATCAATGTTGGATTAATACGTAACTTAAATCTATTTTATAACCCTGAAAAATAAAATCGAAAAAATATATATTTAAAGGGTATAAGTTACGTTTTTAAAATTTTGTTGCAACCAACCCCGGTCTCCCCTAGCAGAAGTGAGATCCTTTTCAATGCTCCCTCCAAGCAGTTAGAGAGTGTTGGCTTCTTATCAAGGCAAGAATAAATGATAGTATCATCAGCGAACAATGCCACCTTAGATTTGAGAATATCTGTAAGATTGTTAAGAGTATAGGGCCAAGGATAGAACTTTGAGGAACCCCTGAAGTTACAGGATATGAAGAGTGATGACCATTGAGGACAACTTTTATACTACAATTGGAAAGGAAAGATTCAATAATCTTAAAGATGTTACCTGATACACTGTAAGAAGAAAGCTTATGGAGAAGACCAGCATGCCAAACTTTATCAAAAGCTTTATAAAAATGTCAAGAGTGATAGCCTTAGCCTTTAAGAGTGATAGCCTTAGCCTCTCTAAGCTAAGGCTATTACTCTTAATGTGCACTCTTAATGTGCATTAGGTAGCTATCAAATTAGCTACCTAATGCACAGTAAAACCTATCGGTTATTACTGTTACCAAATCAGCTGTAGAACTAGAAGATCAAAATACATATTGATGATCAGAAAATAAGCTATTAGATTAAAGATAAGAAATTAAGTGTTTGTAAAATAAAGATTTAAAGGGACTACCAAGTTGCGAGACATGTTGTGTTCATATTAAAGAGAATGTTAAAAAAAAATGTTTGAGAAAACTTTTTTTGATTAAAACTAATTAATAAATGTATACCAAGAAAAACAAATATTGTTGTTTTAGTCGAAGCTTGTCTTCTCCATTTTCTGCGGTATTTTAAGCATGTAAAAAAACACGATTTTCCAGGCGCATTATACAGACTTGATAATTTATTCAACCGCGTTTAATTTATACGAGTTTTAGTGCATGATGTCATTGGAAACATTCTAGAAATTCTTTAAAAATTTTACTATTAAATTTTACTAAAATAGCTAACTATAGTTACTTATTTTATTAAAAGTTTATTTTATTAATTGTTCGTTAGTTTTTTACAAATCTAACGAACAATTAATTAAACCAAGCACTAAGAAAAGATATAAAAATTAAGAATATATTAATAAAATATATAATTTGTAATTAACTTTCAAAATTTTGACAATTTAAAAAATATATATTATAAAACATTTATTTTTGTAAACAAATGATAATAGTTTAAAAGATTTTCGGCTTTACAGATGTGGCTCCGAGAATGAGCCATAATAATAAAGTAATAGTTCATTTGATAATATATTCTTAAAAAAATTTATGCTAGATATCTCAAAACGCAACAAATCATAAATAATACAATTCCTAAAACATTTCAACAGAATACTCTAGAATTTTATTTCGCTTAGTCAGCGTATTTTTTGAACCAATAGAATTAGTTTGTTCGCAAATTTGGCGAGTTTTTAGTGTTTGCGAATATTCTTTTTATTATTCCACAAGATGTCTTAAGAACATCAAAGTTAATTATGCTTCCATGTATGTCTGTTAAATAAAAATTAATATATATTAATTTTTTTGTTTTTAAGCCCCTGCCATAATATATATTAGATGTTATAATAATGGAAATATAAATAATGAAATAAGATCACCTCAATACCATAAAATATATTTTTGAAAATCAGAGAAAAAATGCGTTAATAATTTTTTTTTTAATATTGACAAAGTAAATTAATAAAAGTGCATTATTATTTAGGTTAAAAATTATTTTATTTAATATTTTGAAAGAAAAACTTATAACAAAAGAAATCAAAATACAAGTTGTCTAGACAATTATTAAAAAAAAGTTGCGCAAATAAAATACTATTTTGTTTTTAATTTTTTTACAAACACATTTTAGAACTTTAAAATATGATAAAAATGAATATAATTTGGAAATTGTATGTAAAAAATAACAATCGGTGTTTCAAACAAACAAACAAAAAAATTTATGACGTCATGCACTAAAACTCCTACGAATTAAACGCTCTTGAATAAATTATTAAGTCTGTATAATGCGCCTGGAAAATCGCGTTTATTTTACATACTCAAAATACCGCAGAAAATAGAGAAGATGAGCTTCAACTAAAACAACAAGATTTGTTTTTCTTGGTATACATTTATTAATTAATTTTAATCAAAAAAAATTTGCTCAGACATTTTTTTTTTAAACATTCTCTTTAATATGAACACAACATATCTCCGGACTTGGTAGTCCTTTTAAAAACATTGCTTATGATAGAAAGAAGACTAATGGAACTAAAAATACTTTCAAAACTATTAACTCTGATAAGCAAAATACTTTCAAAACTATTAAATAGTTTTGAAAGTATGGATAACAGCTCTGGAGAACACTTCTGCAAGACTACAACAGGTATTGTCTGGACCACAAGCTGTAAAAGAGTCTAAGCAGGCAATCAATTTTGATACAGAAGCTGGAGTGATACCAATGTCAAGCAATGGATCAACCTGTTTGATAGCTATATTAGGTAGAATGCAACTAATATCAAGAGATGATATTGATGAAAAGTTCTTAGCAAATAATTCAGCTTTGTCTTTAGGTGAGGTGACAAAGTCAGAACCAAACAAGAGAGGTGGAATAACAGATTTGCTCTTATTATTGATACTATTAAAGATTCTCTAGAAGTCATGAGAGTTTTTGTGATGAAATACAAGATTTTATGAGAATAGCAAGCTTTGGCGTTACACAAAACCGTTTTACAATGGTTCCTAGCAATAGTAAACAGACGTCTGTTTTCTAGACAATTGTTTTGCTGATAGATATAGAAGTAACGGTTCCAATTGGAAATTGCAGCAACACAATGTGAGGAAAATCACAAAAAAGAATGAGGCTTGACCTAGAATCATCGAGAGGGAATAAAAGATTTCATTCCAGCTTGAATCCACAAAGTTATGTAAGAAGCACATTTGTCAGCAGGAAGACGAAAGATTTCTACCCAAGAGCCATCACAAAAAAAATTATGGAAAGAGTTCCAGTCAGCTTTAAAGTAGATGTAAGAGATAAAATAATAGAGGGATTCTGATGATGAAGAAGAATGAGTTTTAGGGAAATCAAACCGTGATCAGAAGCACCTAAGAGTGAATGTGGAGAAACGGAGCACTGACTAGGATCAGAAACAAGACATAGGTCGACTAGAAAAAGTAAATTATTTGGGTTGTCTGGAAAACAAGTTGGAAAGTTGACTATTTGAGTTAGAGATTGAGAAAGGCAAAAGTTAAGGGCCTTAACGCCAGCAGAGTCACTGACACTAGAGCCAAGCCATTCAGCGTGATGATCATCAAAGTCACCAACAACAACTATATTGGCTGATGGATAGAGAGAGAGAGAGGGCTTGGTCAATTTGATCAGAAATAACATTGAAAAAAGTGCAGTCTTGAGATGAAGGAGAACGTAATAGAACAAAGAGATGATAGAATGAAGTGGTGCTAAACGAAAGTACATAAAAGATTAGTCTATGGATTCAAACCTAGTTTTGCGACAAATATGTGAATCCTTACGAATGTAAATGACCAGACCAAGCATGTGACTATTGGAGTCTTTACGAATTAAAGGAGGATAACCATTAACACTAAGATCACAAGATGAGACAGCTGAACTCAAATTAGTCTCACAAAGAGCAAGTAGGTTTGGTGAACTCTGCAAGAGATAAGACTCAACAGAAGAAAAGTTACTTTAAAGACCACGAGTATTATTGAATGATAGGTTTAGAGAACTTGGTGATGATGATGGCTTATCGCATTTTATAGTTTTTGGTACTTTAGCCATTTTAAATATTTTAAAGAACATGACTCAAAGCATAGATAGAACTCAGTACACTATTCAATAGTCCAAGCTTATGATAGGAAGAAGACTAATGGGACGGTAGTGAGATGAATCTGATTGTTCTCCAGAGATTTTGAAAAAAAGGATAACAGATGCCCCTTTCCAGCAGGCTGGAAAACAACTTTCAAGCCTGCTGGAAAGGGGCATCTTGTTACTTGTTAAATAGTTTTGAAAGTATGGGTGACAGCTCTGGAGAACAAAATCTGAACCCTATAAGAGAAGTGGAACAACAGATTTAATAAATATAAAGCACCTAAAGTTAATAAAATAATAATTAAAAAAAAACCTTAGATAATACATACACCAAAAACCCTAACCCCCCACCACCACCCCTATGACCAACAATGTCATTACTATTATTAAATTTATTAAAAATTGATTTTTGAGCTATAATTTAACTAGAAAAATTTGCAACAAATCATTGTAAGTAAAATACTTTTCAATAATATAACCAAAATATGCATTTAAATTTTTTTTTGGTAAATAATGGGGAGGGGATAAATCTAAATTTGTCTGCACTTTCCCTCCTCTGTGAACTATTAATGTTGTAATATTACAATACTTTATATTATTTTTTTTTTCAGATGTAATGTTAAACAATTTATAACAGGATTTTGTATGAAATAAACATAGAATTTCAAGATGTGGTTTTTAGACAAATTTTGGTCAATTTAGGGTTCTAAAATACGGTTTTGGGGACCACTTCCCATTATCAATTTGCAAAAAATTGTTACCATCATACTTTTTTAGCAAACCTTGCCAAATAAAAGATTTTGCAATTTAAAATTCTTAAAAAAAAATTTAAATATAAAAAAACCACCCTATATATTCACCCTAATATTCACATATACACACATAAATAAATATATATGTATATATTATATATATATATATATATATATATATATATATATATATATATATATATATATATATATATATATATATATATATAATATATATAATAAATATAAAATATATAATATATATATATATATAATATATATATATATATATATATATATATATATATAATATATATAATAAATATAATATATATAATATATATAATATAATATATATAATATATATAATATATATATATATATATATATATATATATATATATATATATATATATATATATATACAATATATATATATAATATATATATATATATATATATAATATATATATATATATATATATATACATATATATATATATATATATATATATATATATATATATATATATATATATATATATATATATATATATATATATATATATATATATATATATATATATATATATATATATATATATACATATATATATATATATATATGTACAAATTTTTCTAAAAAATCTTGCAACCAGCAATTAATA
Source organism: Hydra vulgaris (assembly GCF_022113875.1). Lineage (NCBI taxonomy): Eukaryota > Metazoa > Cnidaria > Hydrozoa > Anthoathecata > Hydridae > Hydra > Hydra vulgaris. Next base: position 51,408,143 of record NC_061160.1, on the reverse strand, counting down.
TATAAAAAATAGTATTTACAAAAGTGTAAAAAATATATATATCTTTTTGCCAAAAATTAATACCAGTTTAAAAAACTAAAGTGCACAGATAATAATCAAGTAATAAATCTATAGTAAATAAAATACTTTAAATCACCTTCTTAAAGTATATTTTGGACCCCATGTTTTCCGCATGTCATCTTTGCTCTAAAAACAATAGTCAACATGTTTAAACTAGGAAATTCCTAAAATGAAAGGATTTTTTACATTCTGATAGTAAAGTTTTACAAAAAAACAAACAAACAAATAATCTTGTTGTTTTAATCTTTCAAAAAATATTTACTTTTTTTTACTTTCAACTATTTTTTTATTTAGATTTTTTCAGACATTTTTTTAAAAGTCATTTAAATTAAAGAATATATGTAAAGAGAAACTTGCATCAAGATTTCCTAATTCATTTGATACTGAAAGATCTGCAAGATCACCAAGCCCCATTGCAACTTCTGTAACATCTGAAACTCCACTATGATTAACTGCAACTAACTTTACTTGACGAGGAGAATATCCACTGCTAGGCAACACAGTGTCACCTAAAAGTTATTTGAAAAAAAACAAAAAAAAAAAACAACAAACAAACAAACAAAAAAATTAAATTAAAACAATATAAAAACAACAACAACAACAATAACAAAAAACAGTTAGATTAGAAATGCTAAATATCAAAATAAGTAAAAAACAAAATTCAGGAATGAATTCAAGAAATTCAAGAAATTTACTTGGAGAACATGCAACAATTATGTTAGCATAAGCTATTGAAAATTATTTTGGTATAATTATTACCATAAATTATTGAATTTTTTTTGTATTAAACAACAAAGTTTGACAAGAGCTGACAGTCATATTTATATAGATATAAAAATTGAAAATTCAAAAACATAGGATTTTTAAACACACTAATTCTTTCATTTGAATATGTAGAAAAAAAAGTTATCTACCAAAACAAAATATCCTATTTAATTAAACTATATCTTTAGGTAACAATAACAATAACGTTTGAAGATTTGATAAACTTTGGAATTCACAATCAGAAAGTTTAATAAATTTGACAATTATAATACAAATTAAAAGTAACTTGGTACACTATTATATAAAAAAGTAATCTCAAAACAAAAGAGCATAACTACACTCAATAGGTTTCCAGCCACAGATTTTAAGTTAATATAAATGTAAACTTCTTTGTTTATAATAACAGAGAAAAATTAATATTCTAGGAGCATTTATATATAATTTATATATTATATATAGGTACAGAGTTTCTTTACCAAATTTACTAAAAACACTTTATTCGTTAAAAAAAGCAAGTGAAAAAAAAAAAAGTCAACATAAAGTTAAGTTTTTCATAATTTATTAAAGTATGTTTGAGAAATAAACATGTCTTAGTAATAGTGCCCATTAGTAGTGTTAGTAGCAGTAGTGCCCATTCGCGCGTGTTTAACATGGAACCCTTGGCAGCCATTGCAACCAAGGTAGTGGCGAAAAAGAGTCACAGCACTTTGTTTTATAAGAAATTGTGAACGAACGTGTTTGCAAATATCTAACATGCGTAAACTTCTATTTAAGTAATGTTAAAACATACTAAAACATTTATCAAGTTTTGAAGTTTGATTTTTACTTGAAAATTGCATTGAGTCAAGCTCTCCTTAATTTTGAACTACTGCATTTCTTTATGTTAAAAAATCATTATAAAATTTAAAAATATTTTTTTTAACAACCAGCGTGGCTGAGTGGATAGCGTGCTAAGCTTCTGAACAAGAAAGCTGTGGTTCCAGTCCTACTAATAACAAATTTTTTAAAAGATTTTTTTCGATTATTTTAAAATACAAAATACTTTTGAAGTTTTATAGAGATTATATACAAACATATGTAACAATATTATACACCATAACGAAAGAAAAGATTTTAAAAAAGCAACATGGAAATAATATTTAGTTGTGAAAAGCTGGCCAGATTTTTTAGTCGTTTTGAGAAAATTTAAAAAATTAGAAAAAAATTGCGCAATAGATTAATTGGACCGATGAAAGAAAATAACAACAACAAAAAAAAAATTAGGAAAATAAAACATCTTTTAACGCGAAAAAACTTAGAGCAAAATAAAATACGCTGAGAACAAATATTTTCGAAACATCGCTCTTTTATAATATTTTTATAAAATTAAGCAACGCTTTTTTATATAAAGTAACATCTTACGATTGTTTAAAAAGGAAACAAATGTTCTTTATTTAACAAAGTTTGCAAGTTTTAGTTTTATCTAAGCTAAATTATTTTATAAATAAAAAAGTTGTTTTTTTTAATACCTATTTTATGTTTCGCGTAGTTTGAAAAGTTTAACATATTTGAAACAATTCATTTATTTAACATATTTTGAAATACTTTATGAGGAGGAAGTGAAACTGCTTCATAATATTGCTGATGATGTTTAGTGAGTGGGCTTTTTAACTTTAATTAGTATTTAAAGTAGAAAAAAGTATAACGAGTTTTTAAGAATGGTAACTTAAGCGAAAATAATTAGTAGTAAACCAATATCTAGAAACTTAGTAAACCAATATCTAGAAACTTTTCTTAATATCTAATAACTTGCTATATATATATTTGTGTTCTGTCGTGACCTCAGGCGCGGTGCTTGTTCATCCACAAGTTACTTTGTATGCATTGTTTGTGCTTAGTAACCAGAAACTTTCTATATGTTTGTTACATAATTAGTTTTATTAACTTTAATGAATATTAATAACTTTATTGAAAACGCAATTATTTTTGTAAGTCTTTGTTTACAAATTAAATCATAAAAATTGCTTTAAAAGATTACATTTTAATAAAAAACAGATACACAAAATTACATTTACATAAAAAATACATACTATTTAAATAAATAATAAGAATATACTAATAAAATCTATAACTTATAATAAACTTTTAAAATTTTGACAATTTAAATAATATATATTCAAAACATTTATTTTTGTAAACAAGTAATAATAGTTTACAAAATTTACAGCTTTGCAGATGTGGCTCCGAGAATGAGCCATAGTATTGATAATATTCTCAAAACAATTTTGCTAGAAATCTCAAAACATAACAAATCGTGATTAATACAATTTCTCAAACATTTCAACAGAATATTCTAGAACTTTATTTCGCTTAGTCAGCCTATCTTTTGAACAAATAGAATTAGTTTGGTCATTAATTTGGCGGGTTTTTAGTGTTCGCAAATATTCTTTTTATTCTTCCGCACCAAGATGTTAAGATGTTTTTAGAACTTTCAAGTTTTTTATTTCCATGTATATTTGTAAAACAAATTTTTTTTGTTTCGTACATAAACTTAAATGTTCTCAAAACAACTAAAAAACCTGGCCAGTTTTTTGCAACTAAATATAATTTCCATGGTCAGTATTGATCATTTTCAGGCTTGGTCAGATCCCTAAGCTTCCTGACCAAGCCTGAAAAAGCTAAAATTTCTAAAAATATCAAAACACTGGCAGAAAGAATTTGTTGCGAAGTCCCATGATTGAGATACTTAAGTTATTAATGTGCTCAGGTAATTAGTCTTAATAAGCTGCAGATTAATGTGCAGATTAATGTGCTCAGGTAATTAGTCTTAATAAGCTGCAGATGGTCTGAAAAAAAAGTTGTCTGAAACTTAATAAAGAAAAAACTAAGACAGTCCTACTACTCGAGAAAGTGCTGCTATAGAGGTAAAAAAAAAAAACTTGGTCAGGAAAGCCCGTAGTGAGAAAAAAATTTTAAACTGGCTTTTGACAATTAAAACTTTTTTTGCTACATTTATTTTTTTACTATATATATGGCTGCAGCCATTTTTCAAAACGCCTTAATATGCTTATTACATGTTTTGAAAAAAACTTATTAAAAAAAATTAAAAATGCTTTTTGAAACAAATAAATTTTAATATTATTCTTTAGTTCTTAATCATATTCATAAGAATGATTTTTTTTTTTTATGTTTTAGTGCTCTAAGATCTTCTTTGTTCCATTTGTATAGCCTTAAGTACAAACGTCTGTAAGCGTAAACGTCTTTAGCATATGTTGAGTTTGCAGGCATTATATGGAATAATTGTGTATATCTATATATCTGTAAAATGAGAAAACTTGAAAATTTTATTTTATCTTATATATTATCTTAAATATCTATAAAATGAGAAGATTTTAAATTTTATTTTCAAATTTAGAAATCTTTTTTGCTTTATCATTATTTTTTTACTATAAATATATAAGCAAAATTGAAAAAATTTCAAAATTTATTACGCTAAGAGGAGGTCTTTAACCCTTCAAAACCACACTGATGACAGTGCACTTAACCGCTGAATTATCAATGAAATGTATTTAGCATAAAAACAAACCTAATTATAAGTCTCTTATAAGCTCAACGTATGCGTAAAAGGTGCGCATTTTTTGCTCTCAAAGTTTTTTTTCAGAATAATTTTTTTTTTTTTTTAAAACATTTGCTTCCAACAAGGCTGCAAGCAACCACTAATTAGTGGTGGAAGTTACTGGAAGAGAAAAGATGAAGATTGTAGAGCAAGATAACGATTGACAGACGACTTAAAAGATTGCAAATTATATGAATCAGGAAAGCAAGTTAAAGGAAGCGAATTCCAAAGAACTAATGTTCCAGGAAAAAAACTTTAGCAGATGGTAATTTTGCAACGGATTTGATATAAGGTTTCCAAGAAAGATCAGAAGTAAGAGTTAATCCTAGAAGATGAAGGGTAGATGACTCATCGAGTACATTACTGTTCATAAATATAGGAAGGTCTAAATTATTGGGATAACGATTGGCTGAGAAAAATTGAGTTTTATCTGAATTAAAGTTCACCAGCCACTGTGAGCCCCATGCTGTAGCAGAAGTGAGATCCTTTTCAAGTTCAAATGCCCCCTCCAAGCAACCAGAGGGAGTTGGCTTCTTATCGTGACAAGAATAAATGGTAGTATCATCAGATGTAAGAATATCTGGAAGATCAAAAGAGTATAGGATCAAGGATTGAACCTTGAGGAACCCCTGAGATGACAGAATAAGAATAAGAGTGCTGTCCATCAAGGACAACATTTATACTACGATTGGAAAGGAAGGACTCGATAATCTTGATTGTTTCCAAATACACCATAAGAATAAATCGTATGGAGAAGACCAGCATGCCAAACTTTATCAAACGCTTTAGAAATGTCAAGAGCGATGCCCTTAACCTCTCCACCTTTATCTGATGCACGATAAAACCTATCGGTTATTACTGTTAGCAAATCAGCTGTAGAATGAGAAGATCGAAATCCATATTGATGATCAGAAAGTAAGTTATTAGATTCAAGATGAGAGATTAAGTGTTTGTTAATTAAAGATTCAAAAACCTTGCTTATGATAGGAAGAAGACTAATGGGATGGTAGTTAGACGAATCAGATCGCTCTTTAGAATTTCTAAAAATAGGGATAACAGATGCTGCTTTCCAGCAGGCTGGAAAACAAGACTCTGATAAGCACTTGTTGAATAGTTTTGAAAGGATAGATGACAGCTCTGGAGAACACGTTTGCAAGACTACAACAGGTATGTTGTCAGGGCCACAAGCTGTAGAGGAGTCTAAGCAGGTAATCAATTTAGATACAGTAGCTGAAGTGATACGGATGTCGAGCAATGGATCAACCTGTTTGACGGCTATATCAGATAGAATGCAACTAATGGAATCAAGAGATGATATTGATGAAAAATTCTTAGCAAATATTCAGCTTTGTCTTTAGGCGAGGTGACAAAGTCTGAACCATACAAAAGAGGTGGAATTACAGACTTGCCCTTATTATTGATACTATTAAAGATTCTCCAGAAGTCACGAGAGCCTAATTTTTGCGATGAAACTTTAATTAACAAAAATTAGCTTCCAGGCTTGACCTGGAATTGTCAAAAGAGAATAAAGGATTTCATGCCAGCCTGAATCCACGAAGATAATGTAAGAAGCACATTTGTCAGCAGGAAGCCAAAAGATTTCTACCCAAGGGCCATCACAAAGAAAATCACGAAAAGAGTCCCAGTCAGCTTTAAGGTAGTTGTAAGATGTACAATGATAGGGGGATTCTGATGATAAAGAAGAATGAGATAATAGTTTTAAAGAGACCAAACCATGATCGGAAGCACCTAAGGGTGCATGTGGAGAAACTGAGCACTGACTAGGATCAGAAACAAGCCATAAATTGAGTAGAGAAGGTAAATGATTCAGGTTGTCTGGAAAGCGAGTCTGGAAAGTTGACTATTTGAGTTAAGGATTAAGAAAGGTAAAAGTTGTGGGCTTTAATGTCTGCAGAGTCACAAACACTAGACCCAAGCCATTCAGTGTAATGAACATTAAAGTCACCGACAACAACAATATTGGCTGATGGATAAAGAGAGAGGGCTTGGTCAATATGATCAGAAATAACATCAAGAAGAGTGCAGTCTTGAGATGAAGGAGAGTGATATAGAACAAAGAGAAAGGTGATAGAGTGAAGTTGTGATAGAGTGAAATTATTTTACTAAAAAATATTGAAGTAAATAAGGAATAGGTATAGAATTAATTGGTGAGGAATAGATATGTAAGTTGGTATTTTATGAATCCGGAAAGACCTGTATTTTATGAATCCGGAAAGCTAGGTTATATTAGGAAAAAGTATAGAAAAGTTTGGTTTGGAATAGATTTACGAAGACCCGTATTTTTACGGGTCCGATCTCAGCTAATGACAAATAATTAATTAGTTCAACTCAACAACAAGTTCGGTATAAACTATGGAAAAATGTGGCAAATGCTTATTGCTTGATTTGCATCTTATTGCTTGATAATGGAAAGTTTAATAAGCAAACTAATAAGCAAATATATTATTGAATTAGGTGACTCTGAGTACAAAAAAAAAAAAGAAAAAAAAAGAATGTGATATAGTAACAAAAAAGAATATCTTAAAAACTTGTTTAAAAACTTTTCAAAGCAGTAACTATTAGTAACGTAGTAACCCAGTAACTATTTTTATTAACATGATGCTATATAATTTTGCATACCTAAACTTTTTTTAAACAAGTTCATTTGAACCAAGATACAAGATATCTTTTTGAACCTATTTATCTCCAATCCTAATTCTAAAGCTTTTACAAGCAGGTTAAAAATTTAACTTTTTTTTTTTTTGAGACAGTCAAGATGTAGTTGCTACTAGCAACTCATCTAATAAGAATACAAAGAAGGTTGTGAGCAGCTTGTAAAGAAACTAATGCAGCATTGAATGTTTTGCAAATTTTTTTAAATATGGCTTCAAAAAAGCTTTTAAACTATTCACCCCACACAATCTTTCTGTAAAATTTTAAAAAATTCTGATTTATTTAGATAAAAAGACTTAATAAAAAAAAAAGAAAAAAAAAAGTAAGCTAATGCTTTTTTAACCAATCCAAATCTATTCCACACCTCTTCTTCAATGAGGATCACAAATCAAATGACAATTTCAACAGAATTCAACTTAAATCAACCTTATCAGTAAGATAAATTTTAACTTAAATCTCAACATAATTCAACCAATCAGAAAAAGACCTTGGCGCTCTAATTTCCAATGATCTTAGGCCTAAACATCTATAGCTGCCTCCAAGACTAACAAAATGCATGGTATCCTGAAGCACAGCTTTATAAGCAGAATTGTAAAACTCTAGAAAAAGCTATACACAGTTTATATATGTTAACTTCTAGAATTTGATATCACCGCCTAATGTCCTTATTTAGAAAATGAAATTTTTGCAATTGAAAGCATTCAACATCATGCAATACAAATAGCACACCACTATTTATTAATTTTCAGTTCTCTACAAAAGAACTGTATTGCACTGAACAAAAACTTTTAGTGCTATCAGGCTTTAAAATTTCAAATATTAAAAATAAAAAACCCTGTTATTCAGATTTGATATTGCATTCAGATTCAGTATTGCATTAAGCACTTCAGGGCCAACGACACGGGTTTTTAAGTGGAGGAGCACAATTGTCAATTTCTAAAAAAAATCTAGAAATAAAAGCTTTTGATTATGAAACAAGATGTGGTGAAATCAGTCTCACTTCTCTATGATAATGAAGAAACGATAGGACAAGCCTTCCCAGTGTGCGGTTTTTTGTCTTGTGTGTCCACGCATGAGTATTTTATTTTAGAAAACTTAGTCACAGCTGTTTGCAAGTTTTTTTATATTAGGCGTTATGCAGAAACTTTTTAAAAAAAGTTTTTAAAACAAAGAAAGCAGAGCTAACAAAATAGGAAACTAAAATAATATTTATTCTATTTAAATAAATAGTAAAAAATAAAAAATAATAATTTGAATAATTTGTGTACTGTTTTTATTTTTGTTTATTCAGAGTGGTTGTTATTTTCAGCAACAAAATTTGATAAGGCAAAAAAAAAAAAGAAATAGTTTTAAGCCGACATTAAAAAGCATGGATATTTAATTTTTTTTATTTTTTTAAGAGGAAAGCGAAAATATAAATTGCTATCTGTTTGTAAATATATTTGTATAATTTTAATTTAACAAGTATATATTGTCGTTATTTTAAAACGTATATGTAATGAATGCGTATACTTTTATGTATAACTTTTTTTATTATATAATTATATTTATTTGATCAAAAGTATATGTACATTTAGACTATTCAGATAAGACTACACAGAATATCCGAGGTTCGAATCCCACCCCTACTTAAATTTTTTTGTTTTTCTACCCTCCCTTTAAGTTTACTATGTTATATATATTTGAAAATGATTTAAGATAAAGGTTCTAGAAAGATAAAACATTTTTGTCTTTCTAAAACCTTTTTTTGACTTTAGTGTGTAATAAATATAAAGCTATTTTACAAACTTATTTTGAGACTTTAAAATTGAAATGTCATCTCAGAATCAAATTTTTTGTTTTTATTTGGTGGAAAAAACTAGAAATAAATTAGACAATTTATACAAATATTTTAATAAAATATTCTACATGAAAATATGAAAATAGTTATATGCGGTTAAAACACATTCAATTGTTACCTTATGAAAGGTATAAACCCTTATAAAAAGTGTTAGCCATTCTGAAAAGCATTACCCTTTATGAAAAGTGTTAGCCATTCTGAAAAGCATTACCCTTTACGAAAACTGTTAGTCCTTATGAAAAGAATTAGCCTGTTTGGAATATGTGTCAACAACAAATATATAAGCAAAGTTTTAGAATTTAGCTTGAGTCAAGATCAATGTTAACTTTGAAAAATTCATTTACTTCGATTTTAAGGTGAAAATTTAAAAAGGCTTTTTTAACTATAAGCAAAACATGTAAATATTTAATTCAAATAAGAAATTACTCAAGACATCATGTATCATATGTCAGTCATCAAGATATCATTAAAAATGATTTAAAATGTACCAATAACTGGAATTTCATCATCAACAACTCCTCCAGAAACTCTTGGAACAGATGGGGTAGAAGCCTGAGGTGGTGGTGGTAGAATTTCCTCTTCGCCAGCATTGAAAGTTTGAAGCATATTCTTCATGACATCTTTATTGGGTCCTAATAACAAACATCAGTCAAATATATCAATAATATTTATTATCAATGTCAATACCTGGTAATTAAATGTCAATACTTGATATTGTAAATGATAGATGTTAGAGGTGATTAATATTTTCAGGTTACCTTTGTTTATTTGTTGAATGTTGACTTTAAGTGGCAAAACTAGCTTTGTAAAAATTACTAATATTTTTACTATTTAACACTTAACATAGTATGTTTATATCTAATACATACATATATACAAACACACATACATACATACATACATACATACATACATACATGCATACATGCATACATACATATATACATACATATATACATACAGACATTTATTATTTATGGAATAAAGTAACAAAAAAATTGAAGCAAAAACAACTTGATAAATAAATGTTGTGTAAAAAAAACTGCTATGTGAATAATGTTTATGTAAATCAAAAGTTGTGTATCTGTGTTAGAGAGTTAAAAATAACTACTAAATATATGATTTTAAATTTGTGTGTGTGTGTGTGTGTGTGTGTGTGTGTGTGTGTGTGTGTGTGTGAGAGAGAGAGAGACAGAATTAAAAATACATGATTTAAAACTATATAAAATAATTTAAAAATTTTTTGAATATCTTACGCTTTTTTTTCCCTCTATCTTTTGTCTCATTTTTAAATTGTTTTATCTTATTTTGAAGTTTTTCAGAGTCGACATTACTCCAATCATCCTAATAATATTGATTTATATGTATTACAATGATTTAAGCACATCAAATTTAAAAAGCATACTATACTGCCCTAAATGTGTTTTGCATAACAAGACAAATTTTGTAAAGATTGATTTTTTCAGAGGTTAAATGATATATGATATTTCCATTAGATTATTCAAATTAAATTTCATTTCAAAATGACCAAAGTTTTCTTCAAATTTTAAAACATTATTTTAAGTTTAAGTTATTAAGAAATCTCTGACTTAATTCAAGACAAAAGGTGACCTACATTTTTTTATTTTTGAGGATATTATAAAAGGCCAATGTAAAAAGTTGAGTTTAAAAAATAACAATAACTTTCTTTTTTATTTTTTATTTTGTGTAACTGTACAAAACACATGTAGATGTAGCAAGCTTTAAAAACTCTATTATGTTCAAACAACATCAATTAAAATACACTGATACTTATACTCTAGCAATTAATTTTTGTAAAACTAATACAATATAGAATTATTGCACATGGAAACAAGCCTTTAGTAATATAAAGCAATGTTTAAAGCAGCAATTAAAAAACAATAAAAAAATAGAATAAAACTTATCTTTTTATCTTTTTTTAAGAACAGTTTAAAATAACTGATTGCTTAAAAAAATATGAAGCAATTGTAGATTAATTTAAAATTGAAAATAAAATTACTCATAAGTTTTTAAAAACATTACATTAATTTAATTTTTTCATGTTTTTTTTTTCGAAAATTAAAACAAATATTTGTTTTTAAACCTGTATTTAATTTTGCTTTATTTAAAACAACAAAAGTGCCAATATTTTAAATCTTGCATCACTTGATTACATAAAAAAAATATATTTGTAATTATTTTTGAGGTTTGATTGATGCCCAAAACAAATTATATTTTGAAAAAAACAGTTGGTTATTTAAAAGTTAAAGAAACAAATATACAGATAAAAATAAACTTTATCTTTTTATTTGTCTTTTTACATTTCTAAAACAAATGTTTCAATAAAGTTGTCAATACATTTTTTTAAATTAACAATGATTCAAAACCAAAGTTTACATAATATTTCTATTTGAATATTAACAACTGATTATATGATAAAGTTATAATATATATATATATATATATATATATATATATATATATATATATATATATATATATATATATATATATATATATATATATATATATATATATACACATATGATTGTTAAGAATAACAAACTAATATAAAAAATCTACAGTGAATAGTTAAATAACCTGTTCTTCATTTTGAATATTGGAGGCTATAAAAAAAATATAATACATATATGATAAAAATTTAAAATAATTGTATTATGTCATCAACACAAAATAAAATTACTTTATGAATTTACAATATAACAATCTAAATAAAATTTAAACACTTCATGAAGTGTTTTGTTATATTAATATTACATTTATCATATTTGACATAATATAGTTTTTAGTAATAGGTTTGTGATAAGTCTACTATGACTTATCACAAACCTATTACTAAAAACTATATTATGTCAAATATGATAAATGTAATATTAATATAAGCAGCTTATTTTTTATAGTAAGCAGCTTATTTAGCTATAGTAAGCAGCTATAGTAGGCAGCTTATTTTTAAAGATAAACAATTTAAAAAATATTTTAATTATGTGCCAAAAAAGTTTCAATCAATGGCAAGTTTTAATTTTATATATGTGCCAAAAAAATTTCAATCAATGGCAAGTTTTAATTTGAAATTTCTTTTGAATCAATGAAATTTCCAATAATTTTTGAATTATGCCATGCTGATTTTAACAGGCTCATATATGCATAAAAAGAATTATCATGACATATTAAAAAAAAAAAAAAAAAAAGCCAATGATATATAAAAAAAACATTAATTCGAATTGTAACCATTACTTCCATATCTTTAAAGCCAAAACAATTCTCCAGAAAACAGATGTCTGTTTACTATTACTAGAAACTGTTGTAAAAAGATTTGGTCTAACACAAAAGCCCACTATTCTGAGGTCACGAAATCTCATATTTCATTTCAAAATTTTATCTTTCTTGTATGGTTCAGATTTTGTCACCTCACCTAAAGGCAAAGCTGAGTTGTTTGATTAAAACTTTTCATTCATCTCATCTCTTAATTCCACTAATCACATCCTACTTTACTATCATAAGGAAGGTTTTTGAATATTTAATTAACTAATACTTAATTTCTCATCTTAAATCTAATAACTTACTTTAAGATCATCAATATGGATTTCAATTTTCTCTTTCTACTGATGATTTTTTAACAGCAATAACTGATAAGTTTTATAAGGCATTACATAGCGCTATTGCTCTTGACATTTTTAACCTTTGATAAAGTTTAGCATGCTGGTGATCTCCACAAGCTCTCTTCTGATGGTGTATCAGGTAACATCTTTAAGATTATTAAATCCTTCTTTATTAATCATAGCATAAAAGTTGTCCTCCATAGACAGCACTCTTCTTGATTTTCTGTAACTTCAGAGGTTCCTCAAGGTTCTTCTATTGTTGACCTTATACTTTTTTAACTTATATTAACAATCTCCCAGTAATTCTCATATTTAAGGTGACATTGTTTGCTGATGATACTATCATTATTTTTGTCTTGATAAGAAGCCAACATGCTCTGATAGGTTATAGAGGGTATTTAAGCTTAAAAAGATTCTCACTTCTGCTACTGCATGGGACTCCCAATGAATGGTGAACTTTAACTCAGATAAAACTCAAACAAAAATTTTTTTTCAGCTAATCATCACAACAGCCTAGATCTTCCTATATTTATAAACTACAATGTACTTGATGAGCCATATCCCATCATGTTCTAGGATTAACTCTTATATCCAATTTTTCTTGGAGATCATATATCAAATCCATTGCAAAATTACCATCTGTTAAGGTTGCATCTTTTTATTGTGCTCGCCACTTTTTTACTCAGGATTCTATTCTTTATCTTTATAAATCTCAAATCCGTTCTTGTATGGAATACTGTTGCTATATCTGGAGTGGATCTTTGATTGATATCTTTTCTCTTTCAGACAAGATACAAAAACACATTGTACACATAGTTGGACCTGCAACCAGTGTCACATCCCTGTAATATTGCTTCTCTTTCTCCTTTCTATAAATACTATAATAGGTGCTGCTCTAAAGAGCTAGCCCCTCTTGTGCCATCTACTAAAATTCATTTTTGTGTTACTCATCATTCAATTAAGTCTCATTTTTTTACTGTTCTTAAGTGCTCCAAAAATTGTTATTTGTCTTGTTTTTTTCCTTGAACATCAGTTCTCTGAAATTTGCTCCCTTCATCTTGTTTTCCTGATTTATATAATTTACAATCTTTTAAATTGTCTGTTAATTGTTATCATGCCTTATAAACTTTATCTTTTCTCTTACAGTAACTTCTTTTTTTGGATAATAGCTCCTTTCTATACACTTAAATAGTTAAAATCAGTAAAATAAAACACTAGTTAAAACCTCTCACAAGTTTTCTTTACTTTTGAATTTTTATTGACTTAATTAATAGTCCAACCTTACTAAAGTCAAAAAAATTAATAAAGTCCATAAACCTTACTAAAAATCTGTAAAATCTTAAGAAGATGATAAAAAAAATTGTTGATGAACAAGAACGCAGTGGATTTATATTTCAAGACTAGTTGCACTAAAAAGAACACGGTGGATTTCCATTTCAAGAATATTTGCACTAAAATAAAAGTTCTGCTATTGCACTGCTATTAGGTAATTTTTGATGAAAAATATAAATGATTACATGATAAACCTACCTTCATCAACATTTAATTCTTCGTTACCAAGAAAATCGAAATCTTTTAAAACAAATGTATCTCCTGTTTCATGTTCAACTAAAAATTATAAAAATTCATAAAATTTGTCAAAATTTAAAATTAAAGTAAAAGTAAAAATCCAAAAAAAAAACCTTTTTTTGACTCTAAAGAATTTTTTGTAACTGAATCCTCAATTACTTCTGTTGAATCTGTATCAACTGGATTATCAAAACAATTTTGCTCTCTAAACAATTCCATCAAACTTTCATTAAAGTTGTTTATACATTTAAACAAGAAAAAAAAAAAAAATTATTTAAAGAAAAAATTTTTTTTTTAATATATTTAAAAAACAATTTAAAAACATCCCCCCCCCCCCGAAGATTAGTACCAGGGCCCTGGCTAAAACTGGCTTTAAGTGAACATGATTAAATCTTATGCTGTTTTTATTGCATTGGAGTCAGAGGGCATAGTTTCCATGGATAAAAATTCTGTTAATGAATTACTCTAAAAACTTTGATTTTATAGTGTTGTAGAATATTTTATTGTTCTATTATTATATGATATTTTTAAAATTTTCGCAACACTGTTGGCACCACTCTTCACCCCCACAACAAACAACCTCTTACTATTGAACTCAGAAAATCTAGATGTGTATGGTTTTAGTTCCAATTTACTCTTTTCCATTGTCAATCTCTGTCTAACACTTTATTTAGAACAATCATAGCCACCTCCATAGTTTTTAACCATGACTTTTCTCTTGATGCATCTAAATGTAAACAACTTAAATAATCTGCCGCTGCATTCTTTTTACCAGGAAGTTTCTTGTTTTTAGAAAATAGCCATAGCAGAGGTTTATGATCAGTGTACAAAGTAAACTTGTGCCAATATAAAAATTGATGAAATTTTTTTACTGCTAAAACTAATGCTAAAAACAAATTCTTTTCAATTTGGGCATAATTTTGTTAGCACCATACTTTATGTTCTTGAAGCAAAGTGAATAGGTTTTCACTTCCATCATCCTGCTCTTGACACAGCTTCCACACCATCTGGACTGGCATCACAGCGAACCATAATTTCTTTTGATAGATCGAAGTGAGCTAACAATGGTGCATTGCACAACATAAATTTTGTAAAGTTTCTTTGCTGTCTCTTTTCCACTTCCAAAATACATTTTTCCTCAACAAATTATGGAGCAGCTTTGTAACGGAAGACATTCTAGGTAAGTAGGCATTGTAATAGTTAGGCATTGTAATAGTTAGCCATTCCTAAAATTACCCTTGACTCTTTGATATTGGTTTAAGAGTTAGTCCTGATTCCTTTAAAGTTCTTAATACAGATTTTAAATTGTTTAAATGTCCATTTTTCCAGAAAGCTTATCATCCACTTGTACTTTCACAAATGGTAACTTGCCCAAACTTCTGTCTATTTCTCTACAAAAGATGCCAGTTACACTATAAATACTAAATTGGTGACGAATCGGTTGATTTGAACCTTGATGTGTATTTATTGTTAGAAAGTGAAGTTTCATCCAACTTAAGTTGCTGATATGCCTGGGACAATGCAAGCTTTATGTATTTCTGTCCTCCTGAATAGTGGCAACTGATCAGTGGTGTTTGGTATTGGATAGGTATCCAGAGGGTCAGCTTGATTTATTGTAATTTTATAATCCATATATACATAATGGACTCCTAGGGTCTTTTGAATTCTTTAGAATAAGCACTATAGGTGCTGCCCATTTTGAATACTGGACTTTTTGACAAACCCCCTGGTCTTCCAAGCAATCAAGCTCTTGTTCAAATCTAGTCCTCAAAGCATAAAGTATTGGCTTTTGTATATAAAAAAAACTTTGGTTTTGCACCTTCATGCACAGGTATGTGACATTTGAAATCTTTTAAGAACTCTAAATTATCACTTAACAACTCTGGAAATTTCGCCACTAATGCCTCTACCCTCAAATCAAACCTATTGCAAAAGTTGACTTTTCTTATTCTTCTACACAATTCCACCCATTCCAGGTTTAGTCTCTGAA
This sequence comes from Hydra vulgaris, assembly GCF_022113875.1. NCBI lineage: Eukaryota > Metazoa > Cnidaria > Hydrozoa > Anthoathecata > Hydridae > Hydra > Hydra vulgaris. The sequence goes on along the minus strand of NC_061160.1, from coordinate 51,392,031 downwards.
TCCAATCTCTTCCCATTAATGTAGGTTTCCTATAAATACAGTTAAAAGTAAACTACAACATTGTCTTTTATAATCTACTTCAATAAGCCCTATTCCTTCTGGTCTAACAAGTTCTTCTATGTAAGTCTTTAACATCACTTCAGACCTTCTTAACCTTCCTTTATTTCCTTTTACTCTTCTGTAAAATGAAACACCCATCACAGAAACAGCAGCTCTTGAATCAACTTTCATGCAAACCTTCTTACCATTGATTTTTACATTAATCATAACTGGTTATTCACTCTCGCAGATTCCTCACCTATTAAATGCAACACTAAAAAATCACTTTCATTTTCATATGAACCAGCAGTGTCTCCCTCAGCTGATCTCTCACAAATTTCAACTTGAATCATTTCTAATTTCCTCTCCTTATTACCACTAAATTCCTTTTTTTCTAATCAACATCTTTTTTTGAAATAACCTATTCTTCTAAATAGGTGACACTTTGAATTGCAATAAAGGTTGTTTACTTGATGACTTGTGTAGCAAAAATGAAAACATTCTTTATTTTCCTCAAATTTTGTCTAAGTATCCATATTGTGTACTGCATCTTGTTCTACAGGACCTTTACTAGTGCTACAAACAGCCTTAGCATCTCTATATACTGCTTCATACGCTCCTATTATGCCTAATCCTGTCTCCAATGTAAGATTTATTATTATAGTTAATAACTTTTGCTTCACATTTTCATTGTTTAATCCATAGACAAAATCTCTTAAGTAATCATTCAATTTTTCACTAAACTCATTCTGATAATCAGCATAATTCAGTGATATATCTATTTACTGATTCTCATTTTTATTTTATTTTAATGATTTCAATTTTATATTCAGAATACAAAATTGAAACTACTATGCAGTGAGTTTAAAACGGCCTCTCATTAGCTTTATGAGTAAAACTGTTATTTTTAGTGTACTATCCCTGGAATAAAGAAGCAACAAAATTAATGTTCAGTGGAAATATCAAAAATTATCATCAAAAATTATCATGAGCTTTTTCAAGAAGTTTAAATAATTAAAACATAATTATTTAAACTTCTTGAAAAAGCTCATGCAAATCTATCTAGGCTGTATATAGGATGGGCTATTCATAACTCATGCACTTATTTGCTCCTGCTGAACCCTGTTGTAAACATGGTTGTACTGACCCTAGTCTTAAAAAAGTTGTTAATAAGGAAATGAAAAAGACTATGGAGAATTTAGTAATGTCTTCGACTAGTTTTTTTTTAAGAGTTTACATAAAGTTGAGATTTTTTTTACAGAGAACTACTAGTTATTAGCAAATCAACAAAGCTAGGTGAGTTAGTAGGTTCAAAGAGTTGGATCTTGTTCAAGGTAGCTAAGTTCCCTGTTGAAGAGGTGAAAAACTGGATCAGAGAGGATGTCAATCAGACATTTTATATATTTAAAAAGTTTTAAAAGTCAAATGAATGTGTCAACAATTGCGCTGAGAGGAATATCTTACAAATTCAGGACATTGTTAGAGTCTACAAGTCTAACTATATAAAACAAAACTTCATCCGGATGGCCAAAGACAACATAAAGAAACTAAAGGAGACTGGAACCTAATCAAGAAGCAACATAAAAATATTAAACTGTTTTTAATTGGAAACCATCTTTGGTGTAGATCATCGAAAATATGTAAATAATATTTAATTAAGAATTGCTTCATCTCAACCTTATAATCATTATTTTCATAAACTTAAATCATAAAAAATATGTACAATTATTAGAGGGCATGCCATTACTAAACACTTAATTAAAAAATTTATTACCAAATTCCTCCTTTCCAGATCACCTAAATCTTCAAAAAACATTTTAAAATTTTTTAGAAAGCAAAACTTTAGGGTAAAAGGAAAGATTAGATCAGGAGATAGAACAGAGAAGGAAAAATCAAACCAGAGAAAAACAGACGATGTCAAAAACTTCTTTTCATCCTCAGACTCTACATCTAAAGAAAAGTTGAGAATACTAATAAACTTCTTATTGTCGACTGTTTATCAATATATCAACTGATTCAATAACTTTTGAAAATGCAATCGAAGTTCTTACATCATTGTGTGCTAAAGCAAAAAGTGAAATATTCACGCAACATCAATTAGCAACACACAAACAAATTGGCAAAATATTAAATAAATTCATTCAAGCTCTCTGAAACCAAGCAAGAGATTGCAACTTTATAGTAGTAACAGCAGATATTTACTGCGATGAATCTATCAGAGATGCATTTATCACTGGTTTAAAATCAAATATGATACACCAGAGACTACTAGAAAACAAGATCCTCACACTAACATCGGCATTCGACCAAGCAAGCTCCTTAGAGTTTGCACAAAAATACTCTGAGCAGTATCAGTCTAATGACCTCAAATCAATGCAATGCATAATACAAGAAAAAATAATGATAACCAACAAACCTACAACCGACCACAAAACTGTGCTACTTCTGTGGAAACAATCGCTACCCACTTAGTACATGTCCTGCTCAAGATAATGTTTGCCGCAAATGTCAAAAACAAGGAGATTTTGCTATAGTATGTAAATCAAATAGATTATTAGTTGTAAATGAGTCTTACAATATATTAGTAATGATAAGTGCTGGAGCCTCTAATTACCTCTCACATGCAATTCAGAAGGTGGAAATAAATGGGCAAAAACTTTCTGCTTTAATAGATACTGGAAGCTCAGACAACTTTATTAACAAATACATTGTCAATAAGTATCAAACCCAAGCATCATGTCAAAAAATTTTGTCAATTTTACCTGACTTATGTGCAGATGGTATTCTTGGCCAAGCTTTTATAAAACAGCAAAGCAACATAACAATACCTTTTGGAAAAATGTCATTTTGTAATCTAAATATCATCTGCAACATTATTTGCAAACCTTTCTAAAGATTTATTTGCAACTAAATCTTGAAGATTTCATCATGTGGATAAGCTATTCATTTAATCTGAAATAAGAAAATTACTAAATGACAAAATTATAGAACCAATTAACTTGCTATGGAAGGCACACAGTAATTACTAAAAATGAAAGACGCAAAAAAGGAATGTGTGAAAAAAAAAATAAATTCGCATACATCGATGCCTATCCTCTGATGCCTACTCAGAGTAGATCAGATTTAAAAATTGTTTATGTACCATTTTTTATTCTACTCATTTTTTGATCTACTCAGAGTAGATCAGATTTAAAAATTGTTTATGTACCACAGTATTCTTGATCTTGCAAGCGCTTATCATCAAATTCTACACTTACCAGAAAACAAGCCATATACAGCATTTGAAAACCGATGGCTAATTGTATTACTTGACTTGTTTGCTATTGGGTTTAACAAATGCAGTCCCTGTTTTTCAACAGAAAATTGACGAATTTATAAATGGGAACTCTTTAAAAAACTACATGCGTATTTTATGTTATGCATAAAAGACCTATGTGTATTTAGATAATATTATGGTAGCGGGAATGACAAGGAAAACAACTTTTAACAGCAGCAAAAGTGTGAACTCAGTTTAAGGTATATCATTTAAAAAAACAACTTTTAACAGTAGCAAAAGTGTGATCTCAGGAGATGTTGTATGTCGTAATAGCATAAAGCCAGTTTTAGAAAGGTTGGAGCTTAATTTACCAGTACCACAAAAGTAAAGCATTACAAAGAATTTTAGGTCTATTCTCCTACTACTCGAAGTTTATCTTTAATTACTCTGAAAAAGTATGCCTGTTATAACAGTGTTTAACAATCCCATTCAATCAACAAGTTACAGATACTTTCAAGCTACTAAAAAACAATATTGAAAACACTGTAGTAAAAATAATCAATGAAACAATTCCAACTGTTGTTGAAACAGATGCATCCAACTTTTTGTTAGCTGCAACAATAAACCAAAATGGACAGCAAGTGGCCTTTTTCTCAAAATCTTTAAACAAACATAAAATACACCAATCAGCTAATGAAAAATGAAGCACATGCTATTGTGAAAGCTCTTTGAAATTGGAAACACTTTTTCAGTGGGCACCACCACTTTACCTTTGTGACAAATCAACAGGCTATTTTGTATATGTAGTTGGTTGCTACAGCTATGGCATATAGTACCAACCAGGTAAGTATAATCAAGCTGCTGATTGCTTAACATATTCCTTGTGTTCTTCTTTACTGATTCAAAAGTTGTTAAAGAATGAAAGCATTTCAAACTCCATTTGTTTATATATAAGCATTAATAAATTAAAACTAGTAGAGCTTCATAATGGTCTCGGTCACCCAGGTGTTACAAGGATGAATCATTTTGTTTGCAGTCAGAATCTACCATACTCTATAGAAAAAATTAAAACTGTCACTCTTTTTATTTGGCGTGCCTGCTTATATTCATTCTGACATTCATAATTTTCATAATTTTAAAATTCAAACAAACAATCTAACACAACCTGGTTGTTAGAACAAGGAAAAGTGTTTTTTGAAAAAACATATTTGATTCAGTAAATATGATCCCCTAGTAAGAGAACCTGATCTGGTAGAAGCAGAACCACAGTATGCTTACATTAAATTTTTTAAACAGACAAGAATCTACAATATCTATTAAAAAATAGCACCAATAGAAGATAGTAAATTTCCTCATTCAAATACTGAAATTGCCTACAATAATATTATTGACACAAAGTATACCTCAAAACCCAATAAAACTCCAACTACAGACAAAGAAAGTTTGATTGATTCAATATATAATATCGAAACTCACCCACAAGTACAAACTAGCCAACTTTCAACTAATCATGTTCTAGATGATCTCAATGAAACTGGAGAACATCCTAAAGTTTTTAGGACTAATAATTTTATTAATTGGAAGAATGTTATAAATCATTTATAAACATTATAAACTATGACTTAATATCTCTCTTGAGAATTGCTACATTATTATTTTAAAATTTCTATTGTACTGATTTATTGACATGATAGATAAACCTTAATAGTTAAGTGGTACTATTAATTTGTAAATTTTATAGTTTGTTTAACAAGGCTACAAATGTTCTTTTCTTATGAACATAATAAAACAGGAAACAAATATATTTTTAATAAAAACATTATAAACTACAAATCTACAAAATTACAGTAAGACTTACTGATTTAATGACACTGTGAAATCTTCTTGACGCTTTTCATTTTTTTTTGATTTTGTTGAAGCATCTTCTGTGGGTAGATCATCTGTAGTAATTCCTAGAAGTGACCGAATTCTAGCTGATCGCATTTCAAGAACTTTATCTGTAAAACCAATTTCCTGAAGATACCTACATATAGAGTTTTGATAAGGGTGGAATGACTAATTAGATAAGTTAGTTATAATAATACAAAACAACTTATTGGTGATTTAAGTTTATCACAAAAATGACCAAACAGTGTATTCCAAAATTTATTTAACAACTTGATTTTTATTGTGTAGAATAAAAAAATTGAAGGATATATTAAGATGTATTTTAACACAGATGTTCTGAAATATTGCACTCTTGTAAGTTTTAGTTTCAAAAAATAATGTAAACCATCAGCATTTGTTTCAAAAATTAAAAGCATATTTGGAATGCAATATTTTTATTAAGAAAACTTGTCACCAAACTTATTCTTAATTTATACCCTAATCATTTCAGTTACAAAATTTTTTTCTGCACACATTCTTGATAACAAAAGATTCAAATGTGTTACATTAAAAATGGGACAAATTGAGCTAGATGCTCAAAGCAACCAGAATAGTTTCCATTACCAGAATTATTATACAATTGGCTTCAAAAAGCTAATCCTCTTTGAACAACAAAAAATAAATTATCACTGCAATAATCATATTAAGGAGCTCAATCTAGTATTTAAACAATTTGTTTTGTTTATTAAGAAGTTTACTAAAATTGACGCAGAAGTTGAACATTAATTCTAGTAGATTTCTTGCCTTATAATATTCTTGACAAAACAATAATATGATTTAATAGTACTCACATATAAAAACACTTTATTTATCAAAGAAGAATAAATAATCAAATTTAACATTTTCTTTATTCAATAACATTCTGAGAAAATATTCTTTATGCATAATACTTTACTAGGAATCTAGCCTTTATTGAAAAAAATCCAAGAACAAATTTTGTGAGGAAATATCTTTATAATAAGTTATAAGATCTGCATTTATCTCCCATTCAGCTAAGTAAAAAGAAGCTAAAAATAGAAGACAGTTGGGCCAAAAAATATAAGATTTCTTTAGACCTACAAAAAGCATTAAACTACACTGATTACTATATATCATTAACTAGTAGACATATTACAAAAAAAAAAAAAAAAAAAAGAGAATATAAGTCTGAATGCAAAGTTAAATAAAAAATTTAAAACTGATAACAAAAATAATATTAAATGTTTATTTAAAACAATTTTATAAAAATTATTAGTGTTATATTTTTGATTTAAAATTTGTTTATTATTAAAAATTTTTTTTGTTAAAATGAGTTTTATAAAAGTTAATACAACAACTTTATCTGATAAGAAGTTGTACTTTGATTTTTTTATTGATGCTCAATTTGACTAATAAAAAAATTATAGAATACCAGCTTTTTTAAAAGAAATATTTCAGTGATGCATTTCTATACTGTTTGTGTAAAAAAAAAATAACAAAACAACTCATACTGCCGCAAAAGTTGCCTTCCTTGTTTATAATTAAAAACTAAATCATGATTTTTATTTGAAATTATTTCATTATTGGCTAAATCATGATCTTCATCGTCTTTTATATCTGGTAACTTCAATTCAGTGCCATATTTAAGCTTGTGAAACTTTTGCCTAATTATAAAAATAAACATAATTAAACAATTTAAAGATTTTAAGGAAAAGAATTAGCGACAAACATTTAAACAACATATCAATTACAAAATAATAAAAAGTGATAATATTTTAAAATAAGCTAAAAATATCAAAAAAATTTAGTTAATTTGCTTTAAAAATAAATTTATATTACTTTTACCTTTCCTTTCTTAAGGCAAATTCTAACATTTTTATTCGTCTAATAAGGTCACGTTTAAGATTTTCCTGACCTTTCCTTTCTCCTTGCAAAAAAGCAATTCTTGCCTGATATAAAAAGATTTTAAAACTTATATTAGAAATACAAGTTTTTAATTAAAACTAAATTCTAGATCATTATAAAAGCTTTAAAAGTATTAAAACATATTCAATAAGACAAATGGAAAACTAGTAAATATAGAGTAGTAATATATAGTTTTAAAATTAAAGTAAATTTAATGATAAAACTATATATTAGTTATTATTTTGTTATTTTTCAGTAAATTTCAAAAGAAAGTCAAGGAACAATATCAACCTGCAACTCTGCTCTTTCAACTTCCCAGTGAGCTCTTTCTATTTCAAAACGAGCCCATTCATGTTGTATGTAATGAAGAATTCCTGGTATGCTGTATACCATTGGGTTAGAGCTACTTTCAACATTTCCATTACTTTTGTTAACTCCATTTATAATTTTTGCATCAATTTCCATATTTGCTTAAAAAACTTGTATTTGTACATCGAATAGCTAAAATAAATTGCATTTGATACATCTTTAAAATCCTAAACTTTGATAGCAATATTTTACTTGTATAGCGATATAAAATAAAAAAAACTTTGATTATAATTTAGTTAAATGTATATATATATATGTATGTATATATATATATATATATATATATATATATATATATATATATATATATATATATATATACATATATATATATATATACATATATATATATACATATATATATATATATATATATATATATATATATATATATATATATATATATATATATTATACATATATATATATATATATATATATATATATATATATATATATATATATACATATATATATACACATATACATATACACATATATAAATATATATATATACATATATATATATATATATTTTATTTTTAATTGTAAATATCTACATCAGTTGGTGCATACATGTAGCATACTTGATATATATATATATACATATATATATATATATATATATATATATATATATATATATATATATATATATATACATATATATATATATATATATATATATATATATATATATATATATATATATATATATGTATATATATATATATATATATATATATATATGTATGTATATATATATATATATATATATATATATATATACATATATATATATATATATATATATATATATATATATATATATATATATATATATATATATATATATATATATATATATATATGTATATATATATCAAGTATGCTACATGTATGCACCAACTGATGTAGATATTTACAATTAAAAATAAAACTTTATGCTTAGATAGATAACTATTGAAAATTCATTTATTGATAATAAAAAATGATAGGTCTTTTGTGGACTTAAAATATATTTTTGAAAATTTTGACACCAATTTTAAATTAGGAATAAATATATATTTGTATTTCTAATAGTTTTTTTTATTACTTTATTTTAAAAATTATATATGTATATTTATATATACATAACTAATGCAAAAATACATGGAATTCTAACGACAGCACCCTCAGTTTCGCAGTTAATTTGTGTTAGTGTTTTGATACTTATTACATTTAACATTTACGTTGCCTTCTATAATGTCGCGCTTGCGCAAATTAAAACTTCAGTTAATAGATATGAGAAATTCAGAATCCTTTTGTTCATTAAAATTATTTTGTCAAAAAAATCGCTAACGGTCAAACACAGGGATTCTGGAAATTGAATAGTGCAACAGGTGCTATTTATTATTAAAGAGCACAAATAAAAGTTAATGAATACATTATTTAAAAATTAATTCATCTCTAGCGAAAACGATACTAGGCATGTTGGAGGACTAATATAACATTAAAAGACAAACCAGTATATATATATATATATATATATATATATATATATATATATATATATATATATATATATATATATATACATATATATATATATATATATATATATATATATATATATATATATATATATATATATATATATATATATATATATATATATATATATATACACACTATATATATATATATATATATATATATATATATATATATATATATATATATATATATATATATATATATATATATATATATATAATATTTTTGTTAGCCAGTGGGCACATGACGTTGATCCAAAGTTGAGTTAAGTTGGGCGACATCGACTAACTAAATCTAACTTTGTAATCAGTGGCGTAGGATCAGGGGGGTGGAGGGGTGATACCCCCAACTAAAACACTGGGGGGGGGGGGGGAGGTGGACACTTCATTTAGCCCCCCCATTTCCTAAACAGTTTAATAAATTTTTTTTATGATATCAACAGCGGATTTATTTTCCAGTCTGCAATGACTCAATCAAAATTAAACATCTCCATGGAAAAGTATATCCTTAAAACTGTTTAAGATACTATCGCATAATAACTGTTTTCTAAATGAATGTGTGCTGGCAAAAGATGACTACAGTTTTTCATGGAGTCATTGCGCTGAAAAGCATGTTGTATAAAAGGTAGTTATAGTAAAACATACATGTTACTTTTTATAACCCTTTAAAAATTTTAAAAACAGACTAGACTAAATTTTAAAAACAGAAGTAAAATCGTGCTTATAAAGAATATGCTTAAAGTTTATTAATCTTGCTATTATTTAAATCAATGCAATAGAACGTTCGAAATGCGAAAGAACGTAATACAATTTTAAAATACAATAGAACGTAAAGTTAAAAAAAAAAAATTGTAGTTTATTGATAACGTTTTTATCTAGTTTTTTTATGTTCTTACAATTTTTAAAATTGTTATTTTGTAACTACATTGTTTCAGCTTGACTAAATGAAAAATTATTTAATTCAAATATAAATTATTAAATTACAGTATTTATATTATCTTATCAATCCGATTAACAATGACTTTGAAGCGTAGGCGAACCGAGGATTTTTACCAATCGAAACTTACCGCATTAAGTGTTAGCCTAACGTGAGTACATCTATTTCCGTTAAACAAACTCTACTGTAGTTAAAAAATCCATTTAAAAAAATCAAAAACAAAACCTAATATTTAGCCTTAAAATTTACTATGTATCTTTTTTTTTTACTTATAGACAGGAGTCAAAAGATGCTAAAGGTTTCAGCAGCCATCTGTAAAAAACGCCATTAATATGGAAACGCTTTTATTGAACTCGGCAAACTTAGAGTCAGAAACTATCGAGATAGATTTATCACTGTCAAAAATGTACCCTGACATCGACAGGACAAGGTTAACATGGCAACTTCACATGCTACCTGAATTAATCAAACAGAGCAAAAGCAATAAAGTAAAGCCAATTACTAAGATAACAACCATCTCAACATTAGTTAAAATATTTGCCGAAAATGATGCATCTAAAATGTTTGATGAAATGTCTAAAGTTCTAAGAGTCTTTCTTACTATACCGGTCAGTACAGCAACAGCAGAAAGATCATTTTCCAGTCTAAGGAGGCTAAAAACATATCTCCGTTCTACTATGAACCAAAAAAGATTAAACAGCACCATTATGAGTCATATTCATAAAGATATTTTGGAAGAAGTTGACATTAACACTATTTATAAAGAATTTGTGCTGGTAAATGATGAGCGTCAACGATATTTTGGAAAACCATAGAGTTTGTTTCACGTATTACGAACACAATAAATTATGTTATATTTAATGTATTACTTTATAATTATATTATTGTAATATTTAATTATGTTGTGCTTAGTTTATTACATTATTAATGTAAAACTGTCTTAACAATTATCAAAAGCTATTAAATATTTGTTGAAGGTAAAATATATAAATCAATAAGAGCGCCAAGAGTAATAACATTGCGTGTGATAAATAATTTAATAAATAGATCATTTTTATCTATTTTGCTGTACCATACAAAATTGAGAAACTTTTTCCTTTTTAATATATGTTTTCAGCCCCCCTAACTTTCACGACCCTACGCCACTGGTTGTAATAACGTTGGTTACACTAACTTTAGTTTTTATCGTAAATACAACGTTGTAATATCGTTGGGAACATAATTATAATAATTATCGTTGGGAACATAATTAGCATAATTTTTTTTATCGGAGTTACAACGTTGTAATAGCTTTAATTACATTGTTTTTAATGAATATTCCACTTGTTTTGGCGAGGATTTTGTATATAATTAGGCATGCTAAATATTTATGCGATGAAAAAAATATATATATTCCTTCTTAAAACCTCAACTTTTGAATGTTTAATTTTTGAAAAAAAAAAAAATAATATTAAATAATAATTAATCATTTTAACTTTCGGCCAAAACAAATTGAATTTTATTATATTTAAATTAATTGAAAAATCTAACGTTATCCATTCTTTCCGTTTCCGCCATTAATCCGCTGTTATTACAACCTAAACAACAACGTTATTTAATGCTGTTCCAACGTTGGTTTGCCAACTGGGTAACTGTTTGTCATTATTTTTAATTCTATTGCTGTTATTTTTTAATGTTAGTGTTTCTTTTATCTTTTTTTACAAGAAAAACGTTTTTATATCATTGCAAAAAAATGAAAAATGCAAGAGATAGAAATATATTGTCTAACGCTAACGTCCATTAATTTCAGATCACCAAATCTTGTATTTTATTTCAGAAGTCAGCAAAACAGGTTGTAGAAAAGTTAAACTTTTCACAACTTCTACAAAAGTTTAACTTTTTTACAAATAATGGTCCGGACAACATTTCTGCCACTGTCTTAAAAAAGTCCTCTCCAGAACTCATTTCAATACTGTCAAAACAATTTAACAAGGATTTACCTAAATCTTTAAACATAAACAATAAAACTTGGTGTAAATTGAGTTTATACTTATTTAAAGTACCAAGCGCACATACAAGTGGTTTGCAAGAAGAATTTTTATTAGCTCCAAACACTATTCTGCATTCAGGTTTTTGTTTGTTGAAGATTTTCTTTAGTTTTCTTAGCCAGTACTAACCCACACAATATAACAGTAAGACAAATAACTGTGAATAAAGACAAAATATAATTTTTTCAGATGTTACATTTAGAAAAGGTTTAGCCTTACACATCATTGCAATATTTTTTGAGAGTGTTGTTTCAATACTATTTATATGTGAATACCTGTCTTGAATGAATTGTTTTAAATAAAATAAAGAAGAAATAATAATATCAAATACTGATTTGACAATATTAACTCTAATTTTATCAAAATTTTCACTTTTTTTATATTTGAGACCACTAAGTTCAGGTTTCAGTTTGCTAAGTTTTAAACTAGTTTCTTCCATAAGTTTATCATAAGTTTTTAATTATGAATCAAAAGGAGTGGAGTACATTCTGGTATTCACTAAATGATAATTGCATTTTATATATCAGAGAAAGTTTTTAAACTATTTTATTATTTTTTAATCGCAGAAATTAAAGTCATCCTTGGCGGACAATACTCTCCACCATTTTTCGCAACTTCTCGGGTAACATAAGATTCCATCTTTAGTCCTGTGTTATTTCTCATCTATATTAATGATCTATCGGAAAATATAAAATTCATGGTGGCTCTAATTTTTAACGACACAACTATGTGTTTTAAAGAGAAATTGTGTGCTTTGATAGGAAATTGTAAAAAAAAAATTTATAGACCTTATAAAAATATTTACTCCTAAATAAACAGTTAATAAAGTGCAGCAGCAGTTGTTTAACCAAGAAAACACTATATAGCATTTTCAGGATCCGTTAAAAAAAAGTAATTCATGATCGTCAAACTGATCATCACACTAAATGGCTTGGCTCTAGTGTCAGTGACTCTGCAGGCGTTGAGGCCAACACCAATTTTGGCTTTTTCAATCTCTAACACAAATAGTCAACTTTCAAAATCGCTTTTTTTTTTTTTTTTTATTTAATTCACCTCCTCAAGGCCGAGAAGGCCACTACAGACGAGGAGGCTACTTAATTATGGTTATAACCCTCTCTCAACTCTATAACTCCGAAACACGAACCTTGACGAGCAAGGCCACTGCGCGGAGAAACGAGTTGAGCGCGGTACTACCAGGGACGTGGTGGGGAGCTTTTCAGACAATCCGAATCATTTACTTTCTCTACTCGACTGTCTTGTTTTTGAATCAAGCCATTGCTCAGATTCTCCATTTTATAAGTTTTTGATCGTGGGTTGACCTCTCTAGAATTATTATCTCATTCTTCTTCATTATCAAAAACCCCCTATCATTGAACCTGCTGACAGGTAAAGGTTTTGTAATTTTAACATAGATCGCCCTATGTTATAAATCTTTGTCTATGGTATAAATCTTTGTCTTACTGCTTACAAATGTGCTTCTTACATAACTTCTTAAATTCAGACTGGTACGGAATCTTTTATTTCCTCTCAAGAATAGGAGAATAGCTATATCAAGCCTCACTCTTCTCCATGGTTTCCTTTACTCTTCTCCATGGTTTCCTTCTCATTGTGCTGCTGCTATTGTCAATAGTAACCATTACTTCCATATCTATCATCAAAACAATTCTCCAGGAAAACAGACGTCTATTTACAATTGCTAGAAACCATTGTAAAAAGGTTTTGCATAACGCCAAAACCCGTTAATCTCAGGTCACAAAATCTTGCATTTCTTCTCAAAATATAGGCTCCAGAGAATTCTGGAGAAATTTTAACAGTCTATAATAAAAATCTGTTATTCACCTGATATTGTCATCTCACCTTAAGATAAAGCTGAATGCCTGTCTTTAGGTGAGATAACAAAATCTCTTGATTCCACTAATCTCATCCTACCTTGTATACTTGTAGCCAACAAATAGGTTGATCCATTGCTTGACTTTTCTATCAGTCCAGAAAACTATCTAAAGTAGTTTTCTTCTTAGACTCTTTACAGCTTGTGGTCCGGACAGCATACCTGTTATAGTTTCCAGAGCTGTCGTCTATACTTTTCAAAACTATTTAACAAGTCTTTATTAGAGTCTTGTTTGCTAGCCTGCTAGAAAGCAGCATCTGTTATATCTATTTTCAGAAATTCACTTTTGCTACAGCATGGGGTTTCCAGTGACTGTTAAACCATAACTCAGATTAAACTCAATTTTTTTCAGCTAATTGTTTTTGCAACAATCTAGATCTTTCTTTATTATATATTTATGAACGGTAATGTACTCGGTTAGTCATCTACCTATTGTCTTCTAAAGTTAACTCTTACTTACGATCTTTATTGGAAACCATATATCAAACCAATTGCAAAATTAGCATCTGCAAAGGTTGTATCTTTTCATCGCTATTGCTACTTTCATAAATCAGGTTTAACTCCTTATCTCTATAAATCTCAAACCTGTCCTTGTATGCAATACAATTGCTATATCTAGAGTGGATCTTTGAATGATGCGCTTTTTCTTTTAGACAACGTGCAAAAACGCATTGCAAACATGGTTGGACCTGCTCTTAGAGCCAACCTTCAGCCATTGTCACATTGTTGTAATGTTGCTTCTCTTTCTCTTTTCTATAAATATTATTATGGGTGCTGCTCTAAAGAGCTATTGTTTCCTGTGCCATCTACTAAAATTTCATTATCGTGTTACTCGTCATTCAATTAATTCTCATCACTTTACTGTGACTTCCTAAGTGCTCCAAAAATTTTTATTCATCTAGATTTTTTCTCGAACATTGAATCATCATGTATGTATGTATGTATGTATGTATGTATGTATGTATGTATGTATGTATGTATGTATGTATGTATGTATGTATGTATGTATGTATGTATGTATGTATGTATGTATGTATGTATGTATGTATGTATGTATGTATGTATGTATGTATGTATGTATGTATGTATGTATGTAGGCACACACACACATATATATCAAGGGCCGTCTGGAATAGATTTTAAAGGGAGGCGGGTGACATACCTATTTTTTGCTTTCTAAGGCCTAAAAAAAATATTTTGCCCAATATCATTTGCTAACTGCTAACAACAGATCCAATTTGCAAACTCTAGTATCTAATATTCCGACTAATTTTAAAAGATAATTTTTGTTGTGGGGTTAGATACCCCACTCTCTCCCTTTCAAGGTCCTGTATATACCTGTCTTAACAAAAACAAAATCAAGTTCATAGAACATTATTTGATTTAACCTCCCGTTTCTACAAAATGTAAGAACAACATTGCAAGAAATTTTCTAAAGCCTATTGAATAGCATTTTTGAAAGAAAAAAAACAAGCTACGGACGGCGGTTAACTCCGGACACTTGATGTATAGCTTAAACTAAAGAAATTATGTGATTTTAAATATTATAAAATTTTTTTTTTTTGTATGAAAATATGTCATATGCAAAATATCTATTATAATATGAATAATCCAATAAAAAGACCTTGGATTTCGAAAAAAGTGTTTTTAAAGTGTTTATTTTCAATAGCAAAAAGTTAATGATTATTTTTCTAAATGATATTTTTATTCCCATTCCTTATATATCATGGGTAATTTTTAAAGGCGATTTTTTTTTAATGTGTTGAAAATAGTCCAATGCTAAATAATTATACATTATATTTGGGCCGCACTAGTAAAAAAAAAATGTAAAATCATGGTTAAACTATGTGTTCGGGGTTACCCTACAGTTTTGAAACATGCCTTTTTTCTAACATTTTTTCTTTTATGTTTTGTATATTATTAAGGTACACAATCATTTTTTTTTTGATTCTAATTTAGTAGATAAATATTTATACTTTTAAAAAAGTCTTTTGACACTTTGTATTTTGTTAGTACATGTGTACAATCTTCTTTTTCCTTAAGTTTCCGGGGCTACCCGACTTTCCCCTAATAAGAAATAACTTTAAAGTCACTTATAGTTGTATTCCTAACATCACCAACATTATTAATTCACGCAATAAAAAAAATATTATCTTATGTTTTCAATAGAGTCGTTTCAACGGGACAACTGATTAAGTGCGAACTTCATAATAGCGAAGCTGCATAAGTGCGAACTGGCATAATTGCGAACTTGCATAGTTGCGAAAGTGCAAATTAGCATAAGTGCGCCAAAGGAATTTGCAAACATTAGCATAAGTGCAAACAGGCATACGTCTAAAGTAGTTGCAAAAATTAGCATTAATGCAAACTTTTTTAACGGCGCACATATATCCAGAAGCGTAAACGGAAATTTAGTAATTTGGCTAAATACACAGCGATAACCATCGTATCTAAGTTCTTTTGCACAATCTTTTGAACGATCTGGAAATGTACTTTATTCAGTCTGGAAATGTGATTACATTGATTCAAGGCCGTAGTCAACTTTATTTTTAATGTTTGAGCAAAGCAACTTTGAAACATTAAGAAAACTCTATATTTAAGTATGTTCATAAATATAAGGAATGAGGATGCTATGCAAAAAATTGCGGTGATTGGAGACTGCGAACAACAAAAACCCCAAAACGTTAGCCCCCTCAGTCCCAAACAGGAGGGCAGTTAGGCATATCTGTAACTTTTTTTTAATTTTAAACTTAATTTATATTCATCGACGAATTTCAAATTTGATTCAATAATCCTTTGTTGTTCGGCTTTTATGACCTTATAAAGTTTACACCTCCTCAAATTGAGGGGGTATAAACTTTATAAGGTCATAGAACTCATGCATGTAAGGGGTAAAAAAATTACAAGATTTTTTTTAAAAATTCTACTAACATAAAAAGTTTCAGTTAGAACCTTGTCAAACCAACGCTTTCAAGATCAAGACTAAGACCAAGAATTTAGACTTCAAGACCAATACCAAGACCAAGACTGTTGAAAATGAGTTTTGAGGCATCTCGAGACCAAGACTTTGGTCTCGAGACCTACATCTCTGCATATATTATGAACTGGCATTTGTGCGCCGAAAAAATTTGCACAATATTTCTTCGGTTGTTTTTGCATCGGCTTCGCACTTATGCTAGTTCGGTGCACCTAGGTGCAGCTAGGCGGTGTACCGCCTGAAGATAACGCGTGTTTGCTTAAACTCTCTTCTATTCTATGAACGAAACCTGACCAACTTTATTACGTGACGTTTTTATGTGATGAGTCTATTCGCTTGGCAACTTTTGTTTATTAAACATGGGTACATCACGCTTCATATTAGTCCAATCATGTTTATTGCCATTAAATAAAATTTAATAAGTTTTGGAGAATATCAATTATGGTTAATATAATTATTATTTATTTACTTTGAACATTTATTGACTTCAACTGATTAAATTACTAGTTTTTAAGCTTGAGTTCATTCACAATTTGTATAGTATTTAATTTTTATAATTTTAGTAATTTTTAGTAGTTTTGTTAACAATATAATTAATTTTTAATATGATTATTTTAAAAGAATCACAATATATATTTTTATTTAGTCTAAAGGTACAACCATTAAAGAGGCTCTTGCCAAATGGGTAATACAATTATTAGTTTTATATACTTTAGTTTTATAATTTTTAAAGCAAAAATTTTGTAAATTGGATTATTTTTAATTTCAAAAATATCCCCTACCCCATCTAATAGCTTATTTTATTCATTTTTAAAATTTCTATGTTAATTGTGAATTTAAGAAAAACAGAAATATAGAGGTCAAAGTAAACAGAACATCAACATTTTATGATGAAGTATGATTATACTTTTAGTGATTATAAAAGTTCTGGAAAATATCCAATATAATTATAATTTTATAATTATATTGGATATAATTTATAACTAAAATATAATTTTAAAATATTAAAATATTTATAATTATTTTATAATTTTTTATTTACATTTAATATAATTATATTAGTATATTTTTCTCAGTTATCGATTTTTTGTTTGCTTTTACCAAATCTTTTTTCATTTTTTTTTTTCAGTTATATTTGCAGTTAATTTGTGTTTTATTTGTAGTTTAATTTTCACACTTTTACATGAGATCTGATGTAGCATGATATTTTTTGCAAGTAATAATTAATAATTCAGATCATTGATTTATTATTATATATCAATAATTGATTTATTTATCCATTGCATGATATTTTTAAAGAGTAAAGGTGATAAAAGAATTTACTTGATATTTATATGCAGAAAAAGTCTGCCCACATTTGTTAATTAAATAACCATCTTTTTAGAGAGGTAAAATACCTGATTTTATTATCAATTTGATGCAAGCTGGTTATTTAGTCTAAATAACTTTTTGCTGAAATTACTTGATAATAGAATAGAGTTAAGTTTACTATTAATTTTTACATATTATTTATTTTTCATGTTAAAGTTCCTGGAGTCTATCATTATAGAATCTGCTATCTAGAGTCTTGAGTAAAATAATACATTATACCTATAGGTTCAAAAATCATAGATTATAGAATTCTTAAAGTTCTGCAATTTTTTTTTCATCGGCCTCTTTAATGTTTTTGAATTATCTTAAATGTTTTATAAATAATTTTATCATTTTCCTTTATTGCAAATATAAAATATTTTTAAAATATTTGTTATTTAAAAAATTGTTATATTTATTTTTCATTTTATCTTTTTGACCGTATCTCAGGTTACATAACCAAAAGCCTCTTTCCAAAAAAAAAAGAAGCTTTTTACCAAACTATAAAAAAAGGTATTGTATCTCCAAAAACTCAACTCATAATATTTTAATTAAGATAAGTTTTTAGTGAAAAAATCTGTACAAAATGAAAAAGTTGTTTGACAAGTTTTTTTTCCCAGCAATGTCAGCTTTTGTTAAGGGTATTCTCTCTCACGGTGGGTTGATAATGCCTTTGTCATAATAATATAATCTAGCCACTTAAGCCATTTTTACAAGTTTTATTGCTTTAAGTAATAAAAGTTGATATTTTGACGCAAATTAAAAAAATTGGCAAACTGAGAAACAACTTGGAACTTTGAACAACTAGAACTTTGAAGTCAATTAAATAAATGATAATTACTATTGTGAAAAATGTAAATCAGAGTAAGGACTCTTTCCAAAAATAATTGCTTTTTACAAAAATAAAAAAAAAAGTTTACCAAACTATAAAAAAATGTTTTGGCATATAACAACACAGCACTCTAAGAGTGATTCTTCAGCATGATAAATAAATGAAAAAACTTATGTTAAGCATGCATGTTCTACAAACAAATTCATTACTTTAATTTAAAAAAGTATTTTTTTAAAAAATGTTATTCTAATTCACTTCCAGCAAGGCTGCAAGCAACTACTATTAAGTTGGGAGTTACTAGAAAAAAAGAATAGAGTTATAGAGCAAGGAAACAGTTGATAGAAAACTTAAAAAGTTGAAGGTCGCATGAATCAGGAAAACACGATGATGGGAGAGAGTTGATAGGGCGGGGCTACACCCCCCTTCCCCTATCAACTCTCTCCCAAAGGGAATAATAATGACTAGAAAGTTTTTTAATTAATTGTGTTTTTATTTTTTTAAAAGATATTTTCAAAATTTGCGCAGAGCGTTGCTACATTGACTATCTTATAGCCTGCTGCTACAAGGAAGTGTTGCTACATCAACTATCTAATAACCTGCTCCTACAAGAGTGTTGCTGCATTGACTATCTTATTGCCTGCTACTACAAGGAAGTGTTGCTACATCAACTATCTAATAGCCTGCTTCTACAAGAGTGCTGCTACATTGACTATCTTATAGCCTGTTCCTACAAGGAAAAGCCGCTACATCGACTGAAGGTTTGGCTTTGGCAAGCAACCTTCAATTTTTTTTTTTTAAATTATTATTTTTCTGGTCTGGTTTATTAGCATTTTCTTTAAAACTACAGTTTATGGTTGAAACCTTTTGAATATCATGCAAAACTATATATATATAGTATATATGTTACTGTTACCCGCAGTATCAGGAATTAGCTAAATGTTTATAATATAATATAATTTAAATTGCAACTCTGAGTTTCATGTGTTACCACAATTTTCAGGCAAGTAATAAAAATTTAATTTTGTTTCAATATGTTTAGTGGATGTTATGGTTTATATTTATATTTTAGATCACTACAGGACAAAAATTGTTTAGTAGTTAGGTTAATGTTATTATTAATTCAATTTTAGTTAGCTAATAGTTGTGAAATAGTTAAATGTTTTAACGGTTGTTTAAAAATTTTTGTTTACGAGATTACATGCATTATTTATATATTAAAAAATATATAAAATTAAAAACTGATATAAAAATATAAATAATATTATAAAATATATAGCAATAGATGTGTGTGTGTGTGTGTGTGTGTGTGTGTGTGAGAGTAATTTATTAGTTAACCTAGAGATATATGAAGTAGAGTAATATAGTTACTGTTAGATGTTAGTTAGGTTTGTATTGAGCTTTGTAATTTTTTCATATGAATTTGTTTTTGTGGCGGCATTTTGATATTATTTCTGTCCTTTTATTTAGCAGTTCCTCATGTTTTGGGTACGATATAATAGCAAATTTCTCATATAGACATAATGGGCACCTTTTAGAAATATTTGAGTAGGGGGGTACAGACTTCAGTATAGACCATGTTAATATAGGGGATTCGTTAAAACTGTTTTTCAAATCCTAGATGTAGTTTGATAGGGTAGTGGACTTTTTGTATTTAACATTACTGAATGATGGTGGGAAAAATTTCCAAAAATTAATAAATGTTCACCCCCCCCCCCCCCCTTATTCAGGACTCGAGAGTAAATGGGAAAACTAAAATCTTTTTTTGAAATCATTACATGTTGCCAACAAAATACAAACAATGATTACACTGAAAAAAAAATTATGTATTTACTCTTTCACATTTATTTCATGTATACGCTTTAATAACTCCTATATTGTTTGCTTTAGTTATTAGAGTTTTTGTTACATAAACTAAAAAACTTAAATTTATTTGGTATTCACTTTATTAATCAAAGCATTTCTCCATCATGCTGTAATATAGCTCATATGCTAGAATATGTTTTTAATAAAATTTGCGGTTATGAAAATACCTTTTTTTTAAGATGGTATCAACCAAAGCTCAACTTGATTTTAATAAAATTAAACACGATTATACTTGTCAAAATGATTATACTTGTCAAAATAACTTGATTCAATTTCTACAATTTTTCCAACAACCAAAATTGATAGTGTTTCTTGAAAAAAATCTGCTTTGTCAATATTTTGAATAACATATCTTTTGATAAAAGTTACTAAATATTTTTAGACTTGAAATTGAGGTTAAGTATGATTTTCAAAGTCATATTCTACAAGAGGTGAGGTTTTATTAGTAGAATTTTTAAAAAATTCTTTCTAACCAACAACTTTATAAAATTTTTGATTAAGTTTAAACAATTTCTTTAATACTAAAACAAAGTTTTCAACCATTTTTTTTATTAGATTGAATAACTGCGAAGAATTATCTTATGAAAATGTCTACATTAAAACCTTGTAAATAATATATGAAAGTATGTAAAGTTCGTTTTCAACATTTGTACATTAGATGAAGGCGGAAAGGTTAGGGCTATTGCTCTTGACATATCTAAGGCTTTCAACAAAGTTTGGCATGCTGGTCTTCTCCAATAGCTAGTTTTATATGGTTTATCTAGGATAGTTTTTAGATTATCAAATCGTTTCTTTCTAACCACTTTACTAAAGTCATCCTCTACACTTTTTTTTTATTTCCAGTAACTTCTAGGATACTTCAAAGTTCTATCCTTGGTCCTGCTTTGTTTCTTATCTACATTAATGATCTTCCTGAAAACCTTACATATAAAGAACCCCTTTTTGCTGATGACTCAACTTTATATTCCTGTCTTGACAAAAACTCCTCTTTTGATCGTTTTGAACATACAGTTGATCTTGAATCTGATCTCACTTCTGTAACAGGTTGGGGCTCACAGTAGCTTGTAAACTTTAAATCCAACAAAACTCAGTTATTTACTGCAAACAACTATTAATGAATGTACTGTCAACATTCCTATATTAATCAATGGCAACCCTCTTACTGAGTACTCTTCTTTATGTCTTCTTGGATTATTCTTTTAATGATATATATGTATATATAGCTTTTATTGCGTATTTAGATAAGCATTTGTTCACTAGTTTTGCTTATCTTTATAGCATACAGAGTTTTCAGAAAAAGGAAAAAAAAAAGAAGAATAATGAAAGAAAAGATTGCTGCCCCACCCCAAACTCTTAGTTGATGTAGCAGCACTCTGCTGCGAGTCAGGCTACTTGTCATTCGATGTATGTACTGAAGCCCCCGGCAGCAGTAACTAAACAAGTTAAATATATATATATATATATATATATATATATATATATATATATATATATATATATATATATATATATATATATATATATATATATATATATATATATATATATATATATATAAACATCATTTTAAATAAACCTATTTTATATCAACATAAAAAAATTTGTTGTTTCAGGAAGCTGATACTGGCCTTAAGGCTTCAGAAGCAGAGCATATTAAGTTGATTGGTCAAATTCCTCCTATTGATAAAATGGATGCATCTCTTTCTACACTTACAAACTGTATGTAAGTGTCAATTTATAATTTTTATTTTGTTTTTCAAATAACTCTAATTAATGTTTACTTTGCCTTAAAAATATTCATTGGAAAAAAATATTAAATTAAAAACCAAAAAACATAATAGTATATCGGTTTCATGATTTTGCGATTGTTAAAAAATTATAAATACAATATTTTGATGGAGGTTTAACTAACTTTTTAGTTAAATAACTTAATTAGAAACTTAAATTGACATACCTTGTTTTAATTTGTTATATAGAACTTTATTTTTTAAATTTTTTCTTTTATTGGTTTAAAAAAATCAAAATGCTTATTTTAGTTAGAACAAACTTTGGACTTCCCTTTTGACACCCTGAGTATAATTTTTATAAAGTTTAATTGTTTAACTATCATCAGGAGGTAAAATTAATCAGTAACAACAAGTATATATCAAAATATATTAATGGACATCCCCAGTTTTATTATACTAGACTGTTTATCATTTTATTAACTTGCATTTTAAGTAATAAATAAGGAGAGAAAAGATTTCAAATATGGAAAATAAAATTCAGACTTCTCTTTTGCCATACACCCTGCCTAATTTGTGTTTTATTAAATTAATTTATTTTATTAACCATATAACATGGCCAATGATCAGTTCAAAATGTCGCTTAATTCATAAGTTTATATAGCATTATAAAGGAAAAGTTAGTATGTTAAGGAAAAGCATCATTTCTTTTAAAATTAGGCAACCAAATATTATATAAATTGTGTAGAATTTTTGATATCACGATATCCTTTGGATACAAGAAAGGAAGACAGAGGGTTATTACAAGTAGAAGCTGTTTATAGTTGCATCGATAAAAACTAATATTTGTTCCTTGGTTTTCTTTGATAATCAAGAAGAAGATTTTAGACTTATTAAGTATAAATTTTGTTTAGCCATATTGTTTATCCTTTATTAGAATCATGATAATTGTAATAGGAACTATGATGAATCACATAATAGAGAAACTTGTTTATTTATTATTATTTTTATAAAAGTATTTTAATAAAAGCTATTGCTGATTTTTCTTTGGATTTTATAAAATGTAAATTTGTGGCATGGATATTTTACAAAAGTTTTTTATACCTATGGTTTTCTGTCTCAAAGAATGTCATTATTGGTGCAGCCTCTGCTATTGCTTCTTCTACTGAAGTTAATAACAAATTTTGATTTTATTATTGCACTGTGTATAACAAGACATGTTTTTAATATAAGTTTTTTAATTACATGGTTGTGCAAGCAAGTAATAATGATATTTTTTATAGTTTAAATCTTATTCAAGCATTAAAAGATTTTGTCTCTATAGTTAGAAATATTATTAATCAACACTTCCAAATATGTTTTAAACAAGCCTAAAAATTGCATTTTAAATTATTTTAACTTGGTTATCACTGTTTCTTTACTAGACTATCTGATTACTGAGTTTAACATAATGTTTGATTGATACAATTTTGAAGTGTTATAAAGCACCTGTGTTTTAATTTCTTCTTTCTAATATTCAATTTCTTCTAAAAACAATTGCAGAAATTCAATGTTTTGTTATACTAGTTGGGAACACCAAATCATATGTTTTAGTGTCTTTTGTTTAACCAAAGGCTTTAATAAGTTTGTTTATTATTTCTAAACCGAAGGCTTTATTACTTAAATTTGACCTGTGGAAATTAAGTTGAATTTCACTTAACTGCCTGAATTTCAAAAATGAACTTTAATCTAATAATACTGAAACATTACAAACAACAAACTTTTTCTTTACTGAGGTGTCTTAAAGGCTATAAGAGAATAGTAAGTAGATGTTGCAAAGCAAAATGTTAATAAAGTCTAAATGGTTTAGTTTTTAGTCTATAGATAGTAAACGAGTTTTTAACAAGTTTGTTATAAATACTTATGAGTTGTGTTTTAAATAAAATTCAAGTATGATAAAAGTATAACTTCAAAAAATGTCTAAATTACTTCTTGTTAAACAGCTATTTTCACAGCCAGACAACTTTGTAAAAACATATAACATTGTACAGTTATTGCAATAAGTTTTTTGACTCGAAGTATTTTTAAAAATTATTTATGATTAAAAGTTATTTATAAAGATATATAAAAAAATTTACACAGCAAAATCTTATAAATTGTTTTCACAAATCTTGTAAAAAAATTTTACATGTATATATTATACATTATGACAACTGAGTATTTTCAAAAAATAAATTTTTTAGTTAGCAAAAATCATATTTTGAGCTTTAGTGACTGTTTTATCAATGTTACAAGTCATTTAAAGAGTTATTGAAACATTTTTATATAATACACTTAATCCGGTATATATATATATATATATATATATATATATATATATATATATATATATATATATATATATATATATATATATATATATATATATATATA